>JADMLD010000903.1:0-25889 GCA_017589585.1 Phylloscopus whistleri
CGAGGATTCTCGGGGAGCCCATCGCGCTGCGACCCCCCGCCGCTCACAACGTTCCCTGGAAGGTAAGGTGCTTTTACTCGGGTAAATCGTATGGGTGCCTGCCAGTAAGACGCGGCGAAAGCTACGCTTGGTTGGGCTAAGGAATTCCTGGTGTAAGCCTAGGCGCCGTCCGTTAGTCAATGCGAAAGCGTTGCAGGTTCGGCATTGGAGGAAAAAACGTAGTTTTATTATGGAGAAGCTAAAAGGATTAAAAGGGTTTTGGGCGGCAATGCCCCCATACGGGTGCTTCTCCTTTGGGTTGTTTGTTGGCACATTGGAAAAGGGGAATTTTGGTCAAGATGTTACGGAAAGATAAGTTGATTGATTATTGTAATGTATGGTGGCCGAAATTGTTTTGCAGAATGGGAAAACGTGGCCGGAAAACGGGTCTTTGCAATCTGATATGATTTCACAGCTTATGTCGTTTTGCAAACAAGAAGGGAAACTAGATGAAGTGCCATATATTGATTTGTTTTTTTATTTGCAAGGTGAAGCCAGTTTGGCTGGCAGAGTGTGGTTTAAAGGCATTGGTGCTTGAAGATAAGCATTGTTTGGCTTGCGTCCAGAATATGCGCTGTGTAGAACATTTAGCTTTTGGGAGGGGGGTTGACGATTTGGATAGTGATTTATTAGTGGGACCCACCGCCTCTGCCAATACCCCTCGCATCGGGTTCCACTCCATTTGCTCTCACCCCACCGGGACTCCCTTACCCTCCCTCTCGTACCCCTGCCCGGAGTTCTGTTTCGCACGGTTTAGTTTACCAGATTCTCTCGCCCTCCTCCCTCTCATACCCCAGCCCAATATATTTTTCCTTCACCTTTGTCTGCTCAGGGAAATTTCCCCTTTTCACCTAGGTGTGCTCAAGAAAATAGCTCTGTGTCTGTTCAGGGCTATCCTCCTCCCCGCCAACGCCTGCTCAGAGATTTATTTTCCTCCACCACACTGTTCAGGGGTACCCTCCTCTCCCACCTACGCCTTCACCGCTCCTGTCCCCTCTGTTGCCCTATACCCTCCTTTGCCGGATCTTCCACTGTTTCTTTCTCGGGTGGCAATCAGGATTTGATTGTGGAACAGGGACGGAATGGAGGGGGGTTTACAGAGAGGACAGGGCAGAAAGTAGCGGCAGTGAGGATGATAAATCAGATGCTCCAATAGCCCACCGTACACGAGGACGGTTGGCCTCAGCCTGGCCCAGGCAAGGAAAAGGAATATTGAAATCAGGCAAACAGAAAAAACTATTATTGCGCCGTTGAGGCAGGGATGTGGGAGCTGAGGACCGTTTTTTGTAAAGGTACCTTTTTCACCTGCTGATTTGATTATATGGAAACAGTCAGCTGGATCGTATAGAGATAATCAGATTGGGTTGCTCGTGTGGTTAGGAGATAATGAAAACTCAGAATCCTGATTGGGAAGATATTCAGGTGATTTGATAGATTGATGGATGAAACAGAAAAGGACATGGTATTTCGGGCAGCAAAGGAAAGGGCTAGGGAGGACATACGTAACGGATTGGTTACGGGAACGCTTGATTATAATTTTCCACTGAGGATCCCGAGTGGGACCCCAATGAACCCATCTGGAGTTAGATATGATAAGGTTAAAGAAATATCAGGAGTGGTTTCAATAGGTGTTCAAAAGGCAGTACCTAAGAGTGTGAATTGGTCTAAGTTGTATGAAATCCGACAGGAGAAAAAGGAATCCCCTACTGCCTTTTTAGAGAGACTTAAGGAAACAGCTAGGAAATATACTGATCTCCAGGTGGACAGTGAACAAGCAAGGTTCAGCTCGCTTTATTTTTCTGGGTCAGTCACAGGAGGATATTAGGAAAAAGCTGCAGAAGTTAGAAGGGGAAGAGTTAAGGAACTTGATAAGCTCTTAGAAGTTGCTTGGAAAGTTTAAACAACAGGGAGACAGAGGTTGCCAAGAAACAAGGGCAAACTATGTGTTGGCAGTCTTACAGGGACAGGGGCGAGAGTTGGTAGAACCGGTCGGGGCGGTAGTAGAGGAGGTTTTGGCAGAGGCCGTGGAAGACTAGGAATCAATCAATGCGCCCTGTGTAGGTCAGAAGGTCACTGGAAGAGGGAGTGCCCGAACCGGTTTAGCCAGGATGGTCAGCCTCAGTTGAATAGTCAGCTCCAGTTGAACAGCGTAGCTGGAATCATGGTTTTATATGAAGGAAAGCTAGGATCAAAGGAACCCATGGTGACTATACATTTAGAAGGGAAGAGCATTGATTTTCTTGTTGACACGGGAGCAACACATTCAGTATTAAACTATGTAGAGGGACAAATTGGAAATAAGTCAGCTGTAATTATTGGAGCCACAAGGAAGGAGGAAGTACGGCCATTCTTGCAACCCCTGGATTTAAGTTTTGGGAATAAAGTTTTAACACATGAATTTTATATATGCCTGGGTGTCCAACTCCGCTTTTAGGGCGTGATTTATTGGCAGCACTGGAGGCGGAAATTACTTTTGAGAATGGTGAACTTGTAATGAGAGTACCCGAGTCCAAAACAGGAAAGATTTTAATGATAAAAGAGAAACCAATTTCTAATATTCCCAAGGAGGTGGAAGATGCAGTAATCCCCTTTGTGTGGGAGACAGATATACCTGGAAAATCTAAATCAGCACAACCAATACATGTGGAAGTGAAAGAGGGAGCCAAGGTGGTAAGGATTAAACAGTATCCTATAAAACCAGAAGCACGACAGGGAATAGCTAAAACCATTGATAAATTTTTAAAGTATCAAATTTTACAGGAATGTGAATCAGAATATAATACTCCAATATTCCCGGTGAAGAAACCTAATGGTGAGTATAGACTTGTACAGGATTTAAGGGGCATAAATGAAATAACCAAAGACATTCACCCAGTGGTTGCCAATCCCTATACATTGTTAGCATCCGTAAAGGAGATATATAAGTGGTTTACTGTAATTGATTTAAAAGATGCTTTCTTTTGCATACCCCTTGACCAAGAGAGTAAGAAACTATTTGCCTTTGAGTGGGAACATCCAGAAAATGGAAGAAAGACCCAGCTCACCTGGACGAGGTTACCCATGGGGTTTAAGAACTCCCCCACCCTATTTGGAAATCAACTGGCAAAGGAGCTGGAAATCTGGACCAAGGGAGGACAGGTACCAAGAGATCAATATCTTTTGTTGCAGTATGTTGATGATATACTGATAGCGACAGAAGAAAAGATAACATGCATAAAGGTAACAATTGAAATTTTAAATTCACTAGGAATGGGAGGATATAAAGTGTCTAGAGAAAAGGCACAAATTGCCCAACAGACTGTGATTTATTTGGGATGCGAAATCTCACAAGGACAAAGAAAACTAGGTACTAACCGTATCCAAGCTATTTGTGCTATTCCAGAACCCCAGAATTCACACGAGCTGCGAGTCTTCCTCGGAATGACCGGGTGGTGCCGCCTGTGGATTATGGACTATGGACTGATTGCAAAGCCTTTGTATGAGGCCCAGAAGACGCAGCCGTTCACCTGGGGCAAACCACAGAAAGAGGCCTTCCTGAAATTGAAAGAAGCTCTGATGACTGCTCCAGCGTTGGGGTTACCTGATTTGTCTAAAGACTTTCAGCTGTACGTGCATGAGAGGCAGCGACTGGCATTGGGAGTCCTGACCCAACGATTGGGAAGTTGGAAAAGGCCGGTGGGCTACTTTTCCAAACAACTCGACAACGTAAGTGCCGGGTGGCCCTCATGCCTGCGAGCAGTCGCAGCTACCGTACTGCTGATACAAGAGGCCAGGAAGCTCACGATGGGAAGGCACATGGATGTTTATGTGCCACACATGGTAACCACTGTTTTGGAGCAAAAGGGGGGCCACTGGCTCTCTCCCAGCCGGATGATGAAATTCCAGGTAACCCTAACTGAGCAAGATGACGTGGCATTAAAGACAACTAACCTTTTGAATCCAGCTTCGTTTTTAGGTACTACAGCTGAGGAAGGTCTACTGGAACACGACTGTGTAGAAGTAATAAAATACACCTATGCAGCAAGAGCAGACCTGAAAGATGTCCCTTTGGAGCAACCAGAATGGGAACTTTTTACAGATGGAAGCAGCTTCGTAGAGAAGGGAATCAGATACGCCGGATATGCGGTAACCACAATTGACACCATAGTGGAGGCAAAAGCATTACCACCAAACACATCTGCCCAGAGGGCAGAACTGGTAGCATTAACCAGGGCACTAGAGCTGAGTGAGGGAAAAGTAGTAAACATATGGACTGACTCGAAATATGCCTTTGGAATAGTGCATGTGCATGGAGCACTGTGGAAGGAAAGAGGACTGTTATCCTCCCAAGGTACACATATTAAACATCAAGATGTAGTCCTGCAACTGATCAAGGCGGTACAAAAACCGGAACAGGTAGCAATTATGCATTGCAAAGCACATCAATTAGGCAACTCCAAAATTTGTGAAGGAAATCGAAGAGCCGACTGGGCAGCCCGCCAAGTGGCGCGAAAGGTGCAGACAGCAATGGCATTGATACCGTCAAAATTTAATGTTTCTCAATTTAATTTGCCTCCTCAGCCAAAGTATACCACTGAAGATGACAGGCTGGCACATCTTTTGAAGGCACAGAAGAATACGGAAGGGTGGTATGTAACCGCACAAGGGCAAATAGTGGTACCTCCTTTGGTAATGAGAGAAATTTTACAGGTAAAACATAATGAGTGTCACTGGGGTGCAGAGGCATTGGTAAAATGGCTAAAACGATACTTAGTCTCAGTACGGATGCGAACAATGGCCATGTCAATAATGTTCAAGTGTGAAATTTGTTTGAAAAATAACCCAGTAGCTAGACGGCATGCACAGATGGGTAAAATTCGAATAGGAGTAGAACCAGGAGACTATTGGCAAGTAGATTTTGTGGAACTGCCAAGGACTCGAGGATATAAATATTTGTTAGTAGGGGTTGACACCTTTTCCGGATGGCCAGAAGCCCTTCCCTGTCGCACAAACCAGGCAAAAGAAACAGTTAAGTGGTTGTTACAAGAGATTATTCCCAGATTTGGGGTACCCCTAGGAATATCATCAGATAGAGGTCCGCATTTTGTAGCTATAGTGGTACGGGAAGTGAGCAAATTGTTAGGGATATCCTAGGATCTTCACACACCATGGAGACCTCAGTCAAGTGGACAAGTAGAAAGGATGAACCAGACACTAAAGGGACAGATTAGCAAAATATGTCAGGAAGCCAAATTGCAGTGGCCACAGGCTTTACCAATAGCATTGTTAAGAATTCGGATAAAGCCTCGCAGCGGGATGTCAGTTAGTCCTTATGAGATATTGTATGGGAAACCATATGAATCTCCTGACCCCAATCCGAATGTACATGTAACAGGAAAACAAGATGTGTATAATTATGTTCTGTCTCTCGGGAAAACTCTAGCTCAGCTCCGAAGTGTCCTCGTGTGGAACAGACCGCTGAGTCTTGAGAATCCAGTCCACGATATCGAACCAGGAGACGAAGTGTACATTAGAACCTGGAACGAAGAACCACTGAAGGAGAGGTGGACTGGTCCCCATCAAGTACTGCTAACCACCTTTACGGCAGTCAAGGTGGCCGGAGTTGAACCCTGGATACACTACACGCGAGTGAAGAAGACTCATCGTGGAGCTCAATCGTGGGATGTGGAAACTGTGGGGCCAACCAAACTGAGGATAAAACGTTTGTAATTGTTCTAAATGGTATCAGTAATTGTGCTCATGCTCATTTTGTGGGTGGTAATATTCCTGTGGATACTAACATCACCAGTAGAGATTGCTCTTGCTTTGGGACATGGAATGCAGAAAGGTCAGCCAATCACTCTTCATTCTAGAATGAAGAGAGAGGCACGAACAGTGACACAAGTAATAGAAGTTTCCAATGCAATTCGAGCTGAAAATGTGATGATTGGATTAGTCAAGGATTTTGCCCGAATGCAAAACACCAGTAGAATAACAGCCTGTCTGCCTATACCAAAGGCAGCAGGAGACCCAATAAGTTGGGGAATTATAACGTCAAAATTACCCAAATTACAAGAGAATAAAACAATTGACTGTAGACAAGTACCAGAGTCAAGGCACGTAATTAGAGAGACTTGGACGGTGATAGGGGAATGGAAGAAGCCCTTGAAGAAATCAGATTGTATTATGAGTCATGGAAAGCTAGGCGAAATCATAGAATGGTGGGTTGAGGATCAGGACCTTGCAGAATGGGAATGTATTTTGCCACACTATAAAAAGGTTAGAGAAAATACTACGGAGACCACTCTTGTATGGAAGTGTGAAGAGAAGGATTAGAAAGGTCAGTTAGAACCCTGGGACAGCGCCTGGTCAATGAGTATTCTTCAGAAGTTCCAATATATGTCAACTACCCCTTGGTGCATTAAATGGGAAGGCCTTGAGAATGAAACAGATCCGTCAGTAGTGAACACTGCCACCAGTAGTAGAATGGAGGCAGATAAAGTGAGTTGGTGGGCCTGCAACAAAACTTATAATTGCACTTCTGACGACATGGAAATAAAACAAATGACACCCTTGGCAGTGGCTTTGCAAATTGGTTGTGCTTGTAGGAGAATTAAACACAATCAAGGTAAGATAAGCTATAAAGTAATAATAGGGTGTGAGAAGAGTGGGATTCGGAGTCCAGGACAATTTGTTTGGGCAGCAAGTGATGGTACCTGGACAACACATTTGCCTGTAGACGGGAAGGTAAAAGAAATCACTTTGGGCCTCCCCACACTATGTCCAATTTGGAAAAGGTCCCCATTCAATGGGAGCCGAGAGCTTTTGCAGATAAGGGCAAAACGGGAGGTTCAAAATGAGGAGAATCAGGATGACACCTGGCAAGAGCCTGCTAGTGGAGTAAAATTTGGGTGGGCCTTAGAGTCTTTGTTTAGTCCTGTTGCAAGCTACCGGAATAGAGACATGTTGTACAGACTCACAGGGCAGGTAGATAGATTAGCAAGGGTTACACGGGAAGGATTTAAAGAACTAAACGTACAATTACAGGCCACCACAAAAATGACCCTACAAAACCGATTAGCTTTGGACATGTTACTCCTGAAAGAACATGGAGTATGTGGATTTCTAAAAGGACAAATTGACCATTGCTGCGTCCACATCCCAAATGTAACAGTAGATGTAGAATATGACATCAGTCAGCTGAAGCAAATAGAGCATGAGGCACAGGAAGAGCAAAAGGATTTAGCAACCAGCTGGTTAGATAAAATTTTTAAAGGGCTAGGATGGAATGTGAGTTCATGGGTGAAATCTATTTTTGAGAGCTTGGTGACTTTGTTAATCATGTTTTTAGCAATTTGGTTAGTTTACAGAATCTTAAGGGGAGAGATACTAAAAAGGACATCCTGGAACAGAACCATAATGAAGGCCTTGACACGAAAAAAGACTACACATCCAGCACCTCCGGTCCGTGATGACACCCCTGATGGAGCCCAGGACAACCACGGATTTGAAGATGAACATCCAGTGTAGACTTTGAGGCCGAATGGACTGTATCCAGTGAAAGCATTTACACTTCGTTTATTAAAGTGAAATACTTTCAAAGGGGGGAATGATAGTATAGGGTTAAAATGATTTTTTGTATAACTGCAAGTGGGTAGCTAAAGGGGGGTGGTGGTTAGGAAAGGTAACGGTTGGGAAGGGAAAGGCCCGGGTTTGCTGGTTAACCGGGCTTTGAGAATAGAACGTTAGCTTTGCTATAGTTGCTGTAGCTAAGGCCTTTGTTTTAACTAAATCAAGTATGACTTTGTTTGGGGAATCGAATATGATTACTGTTTGGCTAAATTACAAGAAATTTGCTTAGGAACAATTCGGGGCAACCAATCGATATGTAGCTGTGTGGCTGAGGGGTATAAAAATGTGTGTGTTGTTAGTTACTGTCGGAGTCAGATTTGGGTCTGTATGTGTACCCCGGCTCCCGGAGCTCCTCAATAAAAGCACCTGCATATAATCATTCTGTGATTATGTGTTTCCGACGCTAACATCTCTACTCTGATTTCACACATACAGGGATATTGTTACTGTAGTGGATAGCAATATCAATATCTATTTTATAATCCTCTCTAAATGGCCCTGGCAAGAGCAAATCATACTGGCAGAACTCATGCCCAAGGAGTTGGCAGTCTCACTGATGCCAAGATACAACTGACAGCATTGTAGGAATAAGTTGTGAAAAAGGAGAGCAGAAGATAATCACACCAGTGCTAGAAAATTATGCAATAGAATGCACTGTATTAGCTATAAAACATTTTCACCTTTTTTGTTTTCCTTGAGATGAACTGACAGACATAAAAAGCCACCAACATTTCTGTTTAGGTGTTTATATACCACCTGCTATATGAATAAGGAAACTACTTCATTGGTCTTACCCTCTTATTTACAGAACCCACTCTTTGGTCTCAAGAGAGCATAAGTCTCAGTTATCAGAAATACTGAGATTTCTTTGGACCTGCAACCAGGGGACACTTTTTAGTCTGGCTTTCAGGATGTCATCTGTGCATGAATCTGTTTATCCATCTTGATACAGTGCTTCAAGCCTTTGGTTCAAAACCCAAAGAAACAGTGGTAGATGTTTCAAACATAATTGTTCAAATATTTTCAGATATGTGTTAAAACTCAGGAGAAACCCCTAAATTAATGCTTCCCTACAGATGTGTATAACATTCCCTTTAGCAGAAGTTGCCAGATCATTTTCTTGTCTGGAGGGAATGTCATGGAAGACAGGAAACTGCAAATATTCTTGTTGGTCTTCAGGAAAGCAAGGATGTAAAGGATTCCTTTTTAGGGGAAAAAAAAAAAAAAGTGCTACTTTGTTTTGTGGTGAAATGACTTGATTCTTTTTTTATTCAGTCTTCTTCAATTACCCAAGTTAAAAGAAGCCTGACCATGAAGGTAGGAGTGATCGAGACCCATCACTCCCATACAGCTGTTCCCAGTGTGGTAGTGCACGACACCAGCAAGGACCTTGGACCGATGCACAAGGGGGAAAACAGGTATGTCAAATATATTTTGTGTCAGTTGGGGTTTTTTTAGTCAGATGATTTATATAGTAATATCTAAGCACATATACTTGCTATCATATGATTTTCCTCACTCTTAGTAATACACTAAGTTTTTAAAATTATAGTATATTGCTTATTGTAAATATTTAGGAGATTTTTTTTTTAATTTCAGCAGATATCATATAACTTTTGTTTTGTTGTTCCCCAGGCAACAATATCTACCTGGAGTATTTGCATGCTACAATATTAACAATAATAGTAATAAAGACGAGTAAGTATATTTGCCATTTGATAAAATGAGAGTACTGAAATTTTGATTATAAAAGCAGAAAGAAATATTTATAATAAATACCTAATAGTTTCATTAGAAACAGTTATGTCATTCAGGTAAGCCCAAAAGAGACTGCACATACATTTCAACTTCATGCAAATCAGTTATGATGATCATCATCCTTATTACCAAAGTTATTGATACTGTATCTATTAATTTAAAATGAAAGTAGTTCTAGGTGAATATAATAAGCAATAAGAAAAACACTTTTTTTGAAGGCCAAATACCTAAGTATAATGTTATCCTTACTGAATTCAGATGCTTCTAATAGAGGTTGGAGAAATGGGATGTGCATCCCATGAGCCTATCATATTTTTTCTTTTTCTTAGAGAGCAGAAGAAAAGGAAAAAAGAAAAGAAGAGGTAAGATGAAGAGTAATAACACTACTATTTTTAAGATATTTAGTTTTTTCTAAATGTTTTGACTTGGTCCTTAACAATGGAAAATGTTAATCTATTTCTTAGCAAGCCAGAAAAAAAAAAGGATGGAGAAACACAAGAGAACAAAGATAAAAAGGAGAAAAATAAAAGTAAAGATAAGTTGAAGAAGAAAGAAAATATAGAAGTGTAAGTGTTTTTCGTTTAGGTCCAGTTATGCTATGTAATAAAATTGTTTTTAATGTAAGAACAAATTCATTCTCAGATGTCCTGTAAAGATGTTTATACCTTAGTGAAAGAGTGTAAAGACTGCTGTTGTTCTTCCTAGAGTAGAGTTGTTTTGACTTAACTTCCTGTGGACAAGAGAAATATGCATTAATGGAGGTCATCTGAAAACATTAACCAAGATATATCTCCTTTGGATTCTGATTATCTAGTATTTCTTGGATAACACACTGCAGCAAACAATGTGCCAGTATAAAGCAATTTCTTCCACGCACAAAGGCACCTACAAGCACATAAACTCTTCTATGCTCTAAAAGTTGTTGCTTTATGATCTGCTTGGTAAATTCATAATTTTCTGGCTAAGGAAGAGAAACTTAAAACAGTGCAGTAGAAACCTGTGCTGTATGATTTCCTATTTTTTGGTTTCTTTATGTAAACTATGCCAATGTTTTATCTACCTCAGGGCTAGACTTTTCCCTGTGAGAAAGGCATGGTTCATCTCATAATTTATATTTATCTAAAAACTAATAGTCACATAATTTTTTAATGATAAAATAAATTATAAGACAAGAGAGTTATTTGGGTAGGAAAAAAATTTAAAAATCACGTGTGCCACTATAAAGTTAGACTGCCAAGCTAACTTTACTCAGCAAAATTTAGATTCTAAATCGTGTGTCACACCAAGTCACACCAGCTTCATATCTTCCATGCATTTGAGCAAGGAAGTTTAACTTTGATAAAGACCATTTATTTCACAATAATAATTTCTGGAACGCTTAATTCCTCAAAAATTATATGTGTATTTCAAGTCTCTCACTAAATCTCTTTTTTTCTTGCTTACCCCCTTGCTTACCACTTAGGAAGAAGAAAGATATTTTCACCATTGATCCAGCAGGAAATATTTATTACAACTGGTTGTTTTGCATCACAATGCCTGTCATGTACAACTGGACCATGATTATTGCTAGGTGATGTACTCCTTTAATGACTACATAGAACTTCTGGAAAATCAAAGTATCCTTGACTAGATAAAAAAAAAATTCTATTCATCACTGATTCATGCAAGTATTTAATTTTTGTTTTATGGTAATTTACTTTTGTTTTTTCATATTCAGAGCCTGTTTTGATGAGCTTCAGCATGATTACTTAGTGGCATGGTTTATTATTGATTATGTTTCTGATGCCATTTATGTTGCTGATATGTTTGTACGGACAAGGACAGGTAAATATACTCAATGATTCCTTTTTTACATATTTATGCCAGTTTTTGGGTTTTTTTAATCAAAACACTACTACTTCTCTTATCTGAATAGCCTTGGTGAGGTGCAATAGTGAAAAAAGACACTGAGATAGATTTCTAAAAGACTGCAGCCTTACTATAAAAGTAGGAGGAATTCTGATGAAATTCTGATGTATTACTCAAAGGACACAAAGGAATAAAATTTGAGATATGCAGGTACAAGCTGTTCTGCTTGCAGCTGACTCACCAAGACAAAAGAAAGGTGGTTCAGCCAAGAGAGTATCAGGGGTTCTGAAAAACCAGCACCTAAATCTGATTTTTGGAGAGTTAATGGGAGATTCAAGTATTTGCTTGGTTTTCAAGACGACTGAGCAAGCAAGACATCCCATTAACTTCAGCTGCAACTATTTATTTTAAAATATTGTCCTATGGAGCTATTAAGTAGATACATGCAATATGGAACTGAAATTCCTGTGTTCAGGTTCTTTTCCTTATTAATCACCCTTCCTATAGCTTGTGGAGATTTCTTTGGAGGGGAAATGTTTTTTTTGTGGTTTTTTTTTCAGCTGTTCCAGCTGTTCACTGTAGTGGAAAAGTGGAGGAAAATATTCAGGTTTAGAATTGTTTATCTTTCATAGATCAAACTGAACCATACAGCACTAAGCTGACTATTTGGAAACAAGAAATTAAATATTAAAAATTAAGAGAAGTTATGTTTTGGATTTTGCACCCCAAATATATTTCAAAGTTGATTTAAACTAATATTAAACACAACACATTTGAACCTGTAGCATTTTTTATTATTTACAATTTTATTTTAGGTTACCTGGAGCAAGGTCTTCTGGTGAAAGAAGAACAAAAGCTACGAGAGAAATACAAGAAATCTTTTCAGTTCAAACTAGATTTTCTGTCAATCATACCAACTGATCTCTTATACTTTAAGTTAGGATTGAATTACCCAGAATTAAGAATAAACAGACTACTCAGAGTAGCTCGGATGTTTGAATTCTTCCAGAGAACAGAAACAAGAACAAACTATCCAAATATCTTCAGGATCTCTAACCTTGTCATGTACATTGTGATTATTATTCACTGGAACGCCTGTGTGTACTACTCGATCTCAAAAGCCATTGGATTTGGGGCTGACACATGGGTCTACCCCAACACCTCAGATCCTGAATTTGCCCGCCTGACTAGAAAATATGTGTACAGTCTCTACTGGTCAACACTGACCCTGACTACTATCGGTGAAACACCCCCTCCTGTAAGAGATTCTGAATATTTCTTTGTGGTTGTTGACTTCTTGGTTGGAGTACTGATCTTTGCTACCATTGTTGGTAACGTGGGCTCAATGATCTCCAACATGAATGCTGCCAGGGCAGAGTTTCAAGCAAGGATTGATGCTATCAAGCAGTATATGCACTTTCGGAATGTGAGTAAGGACATGGAAAAAAGAGTTATAAAGTGGTTTGACTACCTGTGGACAAACAAAAAGGCTGTGGATGAAAGAGAAGTCTTGAAGTATCTGCCAGATAAACTAAGAGCAGAGATTGCAATCAATGTTCACCTGGAAACGCTAAAAAAAGTTCGGATTTTTGCGGACTGTGAAGCTGGCCTGCTGGTTGAACTGGTTTTGAAACTCCAGCCCCAAGTATACAGCCCTGGAGATTATATTTGTAGAAAAGGAGATATTGGACGAGAGATGTACATTATCAAAGAAGGCAAGCTGGCAGTAGTTGCTGATGATGGAATTACTCAGTTTGTGGTCCTAAGTGATGGCAGCTACTTCGGAGAAATTAGCATTCTTAATATCAAGGGTAGCAAAGCCGGCAATCGAAGAACAGCCAATATTAAAAGTATTGGATACTCGGACTTGTTTTGTCTGTCTAAAGATGATCTCATGGAGGCTTTAACAGAGTATCCAGATGCAAAAGCCATGCTGGAAGAAAAAGGCAAGCAAATCCTAATGAAAGATGGGTTGCTGGACATTGAAATTGCAAATTTAGGAAGTGATCCTAAAGATCTTGAGGAGAAGGTTGCCTATATGGAACGTGCTATGGACAGGTTACAAACAAAATTAGCCAGGTTGTTGGCTGAGTATGAAGGTGCACAACAGAAAGTGAAAAAAAGACTTACACAAATAGAAAAAATATTGAAGCCAATTATAGAGGAAGAGTTTGCAGACTTAGAAGAAGCAGATCCATCCACAGATAAGCCTGGACTGTCAAAAGCAGAATAAAAACAATGGAAGTTGCCAATAAGACTGAGGGTCAAATCCTGACTGGGGCTGAATACATTAATTTCTAATCTTTGTAGTACCTGACTATTAATTACAAAAAAAAATTTGAATTTTGGGGCAGAAAAAGAAGAATCAAGAATGAGAAGGGAAGATAACACTTTGCTCTTGCACAAACAGGTAGTATTACCTGCTAACGCATTTTGTATTCTCTGTAACACTGCTCTATGGCAGATGCACATACACTGTCATATATGGGCAAATATTGGAAATTTTGCTGGTTGTTTTAAAATAATTTCTTTGTGTCTGCTTATGCAAAGAAGGAAAGGTTTGGAAACAGTTATATTATTTGAAGTCATTAACTTTTATATTAAATTTGTGTATAAATGAGCACGTTTTAATACCTATTGATTAACATGAAATTAATCAAGTACGGGATATTATAGAAAGAATTAGGTATATCTACAATGTAGATGAGAGTACTGAAAGCTGTAAGATTTGGAAAATACTATTCATTGGGTCCACCTTGCCTGATTTCTTGAAATATAAGTGGCTGTTTGAAATAGATCTTTTTTCAGAATAGTACATGGAAAGGCTGGAATACAGAGAGGAGAAAAGACAACTTTTTGTAAGCATCAATATGAAAGATATGGATGGCTCATAATCTAGTGTTCTTTTCACAATAATAACAAATAATGTACAAATATACAAATAATATACAAATAAATATACATTAAAGATTGTTCTGTTTCATGTAATTGTGTAGCTGCGGAACATGGACTATCAAGTTTTGAAGATCTGTAATTAAAAATGTTCCTAATGTAACACTTGTTTATGCTGGCAGAGTGCAAGGGGAAGACACGACGGCAACAGGCCAAATTCTTCCTACAGTGTCTTCTGTAGATGCTGTTGAGGGAAGAATATGACTAAAGAGGCTGTTTATTCCTTCTGATAGAGGATTTCTTTCTTCTTAACTGCTTCTGAGATGGTAATATCTATAGATTCATATGTTAGATCCATTTTCAACTGCTTTAATATGCATTATCTCCTTGGATTTTCCCCTAATTTGTGTCTTTTCATTGGCAAAAAAATGGTTTGCTTAGTTATGGTCTCAGCTGAGTATTTGCAGCTGGGTATTTTCAGTAGAATTTGATCATAGGCATGTAACATTGGATAAGGGAGTGAAGAAAGGGATTGTAAAGAGAGAATGCATAATTCTCTATTTAGGGAAATTTGATTATCCTGAGCAACTGGACTGCTACTCTTAAAAAATACATATGTACATGTTACTGTCAATAATACATTTGCATTCTCTCCTTAATGAGATGGAGATAATATAAAGTGGGTATTTTATAAAGTGCATTCCTTCCTGGCTGTTTTATTTTTTGTAATGTTGATGCTTTCCAGGATGCCAGAGATCTAGAAATAACTCCTGATTTACTACAAGGATGAAATTTTATTAAGTATTTAATGCATAGGATATATATGGAACAACAAGGGTAAATATAAATACAAAATGGCTGTTCATGCCCTGTTGATCCTGTGCTTTGAAGATAAATGGCTTAATTAGCTGATAAGGGGAAAGGGTATGACATCCTGTCAGTAAAGATCCTGTACACAGGAACAAGGATTATTCTGGTATTTAGCTGTATTGTGAGAGTTGGACTTTGCAATCAGCATTCTTCCAGCTCAGGTCTTGAATATAATTTGCAATCTGTATGCCAGCAGCAACCTACCCTATAGCTACTAGGCTCTTAGGAAGCACTTCTCTCCTTTGTTGAAGTGCTTAAGACTTTTTATTAGATAAATGTGTGATATGAAGTTTTAATTAAAAAAAAGGCAGCTATCTACTGTTAACAATTTTTTTTTTTCACTATTGAACCTTCAGTCTAAGACATTAATTGTATTCAATAGCTGCCTCTTTCTTGAGAATAAAAACTCTTTTAATTAAACCACTTCAAAATAAAACAGAAAAACAGAATTGATCTCCAGTGGTTTGCTTAGTATTTTCAGACTACTTATGGTTGGAAATCTTCTACAACAACTTTTATGAGAGGGTATTTGCTGAAAAAAAGGCTAAATGCAAAATTTCCTCCTGGCACATGACATAATGTAAGTGCTATAAGGAACTGTCAATAAAATTAAAATTATTTCAACCTGCCTTTATTTGTCAGAGCTTGGGAAGCACACAGGTTCCTCAATACATGTTTCTGTGCACCAAAACTTTCTGCATGTACTTCAGTTAAGTTTCTAAACAGGCTTTGTGGTCAGTTTTTAACTCTCATACTCCAGGAGCTATGAAGCTATAAGAGTTACAGGAGCTGTGAAGAAAATGCCTGCAAGAGCCACTACCAGAAATTTACTCGGGAGACAAGGAGTCTCGGGGGACCTCACCCCTCGATACAACTGCCTGAAGGGAGGCGGTAGTGAAAGGGGTGGCGGGTGTCTTCTCCTGAGTAATAAGAGACAGGACGCGAGGAAATGGCCCCAGGTGGCGCCCGGACAGTTTAGATTAGTTTAGATTAATTAGATTAGTAATTAGGTTTCCTAGTTACTAGGGAAAATTTCAACCGAAACGGTTGTTCAGCACTGGAACAGGCTGCCCAGGGAAGTGATGGAGTCACCATCCCTTGAGGTATTTAAAAGCCGTATAGATGTGGCACTTGGGGACATGGTTCAGTGGTGGACGTGGCGGTGGCTGGGTTAATAATGGACTGGGTGATCTCACACCCTTCCCAAGCTGGAACACCCTGTGACCCAGGGACAGACCCGCAGCCCCGGCTCCGAGCCCGGCCGGCTGAGGCGGTGCCCGGCACCGGCCCGCCCGCCGCGCGGGGAGCGCCGGGAGCTGTAGTCGCCGTGCCGCGGGAGCACCGGCGGCCCCGCCGTCTCCACCGCCGGGCGGAGCGGCCGGGCCGGGCTGGGCCGGGCGGATCGCTCCTCGGGCGGCTGTGCCGGCGCGGGGGAGGAGGAAGGTCTGGTCCCACCGCCGTCCTTCACTCTCTGGCGACGAACAAATGGAGGCTCAGTGGCGTCAGGGCGGTCGGGGCCGCGGCCGCGGCAGGCCCGGAGAGGAGCTCGCCGCCCGCTCTGGGGCGGCCGCCCGGCCCCCGGCCGCGAGGGGCCGCGGCGGTGCCCGCGCTGCGGCAGCGGGGACCATCGGCGAGGGGGCCAGCGGTGAGTGTCGCGTTCTGCCCTCTACCCGCGCTGCCGGGCCCCGGGCTGGGGAGCCGGCGGTGGCTCGGAGCCCCTGCAGGTGGCGAGGTCGGAGCTGTCCCCGGCGTGGCGGGGAAGGGAGGCTGGCAGGCCCCGGCCCCGCTCCCGCGCTGCTCGCCGACGTCGATCCCGTGTTCGCCGTGTGCCGTGTCCTGCCTGCGGGTTCCTGCCGGGGAGAGACGCGGAGGCCTCAGGCAGTGGCGAGGAGCGAGGGGGTCTGAGTCCTCGCCAGGTGCACTGTCTTCTTCTCGGAGCAAAAGAGTAAAGTGTGAAGTAATGGATGAAACATCTGTTTCTTTCTGGTTGGAAACAGGCAGAGGAGTTGCTCGGTAGAGACAGCGTTAGGTGCGCTGGTCAGGGAAACACTTCGCTCCGGTCTGGGAAAGGTGCGGGCTTTCGGTGCGTGCGGCAGCTGTGAGTGCAGATTCATCCTCGGGAAATACACCAGAGAAGTGCCAAAGACAGAGCTCTTTTTAGTGGCAGCATAGTTTCTTAAGTAGAGCCTTAAAACTAAACTTGAGGAAACCCCGGTAAATATATGGGTTTAGTAGTTTAATATGGAAAGGTAGTGATCTCCTGTGAAATAGCATGAACACACTATTGCAATAAAGATTTGTTGAATTTGAAGGAGATCAGTGAAAGTCATAATTTTATAAGACGTACCAAGTGCTGGAAATATTTGTATGGTATCTGCAAGTTATAACAACTGGAAGTTTGTTATAAACAAAACTGCATGTCGTGTTTTGCTTTTTTCTTCCTCATGCCGTGACAGTTGTGTTTGTGTGGGATGTGTGGGGATTTTTTTAAGTATCCTTTTCATAAAGCAGCATTATAGTTGCTTATATTCTGGTATGTTAGGTTGGATTTGTCAGCAGTGATTGACAGATAATAATTCATGCTGTGACTTTTATGATAATGCATAGTAAAGAAATAAGTACAATTTATCTCTTCTTGTGTGGTATTGAAAATGTAAGTAATGTAATACTCTTAAAAAATAAAATCAACAAACTCTTTAAAGAAAGGGACAATTGAAAGTATGTAGATCTGAATGTGGTGTTTACAATTAGCTATCATGGTATTCATCATCATTAGTGTTTTCTCTTAATAGAATTATCTTCACTGAAGAAATTTGATGAAATTAAGAAGGCTAATCAGGCTGCAGCAAAAAAGCTAATTGAAGACCAATTAAGTTCCTCATCTGAAGATGATGATGAAGATGCTGAAGCAAAGCAAGGGAAGATTTTGGACAAAACATTTACCATTTACACCAGTCAAACTGGTAATGTTTTTATCATTTATTGCCTTTTATTTTGGTATGAAAGCATAAGCAATGCAGTATCATTGTGTATTAGAATTTTACTGTAATTGGAAGGAAGGTACTCTGTCATGATGTCTTACATTAAAAATACTTTTTCCCAGCAGTGCATGCTGGCTCTACTTCTTGTCTTTTGTGCAGAAGCAATGGTATAGCTTTAAACTGTCTTAAGTGTGGCTTTTTTAATAATACATGACTGGCTTTATTCAGAGAAAAAATACTTTTGCAGCAGTCTCACAGATCAAACATTACTGATTGCTTTAAAAACCTTTATCCATTAAAGATGGAGATGCAAGTGAGCTGGAACGTACGAGACAGTACATGAATGAGGCTTTTCAGTCAGGGGCCATGACATGTCTCATCTGCATTGCTTCAGTAAAAAGGAACCAAGCTGTAAGTACTTTACACTAATGTTTTAGAGCAAAAAAAAATGTAACTGTCTGAATAACTTGTAATATATTATTGAGGTTATTCTTGGGATTGATAGCTTTAAAATGGTAAAAGTACTAAATACAAATTTGGCATCTTTGGATTTTGAAACAATGGAACACATAAGTGATTATATGTGTAGCTTGTGATCAGAATATGTCTTTTTTGTCATAGGTTTGTTATCATAGTGTAAAATACTATTTTTAGGTTTTAGGTAGTAGCAGGTGACAAAGATAAGTGCTTGAATGCCAGTGCTTGCAGTTGTGTATTCAGTAAGCTATGGAGTAGCAAAGCAAAACATGAAATACGAGCAAGTTAAGAGATATTATTGTTAGATTTACAGCAGGGAAGCTAAGATAAACTTTCCTGCCCTCAATGCTGATCAGGTGAAAAAGAAGTGTGTGTATCAGAGAAGTTTGTCCTATTTCATATAGGTACATTTTATATGGGAGAGATTTCAGGAAAAATATTTTTCCTCATTCTTTTAAAGGTACTTGAATCAAAAACGTGTTTGCAACTGTATGAATCCTTAACATGTTTAATCCATATTCTTTCAAATCTTAATGAATATGTTTAGCTTGATATTTGAAGTTCTGTGGCTCTTGATAGAGTTAATCTTATCTCAGCAGAAGTGAGGTGATTTGGTAACTTGAAAGCCTTCTTTTATAACACAGTGGTTTGCTAATTATCTTGAATCTGTATTATTTCAGCCAAGTCTGTTTGTTTATGTAATGTCTCCTACTTAGCTTTAGTTTTGGGAAGTTAGTTACTGTAGTTCTAGAAACTCAGTCCTTGGCACTGTCCTCTATAAGTTAATGGGGAAAGTCTCTGTATTTTCACAGTATTATTTCATAACGTTGTCTTAAGTTATTAAAAAAAAATCAGTTAAAATTTTCTTCTGCACTTTTCTTAGCAAATTGTTACAGTTTTGGGTAAAGCCAAAGTAATCTTCATGGTGCCAGGTGGTTTAATAAGGGAGAATGGCACAAACTGAGTCTTGAGAGGTGCAGATTGGATACTAGGAAGGAATTATAGCAGTTGGAGTAGCTTGCTCAGAATGGTTGTGGAGTCCCCATCCCTCAGGACTTTCCAGCTTTGCTAGGCAAAGCTGTGTCTGAGCAGAGCTAAGCTGGCAATAGTCCTTCTTTGGGCATCAGTTTGTGCTACGTGACCTCCAACAGAGTGTTTAAATCAACATTTCTCTGATTATCTGAGTATTTTGGGTTCCGTCTGCCTTGGCAAAAACTTCCCATGGGAGTTGGAAAAAAGATTGTAGGTGTGAATCTATAACAGTAAAACTGTTTGTATTGATCTAACAGTGGGTATAATCTATCTTTGAAAAAGCATTTTTAAAAGGAAAACTAAGCTTGTATTTCTTTAGATATTATGGATGTTCATCAGTGGAAACAGAAATCTCGTTTAAAGCAATTGACCTTTGATGTCTGCTCTTTAGGTCTGGAGCTGTTCTGGATGCTTTTGTATATTTCATCTGGTATGTATCCAAAAGTGGGCCAAGGACAGCCTCTTCCTTGTGTCTTCTCCTTTGACGGATGATGATTTTGGGAAGAAAGATTATCCCTGGCCATGGTGAGCTCCTCATGATACATGTACAAAGTTATTTCTTTTGGGAAAACCATGCAAACTTGTGTTCCTTTAGAAGGAGTGGTACTTGTATATCATGTGCACAACAAGAAAAAAGAGTTTAGAAGACTGACTTTTGAATAGCTTTTTAAAATTATTTTTAAGTTTTCATTAACATGATTCAGAAAAAATTCACAGTGGTATTAAAATCTTGCTGCATCAAATTTATTTTAACCTCTGTAACTTAACCATCATGTGTCTCAGCTTCTGCCATTTATTAATGAATGGCTTTACATATTTTTCACTTTTAAAGTTCACACCATGAAATAAGTTTAAAAAATATTGTCAGATAGCAAGATGTAGGGATTTTTTTTTAGTCTCAGTATAATCCAAACATTAAATCAGGTCTTGCAGTTTTCTTTTAGATGGTATAAAGAAGAAGGTAATAATGTGGCTGCATAAATAAAATATCCTAAGCAGGTTTGTTTAGGAGATAAAGTGTCACTTGTTGGCTGGCAGCATCTCAAGTTGATAATGCCTCTTCTACTATGAACTTTTGGTTTTAAACATAATGTTTATGATGAAAAAAAATGTCCAGGGAAATGGTATTTTATTTTACATTTAAGGACATGCTAAAACTATGTTATCACTCTTGAGAAATGGTTCACGGTCTGTAATGTATTATATCAGGACAAATGGACATTTTATTTGATAAAAATGAGTGCATAGGTCTTTCGAAGTCTTTCTATTCTTCTCTGAGGGGAACCTTCTTGTCTGTTGTCTTTTCTCAGTGTAGCCAGCAATGTGAATTGCTTTGTTTCTCCTTCCTTGTGTTGCCTCCCTTGTCCATGGTTTGTGTGGAGCCTGTTGGCCTGTGGTACTTGATAAGTTCCAGGTCTCTAGTGTCTATCTACTTTTAGCAATAATGAATTTTTAAATTCTATTAAAAAATTCTATCAACATTAAGGGTGACAAGGTGTACATCTCAAATCTAAAATTTTTCAGATAAAATTCTAGCTATTATGCATGGTTTTAATAGCATTGCTAAGCTTTGTTTTACATGGCTAATAGACTGCTACTAGTAAACCCCTGGTTTTTAATCCTTTTTTTTTAAATTTGTTCTGTTTAAGTAGGCTAACCGTTGCATAGTTTTTTTGATATTGCTGGATGTAGCCACAGCTTGTGCCTGCCATGTTTTGGCGTCGGGAAACTCTTTCCCACAGACATCTGTTGTAAACAAGAGCATGTTATTATAAACTATCTTGTTTTTCTCCATTCTTTCCCAAAGGAGGGACTTCATTTGATGGCCCTTTGGGGTGACCAATGGGTCAAAGGATCCCACCTCTTAGGTGGGCTCATTGTAAAAAAGTATATAAGGCAGGTTTGAAAAATAAAGACTAGACTTCGAGTCTCACACAGCCTTCTGGAAACCAGAGTCCGTGTCCTCATTTCGTGTCCCACAGCGACAGCTGGACATAAAAATTATTCTGATTTTTGCTGTGCTGATTTTTTGTCTACATATATTCTTAGAGAAAAGAAATCGTATTAACAGGACAATTCCTTAGACATTCTTACTAATTATTGTAAATCTGTTTAATTATGTATTGTAAAATCTGACATATAGAAAGACCTTTATTCTGTGTTACTGTATATTGCTGTTATTCATTGCAATAGTTGTAAAAATGTTAATTGGTAGCATTGCAACAGTCTTGGGAAGCCAAAGTGATAAAAACTGCCTTTTTAAAAAAGTTGTTTTAAAAAGTTGCTTTTGTTTTCACTCCTTTTCCCCTTGTTGTAGTCCAAAATGTAGATTTGAGTACAAACGCTCCGAAACTCCCAGTAGGTATTACTGTTACTGTGGAAAAGTGGAGAATCCAACAGTGGACCCATGGCTGGTACCTCACTCCTGTGGTCAGATATGTGAGAGGGAATTCAAACCTTCCTGTGGTCATAAATGTTTGCTGCTTTGTCATCCAGGTAAATCCTTTGTATTTCTTGGTTGTGTGACCTGTATTTAAGTACCTGTTACACAGTTCAGCTAAATATCTATTAATTATATTTAAAATTCTCAGAGTAAAAGAGATGTAGTAAAGGCTGCATTTGCTGAGTGGTCATTAGCAAGACACTATTTTTCCTGTCATTAGGACCGTGTCCACCTTGCCCAAAGATGGTCACAACAACTTGTCACTGTAAGAAAGCCAAACCAGTGCCCCGCAGGTGCAGTGCCAAGGAGTGGTCTTGCCGCCTGCCGTGTGGACGAACATTGCTGTGTGGACAACATGCTTGTGAGAAGCCCTGTCATGCAGGTAGACCAACCTTCTTAAATTTCAGACCAGTAGTTGTTTCTGTTGTTAAGATACATCATTCTTTTGCAATTCCTACCCTCAATGTCACTTTGCAATTACATGCAGGAGATTGTCAGCCTTGTCCACGTGTCAGTAAACAACGGTGTATCTGTGGGAGACAGACGGCAGAGAGACTTTGTGCAAGTCCTCAGTGGCAGTGTGATCAGGTATGTTGAAGCTATCCTTTTAAACTGATTTCTTGCCTTTGTAAAATTTGATTACTTGATGTGTTAAAGATTGGAAAAACATATTCAGTAAGAAAAAAGTGTTTTTTAACCTTTGAACGTGTCATCAAAAATATAAACAGCATTGTTCGAAAAGAGATTTAATTGGTGGCTCTGTTAATTTTTTTCTAGTAGTTAAAATGTGAATGTTCTGGAATTGTTCTGTAGGGTTATGCTAGCAGTGAATTTAATTTTGTGTACTCTTTTTCTTGTACTCGAGGCTGAAATTTCAGCTGTTGCTTTCAAAAATAAGAATGAAACCACAGCTAGACAAGAGTTTCATGCTTATTTTTAGGACTATAAAGAGTGAAAGCTTTGTGATTAATTCTTCAAAGTATATTTGCAGCCTGTGCTTAAGACCAAAGCTATGGATTGATAGACTGGAAAAATAAAAATAATTAAATGGTGGTGAGGCTGCACCAGGAGGTAGTACTTGGCCATTCTGATCCCAGTAAGAAAGGTACTTGGCCTCTGTGAAGTATCAATTAAAATGCAGTTTATTTCAGCTAACACAATAGAGAAAAGGAGTATAATCTAAGGATTAGTATGTCCCTTTAGATCTCTGGAACCCTAAGCTGTGCAGCATTGAATGGGCCATGATAGATGTGCAGCGTGCAGTGCAGACCCCATTTGGTTGTTGAAGGTATTGTAGGATCTTCTTACTAGAAAGCATCCTTGATCATAATTTCTACAGTCAAACAGACAGGATATTCAGATGAGAACTTCTTCCTGCACTTCTAGATAAAGGCAAGGACATGCAGACAGCATAATCACTGATACCAAGTAGGAGCTGCCTCCAATCTCTTCTGCTACAATAAGTTTATCCTGTGGCCAGAGTGTATGTGCAGCACAATGCAATCCTGAATGCTGAGCTGTATGTGCAGTGCAGCACCGACCTGCGACTGCTCAGATTTTCTGAATCACTAACTTCTCACTGTACTGTGGTCTTCCAGGCAGGATCACTGCAGGGATGATCAGTTTTATTTAGTGAACTCAGCAAATACAACATTTATTAATTAATTAAAATTCAGAAAAAGTGAAATTCCGTCCAGGAGTATCTTTCTCCTGCTTTTTACCCTTGGCTTGCTTTGGCTTGGTATGTGGTTCTATTACATTGCATTCACTTGTTTTCTCTGAATTTCTCAGGTGTGTGGGAAATGTTTGCCATGTGGTAATCACACGTGTGAACAAGTTTGTCATGCTGGTCCCTGTGGAGACTGTCCTCGTTCTGGGAAAAGGTCCTGTCCATGTGGAAAAACAAGTAAGCTACATTTTTTTTAAATGATAAATTGAATAAGAAGTCCTCCAATCTTTCACAGTCAGTAGTTTAGGCTAATTCTGCAGGGCAAGGTGCATAAAAAATGTTCTTATAGTCAACCATGACTATATTAAGTATATTAACTTTTTTTGCATAGCTTTCAAAGCTGTATTTAGCACCAGGGTTTAATTTGTGATGTGAATAAGTAATTCTAAAGGAGCTTTAAAAAAAAAACAAACAAAAAACACAATTGTCATTTGAACTTACTATACATTGCATTTTTCTCTAAATATTTTGGCTTTTTTATTTTTTTTCCTAAATGTTTACTTATATTTCTCTCTCTTCATCTAGAGTTTACATTGCCTTGTACAGAAGATGTGCCCACCTGTGGTGATAGTTGTGACAAAGTTCTGGAATGTGGCATCCATAAATGTTCACAGCGTTGTCATCGGGGTCCCTGTGAAATATGCAGACAGGTTAGTCTTACTTTATCAGATTCACTTTTTGTTTGGGCTTTTAAATATGTGCCTGGAACAGTGCAAGTCACCTAAGGAAAATGAAATCATATCTATCACAAAATCTGTGACTTTGTTTATTCAAAGGAGCATGTTTTTTCATTATTCCCCTCCCAACACAACTCGAATTAAGTAGATGAGCACTGTGTTGAGTTGAGGCTGTACCTGTGGATGAGTGTATTGCTTTGCATCAGTTTTGTTTTGTTTTTTAAAATTATTATGCCCTAAAAGACACCTAATTCCCCCCCCATCTTTTCTAGCTTCCTTCTGACTTTGTCTTTCTATGATATTCCTTCATTAGTGAGATGGAAGGTCGTGTAAAATAGCATTATTTTCTTCTTTGTAAGAAAATTAAGTTTTATTGTGCTCTAGATGTATCTGAAGCTTGTGTAGTCTGGCCTACGAAGCCATTGCTCTGTCAGGTCTCAGTTGTCTCTTTCTGAACCAGCTTTGGCTACAAAGTCTAGGTGATAGTAATCATCTCATGACAGCCATGATGAAGGTCAGATAATCCTGTTCATTTACTTTTTAAATTATCTGTATACACTAAGGGTGAATCTACTTTAGAGTGCAGGAGCAATACTTCTTTGTATGAAGCTGTTTTGCAGTTACACTTATCATCTTGCATGACACACTTGCATTGTGTGTGCAGTGAAATGTTACTGTTCCTTGAGCTTTCCTTTACAGATAGTAGTAGAACATTTTAGTTTCCTATTTTTCTCTTGTTTTAAAAACATGCTGCCTTTTTTTCCCTGTCCTGCTGCCCAGGAGGTTGAAAAACAGTGTCGCTGTGGAAAGCACACCAAGCGCATGCCGTGCCACAAGCCATATCTGTGTGAAACAAAGTGTACTAAAATCCGTGATTGTCAGAAGCACCAGTGCCGGAGGAAGGTAATGCCCACAGATAATCTTTCTCAAATGCATTGTTTAGCTGACTTTTTAAAAAACATCTTGATAAAATCACATCAGCTTGTTGCTCTACCTCATGTTATTGTGTAGAAAGAGTTTTCTTCCATGTCACTGAAACTAGTTTTCAGTGTACCAAAATTCTCTGAAAAGGAGGACATTGAGTAAAACTCACTGGCCTTATAAACACAGAGGGCGTTTTGACAACTGTGCAGTTCCTGAAGGCAGTTTTGCCTTGAATAATCACTGATGCTTTTTGCATTCTGCATAGTTAAATCAATTTATTTCCCTACTTTGTAGGAAGAGCTGGGAGTCACTTTTAACTTTTATCAGGGACACAGTCTTTACATTGATAGTCCAGCACTCCGTCCCACCTTCTAATACACAGCACTGCAAGCAGCAGTGATCTGACTGCTGGGAATTGGAGTTTTGTTTCCCTTCTTATTTGAAGTCAGAAAGAATGATTGATACTTAGAAGTGTCTTTTCAGTTTATTCATTCAAGAGAGCCTGAAAGTTGCCTGCTATTTGTGAATTAATATATTGTGAAAGTTGGACTACTTACCACAAATAGGCATGAAAAAATACAGTTTTACTCTTAGCATTTTTGAATATT
>JADMLD010000904.1:0-25889 GCA_017589585.1 Phylloscopus whistleri
TGATTTTTAATTAAGATTTTTTTGATTAATTAGGTTCTTTCTGCTAATTAATAACTCTAATTAACTATATTAAGTAATTTTTTAAAAGATTCAATTTTTTCTCATTTTGTTTCTCCTTTTTTCCCCTTTTTTTTGGGAATTTTTTTGATTTTTAATTAGTTTTTTATTATTAATTGGGTTTTTTCCCTGCTAATTAACAACGCTAATTAACTAAATCAATGATTTTTTAAAAATTGGGGTTTTTCTCTTTTTTTCTCATTTTGTTCTCTTTTTTCTCCTTTTTTTTAGGATTTTTTTTTGATTTTTAATTAATTTTTTTGATTAATTACGTTTTTCTACCCCTGCTAATTAATACAACTAATTAACTAAATTAATTAATTTTTGTAATTGATTTTTTTGGCGTTTTTTTCTCCTTTCCCCCCTTTTTTAGGGAATTTTTGCATTTTTTCCGATTTTTAATTTATTTTTTTTATTAATTCGGATTTTTCCCTACTAATTAAGAAAACTAATTAACTAAATTAATTACTTCTTAAAAACGTCGATTTTTCCTTTTCCACCCCTTTTCTTGGGGAATTTTTTTGTAATTTTCTGTATTTTTTTTAATGACTTTTTTTTTCCTTAATTGGGAGTTTTTTCCCCTGTTCTACCCTGTCCTAATTAACAGAATTAATTAAAAAAACTAATTATTTAAAAAACCTTAATTTTTTTTTCTCTTTTCCCCTTCTTTTTTTCAGGATTTTTTGACCTTTTTGTGATTTTTTTTCATGAAGATTTTCTTGCTTAATTGGGAATTTTTCGCCTGCTAATTAACAACCCTAATTAACTAATTAATTAATTAAGTAATTAATTTTTTTATTTGATCTTTTCTTTTTTCCTTCTTTTCCCCTTTTGTAGGGTATTTTTTTGCATTTTTCCATATTTTTAATTAATTTTTTTTGCTTACTTACATTTTTTTACCCCTGCTAATTAACAACGCTAATTAACTAAATTAATTAATTGTTGAAATTGAGGTTTTTTTCTCATTTTTTTTTTCCCTTTATTTCTTTTTGGTTTTTTTTTTTGCTTTTTAATTAATTGTTTCTTTGCTTAATTAGTTTTTTTTTCCCCTGCTAAGTAACAACCCTAATTAACTAAATTAATTAGTTTTTTAATTGTTTTTTTTCTCAGTTTCTTTTTTTCCCCCGTTAAAATTTCATTTTTTTTTTTACCTTTAAAAACCAAAGATTTTGAATTTTATCTGGAAAAAAAATCATTCCAACCCAAAAAAAAAAAAAAAATCTTAATTTTAAATTTTATTCTGATTATTTAATAAACTCGATTATTTCTAAATGAATTTAATTAATTGTATGTATTTTAATAAATCCAAATAATTTTTAAAATGAACAATTTTCACCTTAAAAACCCTGAATTTTTACATTTTTAACAGCGAAAAAATTCATTCCAAGCAAAAAAAAAAAAAAATCCCAAAATTTGGGCGAATTTTTCAAATTTCAATTTTTGCAAAATTAAAAACAATTCCTTAAAATTTCCTTATTTTTATTTCAAATATTTCCAGGGTGGTTTTTTTAATTTATTTTTTTCTCTTTTCGTTTTTCTTTTTTCGTTTTATTTTATTTTTATTTTTGTCTTTATTTTTATTTCAAATCTTTCCAAATTTTTCTCCTTTTTTCCCCTCACCTCACTCCAACCCCAAATTTCATCCATTTCAGAAAATTTAATTGAATTTAATAATTTCCTAAATTAAAAGAAGTTTCAAAATAAATTTTCACCTTTTTTCACTTAAAAACCCCAAATATTTTCAATTTTCGAAGTCAAAAAAAATCATTCCAACCAAAAAAAAAATTTAATTTTAAATTTAATTCTGTTTATTTAATTAATTTACTTATTTTTAAATTAATTTCATTAATTGAATATAATTTAATAAATCCAATTAATTTTTAAAACGAACAAATTTCACTTTTAAGACCCCAAAATTTCAAATTTTAATGGAAAAAATCATTCCAGCCAAAAAAAATTATTTAATTTTTAATTTAATTCTCTTTATTTAATTAATTTAATTCTTTTTAAATTAATTAATTTTATCTAATTTAATAAATCACAATAATTTTTAAAATAAACAATTTTCACTTTTAAAATCCCAACATTTTTAAATCTAAATGGGCAAAAAAATCATTTCAACCAAAAAAAAATCCCAAAATTTGGGCAAATTTCCAAAATTTAACGTTTTCCAAATACAAAAATAAATATTTTTATTTATGTATTTTCTATTTAAAATATTTCCATTTCTCCTTTTTCTCTTTTATTTAATTTTTATTCCAAATACTTCTACTTTTTTTATTTTTTCTCTTTTTCTTTTCTTTTTTTAATCTCATTTTTTAAAATTTAATTTATTTTTATTTTTGTTTTTATTTTTATTTTTATTTTTATTTTTATTTTTATTTTTATTTTTATTTTTATTTTTATTTTTTAATCTTAATTTTATTTTTATTCCAAAGATTTCCAATCTTTTTTTTTTTTCCTTTTTCAGGACAAATCCCTCACCTCACTCCGACCCCAAATTTTATCAATTTCCTAAAATTTAATTGAATTTCATTTCATAAAATTTAATTTAATTTAATTTAATTTAATTAATTAATTTAATTTAATAAATTCAAATAAATTTTAATTAAAATTTTCCCTTTTTTTCACCTTTTTAACCCAAATTTTCGAATTTTGACGGCGAAAAAAAAAATCCCCAAAATCCGGGCGAATTCCTCCAAAATTTAAATTTGTCCAAAAATTCCGAAAAATCAAATTAAAAATTAATTAAAATTAATTAAAACGAATTAAAAAATGCACGATACCTGCGAGCGAAGGGGGAGAGGCCACCGGGGTGGAGGGGTTGGAGGAGAAGCTGGTGTTGGTGTGCTCGGGGGAGTAAATCTGGAAAAACACAAAAAATGGGAATTATTTTGGGGAAAAAATGGGAATTTTTGGGGAAAAAAATTGGGGAAAAAATTGGGAATTTTTTGGGAAAAAATTGAGATTTTTTTGGGAAATTAAATGGGATTTTTTTGAGGAAAAATGGGAATTTTTGGGGACAAATTGGGAATGTTTTGGGAATTTTTAAGGGAAATTATGTGGGAAAATTTGGAACTTTTTTGGGAAAAAAAATTGGGATTTTTTGGGGAAAAATTTGGGTTTTTTCGGGAAAAAATTTGGATTTTTGGGAGAATTTTTTGGGAAAAAATTCCGATTTTTTTGAGAACTTTCTGGGAAAAAAAATTGGATTTTTGGGGGGAATTAAATGGAAAAATTTGGGAAATTTTGGGGGAAAAATTGAGATACTTTGGGGGAAAAATTGGGATTTTTTTGAGGGAAAAATCTCACTTTTTTGGGAAAAAATTGGATTTTCGGGGGTAATGAAGTGGGAAAATTTGGAATGGTTTTGGGGAAAAAATGGGATTTTTAAGGGGAAAAAATTGGGATTTTTTTGAGGATTTTTGGGGAAAAAATTGGGATTTTTTTGAGGGTTTTTCGGGAAAAAATTGGGATTTTTTTTGAGGGTTTTTCAGGAAAAAATTGGATTTTTTTGGAAAAAAAATTCATATTTTTTGGGAAAAAAATTGGGATTTTTTTTGGAGAAATTACGTGGAGAAAATTTGAGATTTTTGGGGGGGAAAAAATAGGGATTTTTTGAGGGATTTTTCTTGGAAAAAAATTGAATTTTGGGGGAAAAAAATTGAATTTTTTTTTTTGAAATTAAATGGGAAAATTTGGAGATTTTTTGGGGGAAAAATTGGATTTTTAAGGGGAAAAAAGGGATTTTTAAAGGGAAAAATTCGGATTTTTTTAGGGAGTTTAAGTGGGAAAGTTTGAAAATTTTCTTGGAGAAAGTTGGGATTATTTGGGAATTTTGGGGGGAAAACCCGGGAATTTCCTGAAAAAAATTTTGGATTTTTTTTGGGGAGATATGGGTAAGAAAATTGAGAATTTTTTGGAAAAAACTTGGGATTTTGGGGGGATTTTTCTAGAAAAAATTGGGATTTTTTGGGGGGAATTTTTGAGATTTCGATGGAAAATTAAGTGGGAAAATTTGGGATTTTTGGGGGGAAAAAATGGGAATTTTTGGGGAAAAAATTTGGATTATTTTTCAGTTTTTCTGGGAAAAAATTGGATTTTTTGTGGGAAAAATTTCCCATTTTTTGCGAAAAAAATTGGGATTTTTTTTGAGGATTTTTCTGGGAAAATTTTGAGGTTTTTGGGGAAAAATGGGAATTTTGGGGGAAAAAATTGGGATTTTTTGAGGATTTTTCAGGAAAAAATTGGGATTTTTTTGAGAATTTTTTGGGAAAAAATTGGAATTTTTGGGGTAAAAATTGGGATTTTGGGGGGAAAAATTGGGAATTTTTTTGGAAATTAAATGGGATTTTTTTTGAGGATTTTTCAGAAAAAATTGGGATTTTTTTTGCGGATTTTTTGGGAAAAAAAAAGGGAATTTTTGGGGAAAAATTGGGATTTTTTTGGCAAAAAAATTGCAATTTTTTTGGAATTTAAATGGGAAAATTTGGGGATTTTTTCCAGAACAAATGGGAATTTCTGGGGACATCAGGACAATTTGGGAATTTCCTGGCAGAGCTGGTGTTGGTGTGCTCGGGGGAGTAAATCTGGGAACACAGAAAAATGGGAATTATTGTGGGAAAAAATGGGAATTTTGGGGAATTTTTGGGAAATTAAATGGAAAAATTTGGGAAATTTTGGGAAAAAATTGAGATTTTTGGGGGGAAAATTTGAGATTTTTTGGGGGAAAAAATTGGGATTTTTTTGAGAATTTTTCTGGAAAAATTTGGATTTTTTGGGGGGATAAATAGGATTTTTTGGGGAAAAAATGGGATTTTTTTCCGAGAAAAATTTAGAATTTTTGGGAAAAAATTGGATTTTTAGGGGGGGAAAAATTGGGAATTTTTTGAGGATTTTTCAGGGAAAAATCGGGACTTTTTCCGGAAAAAATTGGATTTTTGGGAGAATTTTCTGAGAAAAAATTGGATTTTTTTGAGGAATTTTTTGGGAAAAAAATTGGATTTTCTGGGGTAATTAAGGGGGAAAATTTGGGATTTTTTGGGGGGAAAATTTTGGATTTTTTGGGGTAAAAATTTGGAATTTTTGGGAAAAAATTGGGAATTTCTTGGGAAAAAATTGAGAATTTTTTGGGGAAAAATTGGGAATTTTGGGGGATAATGAGAATTGGAAAATTTGGGAATTTCCTGGAAAAAATTGGGAATTTTTTTTGGAAAAATAAGAATTAAAAATGGGAATTTTTTGGGTTCTCAGGATGGGAAAATTCGGGAATTTTCTAGAAAAATGGGAATTTTTTTTGGAAAAATTGGGAATTTTTTGGGATATCGGGATGGGAAAATTTGGGAATTTCCTGGAAAAAGAAATGGGAATTTTCTGCAAAATACTGGGAATTTTTTGGGATAATGGGAACAGGAAAATTTGGGAATTTTTTGCGAAAATGGGAATTAAAAATGGGAATTTTTTGGGACATCAGGACGGGAAAATTTGGGAATTTTTATGGAACAAAATTGGGAATTTTGGGGGGAAAAATTGGGAATTTCCTGGAAAAAACTTGGGAATTTTTTGGGGAAAATAGAAATGAGGAATGGGAATTTTTTGGGTTATCAGGACGGGAAAAATTGGGAATTTCCTGGAAAAAACTTGGGAATTTCCCCTCCCTCAACCCCAATTTTTTTCCCCAATTACTCAACACCAAGCCCCCCCCCAAATCCCTCCCAAAAATCCCAAAAATTTGGGAATTCTCATGGAAAAACTCGGGAATTTTGCTTACGGAGGCGAGAGCTTTGCCCAGCGCGTCCCCGGTCTGGGAGCCCCCGGCGCCGCCGCTGCCGCGCGAGGCTGAGGAGAGAGAGAGAGAAAATTCCGGTGAAAATCGGGAATTCTGGGAATTCTGAGGGAAAACTCTGGAATTCCCAGGGAAAATCCTGGAATTGTGGCAGAAAATTCCAAAATTCCGAGGGGAAATTCCAGAATTCTGAGTGAAAACCCTCAAATTTAGAGGAAAAATTCTGGAATTCTGAGAGAAATTCTGCAAAATCTGAGAAAAATCCGGGAATTTTGAGGGGAATTTGGGGAATTTTGGGAGAAAATTCTGGAATTCTGAGGGAAAAATTTTGGAATTGTGAGTGAAAAATACAGAATTTTAAGGGGAAATTCTGGAATTTTGAGGGAAATTCCGGGAATTCTGAGGGAAATTCTGGAATTTTGAGAAAAATTCCAGAATTTTGAGGAAAATCTGGGATTTTGAGGGAAAATTTTGGAATTGTGAGGGAAAATCTTGAATTTTGAGGGGAAATTCTGGAATTTTGAGGGAAATTCTGGAATTTTGAGGGGAAATTCTGGAATTTTGAGTGGAAATCCTGGGATTTTGAGAGAAATTTTGGGAATTTTGAAGGCAATCATGGAATTTCGAGGGAAACTCCTGGAATTCTAAGGAAAAAATTCTGGAATTCTGAGGGAAATTGGGGGATTTTGAGGGAAATTCTGGAATTTTGAGAGAAAATTCCAGAATTCTGAGTGAAAAAGCTCCAATTTAGAGGGCAAATCCAAAATTCTGAGGGAAATTCTGAGGCAAAATCCTGGAATTTTGAGAGAAAAATCCAAATAATCCCAAAAAAACCCCAAATATCACCCAAAAATTCCCAATTTTTTGGTTTTTTGGGATTTTTGGACTCACCCAGGAGGGGCTCGGCGCCGTTGGCCGGGGGGGTGAAATTGGAATTTAAAGGGAGAAAATCCTCCCAAAATCCCCCAAAAAATCCTAAAAAATTCCCAAAAAATCCCCCCAAAAATACAAAATAAACCCCAAAAAACCTCAAAAAATTCCCAAAAAATCCCCAAAAAATCCCCAAAAAATCCAAAAAATCCCCAAAAAAATCCCCAAAAAATCCCCAAAAAATCCCCAAAAAAATCCCCAAAAAATCCAAAAAATCCCCAAAAAATCCCTAAAAATCCCTAAAAAATCCCTCAAAAAATCCCCCAAAAAATCCCTAAAAAATCCCCTCAAAAATCCCCAAAAATCACCTAAAAAATCCCTGAAAATTCCCTAAAAATCCTCCCAAAATCCTAAAAAAATCCTTTAAAAATCCCAAAAAATCCTAAAAAAATCCAAAAAAAATCCTCAAAAATTCAAAATAAAGCCTAAAAAATCTCAAAAAAAAATCCCAAAAAAACCCCCAAAAAATCCCTAAAAATCCTCCCAAAAAATCCTAAAAACCCCCAAATAATTCCAAAAAAATCCCTGCAAAATTCAAAATAAACCCTAAAAAAACCTCAAAAAAATCCCTGAAAATCCCCAAAAATTACCAAAAAAATCCCCCAAAAATTCCTTTAAGAATCCCCCAAGAATTCCAAGAAAATTCCCAAAAACCTGAGAGAAAATCCCCAAAAATTGCCCCAAAAATCCCAAAAAATCCCTTAAAAGTTCAAAATAAACCCTAAAAAAAAAATCAAAAAAATCCTAAAAAATCCCAAAACATCACCAAAAAAATCCCCAAAATTTTCCCAAAAATCCTCCCAAAATCCCCAAAAAACCCCCCAAAAATTCGAAATAAACCCTAAAAAAATCCCAAAAAATCCCTGAAAATCACCAAAAAAATCCCAAAAAAATCCCCAAAAAATCCCCAAAAATCCCCAAAAATTGCCTAAAAAATGCCCCAAAAAATTCAAAATAAACCCTAAAAAATTCTAAAAAAATCCCCAAAAATCCCAAAATATTCCCTAAAAATCCTCCCAAAAATCCCCAAAAATTGCCCAAAAAATCCCCCCCAAATCACCAAAAAATCCCCCAAAAAATCCTAAAAAAACCCCAAAAATTCTAAATAAATCCCCTAAAAATTGAGAATAAATCCTAAAAAAATCCCAAAAAATCCAATAAAATCCCCAAAAATCACCAAAAAAATCCCAAAAAAATCCCTAAAAATCCCCCCCCAATTCCCTAAAAATTCTTCAAAAATCCAAAAAAAATCCTAAAAAAGTCCAAAAAAAAACCCCCAAAAATTCAAAATAAACCCCAAAAAAATCCCAAAAAATCCCTAAAAATTCTCCCAATATCCAAAAAAAAATTCCTGAAAAATTCCAAAAAAATTTCCCTAAAAATTGAAAATAAACCCCAAAAACCCTCAAAAAATTCCAAAAAAATCCCCCCAAAAATCCCAAAAAATCCTAGAAAAAATCCAAAGAATTACAAAAAAATCCCCTAAAAATTCAAAACAAACCCTAAAAAATCCCCAAAAAATCCTAAAAAATCCCCAAAAAATCCCCAAAAAACTCCCTAAAAACTCCCTAAAAATCTCCAAAAATCACCAAAAAAATCCCAAAAATTCCAAATAAATCCCCCAAAAAATTCCCTAAAAATCCTCCCCAAATCCCCAAAAAAATCCTAAAAAAATCCCCCAAAAAATCCTAAAAAAATCCAAAAAAACTCCAAAAAATTCCTCAAAAATTCAAAATAAACCCTAAAAAATCTCAAAAAAATCCAAAAAAATCCCCCCAAAATTCCCTAAAAATCCTAAAAAAATCCTAAAAAAATCCCCAAAAATTCAAAATAAACCCTAAAAAAATCCCCAAAAATCCCCCAAAAAATCACTGAAAATCCCCCCAAAAAATCCCAAAAAAATCCCAAAAATTTCCCCAAAAAATCCCCCAAAATTGCCCAAAAAATCCCCCAAATAATCCTAAAAAACTCCCCAAAAAATTCCCTAAAAATTCTCAAAAAATCCCCCAAAAATTCCCTAAATATCCTAAAAAAACTCCAAAAATTTCCAAAAAAATCCCCCAAAATTCCCTAAAAATCCTCCCAAAAATCCCCAAAAATTGCCCAAAAAATCCCCCAAAAATTCAAAATAAACCCCATTAAACCTCAAAAAAAAACCCCCAAAATCCCCAAAAATTGCTAAAAAAAAGCCCTAAAATTCCCCAAATTCTCCCAAATTTCCCAAAATTCCGGAATTTTCCATTTTTTGGGATTTTTGGACTCACCCAGGAGGGGCTCGGCGCCGTTGGCCGGGGGGGTGAAGTTGGAGTTTCGGTGGAACGACGACATCGGGGGGAGGCTGGAGCTCAGCTCGGCCGAGGAGTGCGAGGGGTAACTCTGCGAAAAAAATGGGATTTTAGGGAAAATTCCGGCACCAAAAATTGTCCTGAAATGGCCCAAAATGGGCAAAAAACATCCCGTGAAAATTGGGAAAAAAATCGCCCTAAAAACCCCAAAATTGGGAAAAAAATTCCCCCAAAAAATCCCAAAAATTGGGAAAAAATTCCCCCTAAAATGGGAAAAAAATCCCATAAAAATCCCCAAAATTGGGAAAAAATTCCCCCTAAAATGGGAAAAAATTCCCAATAAAAATCCCCAAAAATTGGGAAAAAATTCCCCCTAAAATGGGAAAAAAAATCCCATAAAAATCCCCAAAAATTGGGAAAAAATTCCCCCTAAAATGGGAAAAAAAAATCCCATAAAAATCCCCAAAATTGGGAAAAAATTCCCCATAAAAATCCTGAAAATTGGGATAAAATTCCCCCTAAAATGGGAAAAAAAATCCCATAAAAATCCCCAAAATTGGGAAAAAAATCCCATAAAAATCCTGAAAATTGGGAAAAAATTGCCCCTAAAATGGGAAAAAAATCCCATAAAAATCCCCAAAAATTGGGAAAAAATTCCTCACAAGAAATCCAAAAATTGGTTAAAAAATCGCCCTAAAAATACCAAAAATTGGGAAAAAATTGCCCCTAAAATGGGAAAAAAAATCCCATAAAAATTGGCAAAAAAATCCCACAAAAATCCTAAGAAATTATCCCTAAAAGATCCCAAAATCATCAAAAAATTCCTGACAAAAATCCCAAAAAATCCTAAAAAAATCCCCAAATCCCTAAGTACCCCCAAAATAAAAAAGTCCTTTAAAAAATCCCTAAAAAAGGAATAATCCAAAAAAAAATCCCAAAAAATAATAAAAAAAAATTCCCCAAATTCCCCCAAAACCCTAAAAATTCCAAAAATTCTAAAAGGATTTTTAAATATTCCTAAAAAAATTCCTTAAAAATCCTTAAAATTTTTCTATAGAATTGGAAAATAATTGAAAAAAATCAGAAAAAAATTTGGAAAAAATCGGAAAAAAAATCATCAAAAATCTAAAAAAAAATGCTAAAAAATTCCAAAAAAATTCCTAAAAATTCCCAAAAAATCTCCAAAAATCCCAAATTCATTAAAATCCCCCAAATAAAAAATCCTTTAAAAATCCCTAAAAAAATCCAAAAAAATTCCCGAAAAATCAAAAATAAAATCGAAAAAAATCTAAAAAAATCCCCTAAAAATCCCAAAAAATCCTAAAAATCCCCAAAAAATCCCAAAAAATCTTTAAAAAATCCCAAAAACCCTAAAATCCAAAACCTGAAAAAAACCCTTAAAAAATCCTTTAAAAATGCCCAAAAATCCTAAAAAAATCTGAAAAAACTCCGAAAAAAATCGAAAAAAAATAAAAAAAATTCCTAAAAATTCCCAAAAAAATCCCAAAAAATTCCCAAAAAATTCCCAAAAAATCCCAAAACCCCTAAAGTCAAAAAAACCCCAAACCTTAAAAAATTCTTCAAAAGTCTCCAAAAAAAGGTAAAAAATCCAAAAAAATTAAAAAAAATTCATAAAAAAATCGAAAAAAAATCGTCAAAAATTTTCAAAAAATCCTAAAAATTCCCCAAAAAAATCCCCAAAGCCCTAAAATCCCAAAAATCAAAGAAATCTTTAAAAAACCCTTTAAAAATCCCCCAAAAATCCAAAAAAATCCGAAAAAAAACAAAAAAAAAATCTGAAAAAAATCAAAAAAAATCCAAAAAAAATCCAAAAAAAATCCTAAAAATTCCCAAAAAAATCCCAAAAAATTCCCAAAAAATCCCCCAAAATTCCCAAAATTTTGGAGGTGACTCACCAGGCGCTCGTGGGGGTGCAGGCTGCAGTAGCTGCCCGACTGCGAGAGGTGCGAGGAGCCGCCCAACATTCCGGCGTAGCCGCCCTGGCTCATCCCGCTGGAGGAGCTCCAGGGGTCGCTGCCATGGTGCCCGTCTGGAAAGGAAAATTCCCCAAAAATTTCACCCCAAAATTTATGGATTTGGAGTTGGAATTCATTGGGTGAAGTTCCCAAAACTTTATCCCAAAAATTCCTAAATTTTCCCAGCAAAATTCCCAATTTTCACCCCAAAATTCTCCATTTTTCACCTCAGAATTTCCAAATTTTTACCCCAAAGTTCCCAAATTTTCACCTCAGAATTCCCAGAATTTCACTCCACAATTCCCTAATTTTTGCCCCAGAATTCCCAAATTTTTACCCCAAAATTCCCAAATTTTCATCTCAAAATTCCCAATTTTCCCCTTTAAAATTCCCAGATTTTCATTCCAAAAATCCCAAATTTTCACCCCAAAATTCACAAATTTTCACCTCAGAATTCCCAAATTTTCACCTCAGAATTCCCAATTTTTCACCCCAAAATTCCCAAATTTCCCCTGAAATTTTGCCCCAAAAATCCCAATTTGTCCCAGTGAAATTCCCAATTTTTCCCAGCGAAATTCCCAATTTTCACCCCCAAATTCCATCTTTTCCCCAGCAAAATTCCTAAAATTTTGCCCCCAAATTCCCAATTTTTCACCCCCAAATTCCCCAGCCCAACAGTCCCGGCTCATCCCGCTGGAGGAGCTCCAGGGGTCACTGCCGTGGTGCCCGTCTGGAATGGAAAAATCCCAAAATTTTCACCCCAAAAATCCCAGATTTTCAGTCCAAAATTCCCAGATTTTCACCCCAAAACTCCTTAATTTTCCCAGCAAAAATCACGATTTTTCCCAGCAAAATTCCCAATTTTTCACCCCAAAATTCCCAAGTTTTTGCCTCAAAATTCCCAAATTTTTACCCCAAAATTCCCAAGTTTTTGCCTCAAAATTCCCAATTTTCACCCCAAAATTCCCAAATTTTCCTTGAAATTTTGTCCCCAAATTCCCAAATTTTCCCAGCAAAATTCCCAATTTTCACCCCAAAATTCACAATTTTACACCTCAGAATTCCCAAATTTTTACCCCAAAATTCCCAATTTTCACCTGAAAATTCCCAAATTCTCTCCCCCAAAATCCCAAATTTTCACCTCAAAATTCCCCCAAAATTCTCAAATCTTCACCCCAAAATCCCCAAATTTTTCCCCCAGAATCCCAAATTTTCACCCCAAAAATCCTAAATTTTCACTCCAAAATCATCAAATCTCCCCCAAAATCCCCCCTCCAAAATTCCCAAATTTTCACCCCAAAATTCCTGAATTTCCCCCAAATTTTCCCCCTAAAATTCCCAAATTTTCCCCTCAGAATTCCCAAATTTTTACTCTAAAATTCTCAAATTTTCACTCCAAAATTTTCGAATTTTCTCCCAGAATTGTCAATTTTCTACCCAAAAGTTCTCAATTTTTCCCTCAAAATTCCTGAATTTTCCCCCCAAAATTCTCAAATTTTCACCCCAAAATTCCTTAATTTTCCCAGAAAAATTCCCGATTTTTCCCAGCGAAATTCCCAAATTTTCACTCCAAAATTCTCCAATTTTCACCCCAAAATTCTCGAATTTTCCCTCAAAATTCTCAAATGTTCCCCAAATTTTCTGGAAATTTTGGGAATTTCCTGGGATTTTCGGGAATTTCCTGGCATTTCCCAGAATTATCCGGATTTTTCTGTAATTTCCCCAAGATTTTCCAAAATTTTCCGGGATTTTCTGACATTTTCCGAAATTTCTCCAGAATTTTCCCCAAGTTTTCCAGAATTTTCCAGAAATTACTGGAATTTTCCGTAATTTCTCCAGAATTCCCCCTAAATTTTCCAGAATTTCCCTCAAATTTCTCCAGAATTTCCCCCAAATTTTCCAGAATTTTCCAAAATTTCTCCAGAATTTTCCCCAAATTTTCCCAGAAATTTCTGGAAATTTCCGTAATTTCTCCAGAATTTCCCCCAACTTTTCTGGAATTTTCCAGAAATCTCCAGAATTCCCCATAAATTTTCCAGATTTTCCCCCAAATTTTCCAGGATTTTCCGAAATTTCACCAGAATTTCCCCGAATTTCTCTGGAATTTCTCTGGATTTTTTCCGGAATTTTCCTGAATTTTTTCTGGAATGTTCCGGAAGGTTCCGTGGATTTTGCTGACCTTGCATGAAGAAGGAGGAGGGGAAGGCGGCGCCGGCGCCCTTGGCCGGGAACCCCGGGGAGTCGCGGTTGAACTCGGCCGTGCTGCCCGACGGCGCGTACACCTGCCAGGGGATTCGTTAATTAAAGTCATTAATTAAAATTAAAATTAAAATCAAAACTAAAATTCAAATTCAAATTCAAATTCAATTCAATTCAGTATATAAAAGTACAGCATGGAGATTAAAATCAATTACATTAACGAAATTAATTCAATTAAAAATTAAAAATTAAAATTAAAATTAAAATTGAAATGAAAATGAAAATGAAAATTCAAATTCAAATTCAAATTCAAATCCATTCAATTCAATTCAATTCAAATAAGAAAAAGCACGGCGCGTACACCTGCCAGGGGATTCATTAATTCAATTAATTAATTAAATTAAAATTAAATTAAATTAAAATTAAAATTAAATTAAATTAAAATCAAGTTGAAATTGAGAAAGAAAATATATCGAAATGAAAATGAAATGAAATGAAAATGAAAATCAATTGAATTAAAATAAGTGAAATTAAAATAAAATAAAATAAAATAAATTAAAAAAATAAATATTATCAAGTGCAGGGCGTACAGCTGGGCATGGGATGGGATTAAATTAGATTGAATTAAATTAAAAGGAATTTAAATCAATTAAAATAAAATAAATGTTATGAAGTACACCTGGGAAGGGAGGGAATTGAATTGAATTGAATTGAATTGAATTAAATTAAATTAAAATAAAATAAATATTGTAAAGTACAGAGCGTACACCTGGGAATGGAATTAAATTAATTTAAATTAAATTGGATTAAATTAGATTAAAATGAATTAAAGTAGAATGAAAATCAATTCAATTCAATTCAAATGGAAAGAAACGAAATAAAACTAAACATTAAATGAAATTAAAATGAAAAGAAATTGAATTAAATGCAAATGGATGAATTCCATCCGGAATTCCCAGAAATTCCCACATTTTGCTCCAGAAATTCCCAGATTTCCAGCTGGAAATTCCCAGAATTCCCAGATTTTTCCGGCCACGATTCCCAGAATTCCCTGCTCGAAATTCCCAGATTTCCCAGCCAGAATTCCTTGAATTCCCATCCAGAATTCCCAGGTTTTCCAGCCAGAAATTCCCACATTTTGCTCCAGAAATTCCCAGAATTCCCTGGCAGAATTCCCAGATTTTTGGCCACAATTCCCAGAATTCCCTGCTCAGAATTCCCAGATTTTTCAGCCACAATTCCCAAGAATTCCCAGCCAGAATTCCCAGAATTCCCAGGAAGAATTCCCAGATTTTCAGCGAGAAATTCCCCAAATTCCCGGATTTTCAGCGAGAAATTCCAAGAATTCCCAGCCAGAATTCCCAGATTTTTCAGCCACAAATTCCAGGAATTCCCAGCCACCAATTCCCACAAATCCCAGAATTCCCTGCTGGAAATTCCCAGATTTTCAGCTGCAATTCCCAAAATTCCCAGGCAGAAATTCCCGAATTTTCAGCTGCAATTCCCAGATTTTCCAGCAAGAATTCCTTGAATTCCCAGCCAGAATTCCGACATTTTCAGCCAGAAATTCCCACATTTCCAGCCAGAAATTCCCAAATTTTCCCGCCAGGAATTCCCACAATTCCCAGCCAGAAATTCCCAAAATTCCCAGATTTTTTCTGCCACAATTCCCAGAATTCCCAGGAAGAATTCCCAGATTTTCAGCCAGAAATTCCCAGATTTTCCATCCAGAAATTCCCGAAATTCCCAGATTTTTCCGGCCACAATTCCCAGAATTCCCTGCTCGAAATTCCCAAATTTCCAGCCAGAAATTCCCAGATTTCCGGCCAGAAATTCCCAGATTTTCCCGGCCAGAATTCCCAAATTTCCGGCCAGAAATTCCCCTCAGGTATTGATTAGCGATCGATCATTTATTGATCGATTGATTGCTGGAGGTACATTTATTGATCAATTAATTCCTGTAATTAATCATTTGTTAATGCACGTCTCAGCAAACATTTATTGAATATTAAAAATTGCATTTAAATCCATTAAAAATATTAAAAAATTGACTTTAAATCAATAAAAATGTTTAAAAATCGAATTTAAATCCATTTAAAAAGTATTAAAAAATTGAATTTAAATCAATTTAAAAAATGTTTAAAAATCGAATTTAAATCCATTTAAAAATATTTAAAAATTCAATTTAAATCCATTTAAAAATATATAAAAATTGAATTTAAATCCATGTAAAAAATATTAAAAATTGGATTTAAATCCATTTAAAATATATAAAAAATTGAATTTAAATCCATTAAAAAATATAAAAAATTGACTTTAAATCCATTTAAAAAATATTTAAAATTGAATTTAAATCCATTTAAAATATATAAAAAATTCGACTTAAATCCATTTTAAAAAATATTTAAAAATTTAATTTAAATCCATTTAAAAAATATTAAAAAATTAATTTTAATCCATTAAAAATATAAAAAAAGGATTTAAATCCATTTAAAAAATATAAAAAATTATTTTAAATCCATTTAAAAAATATAAAAAATCGACTTTAAATCCATTTAAAAAATATTAAAAAATTGAATTTAAATCCATTTTTAAAATATTTAAAAATTGACTTTAAATCCATTTAAAAAATATTAAAAAATTGAATTTAAATCCATTTTTAAAATATTTAAAAATTGACTTTAAATCCATTTAAAAAATATTAAAAAATGAATTTAAATCCATAAAAAATATATTAAAAATCGGATTTAAATCCATTTAAAAATATATTTAAAAATTGAATTTAAATCCATTTAAAAAATATATAAAATGATTTTAAATCCATTTTAAAAAATATAAAAAATCGACTTTAAATCCATTAAAACATACAAAAAGTCGAATTTAAATCCATTTTAAAAAATATTAAAAATCCAATTTAAACCCATTTAAAAAATATTTAAAAATTGACTTTAAATCAATAAAAAAATATTAAAAAATCGAATTAAAATCCATAAAAAAATTAATAAATTCCGATTAAAATCCCAAGAAGTCGCCGGGAATTCTCTCCCCAACTCCGCCAGAACTTTTTGAGCACCAAAACCCCGAATTTTTCCCCCAAAAAAGAGACAAAACCCAACTCGCCTCGAAGGGAATTAATTTGGGATAATTTTTGGAATTTTTTAATTAATTAAATTTAATTTTTTTCCCCATTAATAAAAAAAAAAAACCAAAAGGGCCCCGCGCTCCAAAAAATTCCCCAAAAAAACCGGGAATAATCAATCCCAGCTTTTCCTCCTCCTCCCTCTCCCAAAGTCGCCGCTCTTCCTGATTAATTTTTAATTTTTAATTTTTTGGGGGGGAAAATATTTGGAATTTTTGGGGCTTTTTTCCCTTAAAAAAAAACCCCAAAAAACCCAAAAAAAAGCGGAAAAAAAGCGGGAAAAAAGCGGAAAAAAGCGGGAAAAAAGTGGAAAAAAAGCGGAACGCTCCGGAATTTTTTATTTTTTAATATTTTTGGTTCTTCTCGCGGTTTTTTTTGGGAAAAAAATAAAAAAATCCGGGAATTGCGGCTCTTACCCCTTGGCAGCAATAGAGCAGCGCCCCTCCGCGGAACATCGTGCGCGCTCGGAAACGCTCGGCAAAACTCGGCGGGGCTCGGGGTTCGGCAATGCTCGGTAAAACTCGGCGGGGCTCGGGCTCGGTAAAGCTCGGCGGGGCTCGGGCAAGCTCGGCGGGGCTCGGGCTCGGCAATGCTCGGTAAAGCTCGGCCGCGCTCGGCTCGGCAATGCTCGGCAATGCTCGGCAAAGCTCGGCGGGGCTCGGGTTCGGTAAATCTCGGCTCCGCTCGGCTCCCTTCGTGCTCCGCCCCCCCCTCACGGCGATCGGAACGGAAAAACGGGAAAATTTGGGAAAAAAAACCGGGAAAGGGGAAAAACCGGGAATGGGGAAGGGGAATTGGGCCGGCGGAGCCTCCCCGCCCCTTCCTGCGGCTTTTGGGCCGCCTCCCCTTCGCCTCCGGTTTGGTCGGTTCGTTCCCGCTTTTATTTTTCCGCTTTTTTTCCTCTCTTTTTTTTCCTTTTTTCCCCCATTTTTCCCTTTTATTCCCTCTTCCTTTTCATTTTTCTCCTTTTTTTTCTCCTTTCGGCTTCACTTTTGAAACATTTCCCCTTTTTTTTTTCCCTTTCCCCTTCTCCTACCTTCTCCTTTGCTTTTCCCTCACATTTCCCTCTTTTTTTTCCTCTTTTTTCCCCTTTTTCCTTCTTTTTTCCCCTTTTCTCCTTCATATTTTCCCTTTTTCCTTCTTTTTTTTTCCCCTCTTTTCCCTCCGTTTTTGGACAATTCCCTCTCGTTTATTTTTTCCCCATTTTTTTTTTTTCCCCCGTTTCAGGGTCCTTGTCCCGTTTTTCTGGGCAGGGAAAAGGGAAAAGGGAGAAGGGGAAAGGGGAAAGGGAGAAGGAGAGAAGGGAAAAGAAGGGAAAGGGAGAAGGGAAAAAAGGGAAAGGGGAGGAGAAGGGAAAAGAAAAAGGGAGAAGGAGAAGGGAAAGGGAGCAGGAGAAGGAAAAGGAGCAGGAGAAAGGAAAAGGGAAAAGGGAGCAAGGAAAAGGAGCAGGGAAAAGGAGAAGGAAAAGGGAGTGGGAGCAGGGAAAAGGAAATGGGAGCAGGAGAAGGAGCAGGGAAAAGGAAAAGGGAGCAGGGAAAGGAGCAGGAGCAGGAGCAGGAAAAGGAGCAGGGGAAAGGGAGCAGGAGCAGGGAAAGGGAAAAGGAAAAAGAAAAAGGGAGAAGGGGCAGGAGAAAAGGAGAAGGGAGAAGGGAGCAGGGAAAAAGAAAAAGGGAGAAGGAGCAGGAGCAGGGAAAAGGAAAAGGGAGAAGGGAAAAGGGAGAGGGAGAAGGAAAAAAAGTGAAGGAGCAGCAGAAAGGAAAAGAAAAAGGGAGAATGAAAAGGCAAAAGGGAGCAGGAGCAGGAAAAAAAGGAGAGAAGGGGAATGGAGCAGGGAAAGGAGAAGGGAAAAGGAAAAGGGAAAAAAAAAAGGGAGAAGGAGCAGGGAAAGGGAGCAGGGAAAGGGAGAAGGAGCGGGGAGCAAGAAAAGGAAAGGGGAGAAGGAGCGGGGAAAGGAAAAAGGAGGAGAAGGGAGAAGGAAAGCAGGGAGAAGGGAAAAGGGAGAGGAGAAAGGAAGCAGGGAAAGGGAGAAGGGAGAAGGAGCAGGAGAATGGAAAAGGAGAAGGGAGAAGGAGCAGGGAAAGGGAGAAGGGAGAAGGAGGAAAAGGGAGCAGGGAAAAGGGAGAAGGACCAGGAAAAGGAAAAGGGGAAAAGGAGCAGAGAAAGGAAAAAGGGAGAAGGAAAAAGGGAAAGGGAGAAGGAGCAGGAGCAGGGAGCAAGGAAAAGGAGCAGGGGAAGAGAAAGGGAAAAGGGAGAAGGAGCAGGAATAGGAAAAGGGAAAAGGAGAAGGGAGTAGGAAAAGGACCAGGAGCAGGAAAAGGAGCAGGGCAAAGGAAAAAGGAAAAGGGAGAAGGGAGAAGGGAAATGAGAAGGAGCAGGAAAAGGAACAGGAGCAGGGCAAAGGAAAAAGGGAAAGGGAGAAGGAAAAGGGAAAAGGGGAAGGGAGCAGGAGCAGGAAAGGGATGAGGCTGAGGCGCAGGGCCGTGCCCATCCCCGCCGCCGCCATCTGGCCCCGGCGCTGGCTCGCTCCCAGCTTTGTGCGCAGCTGCCGCTCCCCCGCGCTCCCCGAACCCCGCCGGGAACGGCCCCGGAGCCGGAGCCCCGGAGGCGGAGAGGGGAGCCCCGGAAAGGTGCGGGAACGGCCCGAAAACGGCCCGAAAATAGAGATTTTGACCGTGGAAATGGACCTAAACCAGCCAAAAAATAGCCCGAAAACAGCCCGAAAATTACAGATTTTTAACTCTGGAAAGATGCACAAAACTGCCCTGAAATAGCCCAAAATTAGAGATTTTTAACCGTGGAAATGTGCAAAAACTGCCCTTAAATAGCCCCCCAAACTGCCCTAAACCAGCCCAAAAATAGCCCGAAAACGGCCCCAAAATTACAGATTTTTAACCCTGGAAATGAGCACAGAACGGCCCTGAAATAGCCTCCAAAACTGCCCAAAACCAGCCCCAAAATGGCCCCCAAACAGCCCCAAAATTACAGATTTTTAACCCTGGAAATGTGCACAGAACGGCCCTGAAATAGCCCCAAAAACTGTCCTGAAATAGCCCCAAAATAGAGATTTTTAACCCTGGAAATGTACAGAAAACTGCCCGAAAACAGCCCAAAAATAGCCCCCAAAATAAAGATTTTTAACCCTGGAAATGTAAATAAAACTGTCATGAAATACCCCCAAAATAGAGATTTTTTTAACCCAAAAAATTGAAATAAAATTGCCCTAAAATAGCCAAAAAATAGCCCCAAAAATAGAGATTTTAACCCTAAAAATTCCAATAAAATAGCCAAAAAATTGGAATTTTTTACTCTATGGATTGAGATAAAACTGCCCTCAAATTGAAATAAAACTGCCCCAAAATTGAGATTTTTAACCCTAAAAATGGAAGAAAAATGCCCCAAAATAGCCCTAAAATACCTTAAAAATAGAGATTTTTAACCCTAAAAATTGAGATGTTTTAACCCCAAAATTTTGAGATTTTTAACCCCAAAATTTTGAGATTTTTAACCCCAAAATTTTGAGATTTTTAACCCCCAAAATTGAGATTTTTTAACCCTAAAATTGAAATAAATTATCCCTGAAATCCACCCAAAGAAATTATAAAAAAATTTAATAAAAAAATCCCAGAATTCCTGGAATTCCTGGGAAAGTTTTTTTTTCCCATGGAATGGATGAGAGGGGGAAGGGAATTCCCGGAGATATCCAGAATTCCTGGCATTTTTGGGAATGGCTTTTCCCTCTAATTTTCTCCAATTCCCCCAAAATCTGGAATTTCAAACCCTTTATTCTCCAACCCAAATTCACCGGGAATTCCAACCCCGTTTTTCTCCATTTCCCTCAAAATCCACCTGGAATTCCAATCCCTTCCTCCTCCAATTCCTCAAAATCCCCCTGCAATCCCAATCCCTTTATTCCCCAACCCTTTTTTCCCCCATCCCAATCCCCCTGGAATTCCCAATCCCTTTATTCTCCCATCCCAATCCCTTTTCCCCCTATCCCTGCAATCCCAATCCCTTTTTCCCCCAATCCCTGCAATCCCAATCTCTTTTTTCCCCAATCCCATCCCAATCGCCCTGCAATCCCAATCCCCCTGCAATCCCAACCCCTTTCTCCAATCCCAATCCCCCTGGAATTCCCAATCCCTTTTCCCCCAACCCCTGCAATCCCAACCCCTTTTCCCCCAATCCTTGGAATTCCCAATCCCTTCATTCTCCCATCCCAATCCCCCTGCAATTCCCAATCCCTCTATTCCCCAATTCCTGGAATTCCCAACCCCTTTTCCCACAATCCTTGGAATTCCCAATCCCTTTATTCCCCAATCCCATCCTAATCCCCCTGCAATCCCAATCCCTTTATTCCCCAATCGACCTGGAATTCCCAACCCCTTTCCCCCAATCCCAATCCCCCTGAAATCCCAATCCCTTTATTCTCTTATCCCAATCCCCCTGGAATTCCCAATCCCTTTATTCCCCAATTCCTGCAATCCCAATCCCTTTTCCCCCAATCCCCCTGGAATTCCCAATCCCCCTGCAATCCCAATCCCTTTTCCCCCAATCCCAAATCCCCCTGGAATTCCCAATCCCTTTATTCTCCCATCCCAACCCCTTTTCCCCCAATCCCTGGAATTCGCAATCCCTTTTCCCCCAAATCCCCCTACAATCCCAACCCCAATCCCTCTGGAATTCCCAATCCCTTTAATTTCCCCAATCCCTGCAATTCCCCAATCCCTGCAATTCCCAATCCCTTTTCCCCCAATCCCTGGAATTCTCAACCCCTTTTCCCTCAAATCCCCCTGCAATCCCAATCCCAATCCCCCTGGAATTCCCAATCCCAAATCCCCTGGAATCCCCAACCCCTTTAATCCCCAACCCCATCCCCGTCTCCCTCCCCCCCCCCGGCGCCGGCAGGGAAGGGGTTAAGCGACATATGCTGCCTAATTAGCAGCCGCGTTAATGAGCGCCAACCGGGATGGGAGCGGCGCAAACCCAACGGTGGAAGGAAAAAAAACCCACAAAAAACCCCCCAAAAACCCCAAAAATTCGGGAATTTTTTCCCCTCCCATTCCCGGAATTCCGCCTTTCCCGGGGTGGGGAACGGGAATTTTCCCATCCCCCTCCCATCCCATCCATCCGAGGAGGGAATTTTTGAGGATCTGGGGCGGGGTGGGGGGGGGAGAGGTAATTATGTATGCGTGATTGGAGCTGCAACTCATTAATATGCAAATGTATGCGGGCGTCGGTTGCTAAATTAAAAATGCAAAGCAGCCCGTCTGCCGAGCCAGCGCCAAATTGGGCTCCGGGAGCAACGGGGGGGGGAAAAATCCGGGAATTTTGGGGGGAAAACTGCGGGATCGGGGACCTGTTGATCCCAAATATTCCCAGGAATGTGGGATGGGGAGGGAATTTCGTTTCCTTTTCCCTTTTCCTTTTTCCTTTTTCCCTTTTCCTTCCCTTTCCTTGGACAATCCCATAAACCCATTGACCCTATTGGACAATACCATAGGGAATTGAACCCATGGATCCCATTGGACAATCCCATAAACCCATGGATCCTATTGGACAATCCCATATGGAGCCCAACCCATGGATCCCATCGGACAATCCCATATGGAATTGAACCCATGGATCCCCATTGGACAATCCCATAAACCCATGGACCCTATTGGACAATCCCATATGGAATCCAGCCCATTGATCCTAATGGACAATCCCATATGGAATCCAACCCATGGATCCCATTGCACAATCCCATATGGAATCCAACCCATGGATCCTATTGGACAATCCCATAAACCCATGGACCCTATTGGACAATCCCATATGGAATCCAACCCATGGATCCCATTGGACAATCCCATATGGAATCCAACCATGGATCCTATTGGACAATCCCATAAACGCATGGATCCTATTGGACAATCCCATATGGACTCCAGCCCATGGATCCTATAGGACAATCCCATAAACCCATGGATCCTATTGGACAAACCCATAAACCCATGGATCCTATTGGACAATCCCATATGGGATTGAACCCATGGATCCTATTGGACAATCCCAGAAAAGGAATGGAATGGGAATGGGAATGGGAATGGGAAAAATTCCAGGCAATTGGGGCAGGGAAATCCGGGAATGGGGATGGGATCTGCTCCAGCTGCTGTAGTTCCCATCCTGCTCCTGCTCCCAACCCCGGTTCAAATCCCAATTCCCAACTCCCAATCCGGGTTGAAAACCCAGTTCTATTCCCAATCCTGGTTTGAATCCCAGTTCCCAACTCCCAATCCTGCATCAAATCCTGGTTTTGCTCCCAATCCCGGTTTGAATCCCAGTCCTAATCCTAATCCCGGTTCAAATCCCAGTTCCCAACTCCCAATCCCGGTTTGAATCCCAGTTCTGCTCCCAATCCCAGTTTGAATCCCAGTCCTGCTCCAAATCCTGGTTCAAATCCCAGTCTGAATCCCAGTTCCCAACTCCTAATCCCGGTTCAAATCCCAGTTCTGTTCCCAATCCCAGTTCAAATCCCAGTTCTGTTCCCAATCCCGGTTAAAATCCCAATTCCCAACTCCCAATCCCAGTTTGAATCCTGGTTCTGCTCCTAATCCTGGCTCAAATCCCAGTCCTAATCCCAATCCTGGCTCAGCACTCCCAGCCCGATCCCAAACCCTCCAGGACCCCAAGAAATCCCAAACCCACACCAGGAACTCATTAAAGCCCCGCACAACTCCCCGAGGAAACCGAAATCCAAAATCAACGATGGAAAGCCGATTAATTGCAATTAATTCCTTAATTAATTTCCCCCCGAGGGCATTTCCTCCTCCTCCTTCACCCCAAACAATTCCCGCTGGGAATTCCCGGGCTGGCTTCGGCAGGAATTTCCCGGGAATTTTTGGGGGCGGCTGCAATTCCCGCAGCGCTCTGAAGAGGGCGACTCTGGCCCAGCTAAACCGAATCCCCTTAATCCCGGCTCAGGAAAAACCGGGATTAGGAGACTCCCGGGGGAAATTCCCGGGAAATCCCAAAAAATCAGAATTTTCCCTCCCGTTTTCCTTGGATTTGTCCGGGATTGGGACTCAAGGATCCCAAACCCAGGCTGGAATTTTTGGGGGATTTTTGGGGATGTTCATTCCCGTTTTTTTTTTTGAGGAAAGCCCCAAAATCCCTGATTTTCCACCCCAAAAATCCCCAAATTTCCACCCAAAATGTTCCTGGGGAATTTTCAGCCCCGAATTCCCGGAAAAACGAGTTTTGATATCAAAATTCCCACAAAATCCTAAAACAATTCCAAGGATTTCCAGAGGGAAAGGAATCCCAAATATAAATTTTAGGATTTTTAAAATTATTCATTCAAATTTCCCAATAATTCGGTTTGCGCTTGATTAATTAATCAATTAATTAATTTCCGATTTCCCGGGATTTCCCAGGAATTCTCCCTCCAACTCTCAAATCCTTATCTCCCCCTCGTTAGCGATTAATTGCTGTTAATTACCCCACTGGGAGCTGAGGCAGGGAGAGAAGGGGAGGAGCCCCTTTCCCGAGGGCTTGATTTGATACCGATATCAGAACGATATGCAAATGAGGCGGGGTTGATAACACAGTGATATGCAAATGAGGCGATATTGATATTAACATGATATGCAAATGAGGCTGTAATGACATCACCGTGATATGCAAACGAGGCGGTATTGATATCAGAATGATATGCAAATGAGACTGGATCGATATCACCTTGATATGCAAATGAGGCGGCATCAATATCACCATGATACGCAAGTGAGGCATGATTGACATCACCGTGATATGCAAATGAGGCAGGATCGATAGCACCATGATATGCAAATGAGGCGGTATTGATATCAGAGCAATATGCAAATGAGGTGGTATTGATATCAGAGCGATATGCAAATGAGGTGGCATCAATAGCAGAATGATATGCAAATGAGACGGGATCGATATCAGAACAATATGCAAATGAGGTGGGATCAATATCACCGTGATATGCAAATGAGGCTGTTTATATCAGAGCCGTATGGAAATGAGGCAGGATCGATATCAGAATGATATGCAAATGAGGCACGATTGACATCACCACGATATGCAAATCAGATATTATCAATATCAGAACAATATGCAAATGAGGCTGTATCGGTATCACATTGATATGCAAATGAGGTGGGATCAGTATCACTGTGATATGCAAATGAGGCTGTATCAATATTACCCTGATATGCAAATAAGGTTGTATCAATATCATGATATGCAAATGAGGCATTATCGATATCACCCTGATATGCAAATAAGGGTGTATCAATATCACCTTGATATGCAAATAAGGAAGTACCTATATCATCTTGATATGCAAATGAGGCAGGATCAAGATCACCCTGATATGCAAATAAGGCTGTATCAATATCACCTTGATATGCAAATAAGGAAGCACCTATATCATCTTGATATGCAAATGAGGCAGGATCAATATCACAATATGCAAATAAGGCTGTATCAATATAACCATTATATGCAAATGAGGCTGTATCAATATCACCTTGATATGCAAATGAGGCAGTACCTATATCACCCTGATATGCAAATGGGGCGGGATCAATATCACGATATGCAAATAAGGCTGTACCAATATCACCCTGATATGTAAATGAGGCAGTACCTATATCACCCTGATATGCAAATGAGGCGGGATCAATATCACTACTATATGCAAATGAGGCATTATCAATATCACCCTGATATGCAAATGACACATTATCAATATCACCGTTATATGCAAATGGGGCTCAATATCAATATGGAATTTTTTGGGAAAATTCCCAGAATTCCACGCGAACAGAGTGGGATTTTCCCGCCCTTCCGGAATGTTCCCTTCCCGCCATTCCAGAACGTTCCCTCCCCGCCCTTCCGGAATGTTCCGGAGCCCAGCGAGAGCGCCCCCCCCGGCACTTACGGAGGAGGGCAAACCCGGCGGGACCTTGCGAACTTTCTTTGTCTGAACTTCTGGAAGGGAAAGGGAGAGAGTGGATCAGGGACGGGGTCGGGAACGGGATTGGGATTGGGAATGGGATCGGGAATGGGATTGGGAATGGGGTCAGGAATGGGTTTGGGAATGGGATTAGGATTGGAATTGGGAATGGGATTAGGAGTGGGGTCAGGAACGGGATTAGGAATGGGATTGAGAATGGGGTTTAGGAAGGGATTGGGAATGGGATTGGGAATGGGATTGGGAATGGGGTCAGGAGTGGGATTGGGAATGGGGTTAGGAATGGGGTTAGGAGTGGGGGTCAGTGGGATCACTGGGGTCAGAGGGGTCACTGGGATCAGTGGGGTCACTGGGGTCACCGAGGTTTTGGGGTCACTGGGATCACTGGGATCACTGGGGTCAGTGGGGTTTTGCGATCACTGGGGTTATTGGGATGGCTGGGATCGCTGGGATCACTGGGGTCAGTGGGATCACTGGGGTCACTGGGATCACTGGGATCACCAGGGTCACTGGGATCAGTGGTATCACCGGG
>JADMLD010000587.1:0-140477 GCA_017589585.1 Phylloscopus whistleri
CCCCCCCAGACCCTCCCCCAACCCCCCAGACCCCCCAGACCCCCCCAGACCCCCTCACACGCCCCCGCCCCCGATGCCGCTGGGCCTGGGCCGCCGCAAGAAGCCGCCGCCGCTGGTGGAGAACGAGGAGAGCTCCGGGGTCGCGGGGGGGCGGCGGGCGAACGCCGGGGGGGCCCCGGGGGGCGCCGGGGGGGTCTCGGCGCCGCCGCCCCCCGCGGCGCTGCGGCCCCGGCTGGTGTTCCACACGCAGCTGGCGCACGGCTCCCCCACCGGCCGCGTGGAGGGGTTCGGGAACGTGCGGGAGCTGTACGGGAAAATCGGGGAGGCCTTCGGCATCGCCCCGGGAGAGGTGCGGGGCGGGACTGGGGGGCACTGGGGGGGACGGGGGGGCGCTAGGGGGATTTAGATGGCACTGGGAGGGGACTGGATGACACTGGGAGGGACTGGGAGGGACTGGGGGGGCGCTAGGGGGATTTAGATGGCACTGGGAGGGACTGGGAGGGACTGGGAGGGCGCTAGGGGGATTTAGATGGCACTGGGAGGGACTGGGAGGGACTGGGAGGGCGCTAGGGGGATTTAGATGGCACTGGGAGGGACTGGGACTGAACTGGGAGGGACTGGGAGGGACTGGGGGGGCGCTGGGGGGATTTAGATGGCACTGGGAGGGACTGGGATTGAACTGGGAGGGACTGGGATTGACTGGAGGGACTGGGATTGAACTGGGAGGGACTGGGATTGAACTGGGATTTAACTGGGAGGGGCTGGGAGGGACTGGGATTGACTGGGAGGGACTGGGATTGAACTGGGAGGGACTGGGATTGAACTGGGATTTAACTGGGAGGGGACTGGGAGGGACTGGGAGGGCGCTAGGGGGATTTAGGTGGCACTGGGAGGGGACTGGGTGACACTGGGAGGGACTGGGATAGGAGTGGGAGGGACTGGGGGGGGCACTGGGAGGGACTGGGAGGAACTGGGAACATACTGGAGGGGACTGGGTTGGACTGGGATGGAATGGGAGGGCATTGGGGGTGTGCTGGGAGAGACTGGGAGGGACTGGGATAGGAGTGGGAGGGACTGGGATAGGAGTGGGAGGGACTGGGGGGGCACTGGGAGGGACTGGGAACATACTGGGGGGGACTGGGTTGGACTGGGATGGAATGGGAGGGCATTGGGGGTGTGCTGGGAGAGACTGGGAGGGACTGGGAGAGATTGGGGGGCACTGGGGGGGGGACTGGGAGGGAGGGGAAGCACATTGGGATGGCACTGGGAGAGACTGGGAGGGACTGGGAGGGCTCTGGGGGGGCTGAGGGGACCCCAAAGTGTCCCAGGTGTGTCCCCAATGCCCCCAGTGCCCCCAATGCCCCCAGTGTCCCCCAGTGTCCCCCAGTGTCCCCCAGTGTCCCCCAGTGTCCCCCAGTGTCCCCAGTGCCCCCAATGCCCCCAGTGTCCCCAATGTCCCCAATGCCCCCAGTGCCCCCAGTGTCCCCCAGTGTCCCCAGTGTCCCCAATGTCCCCAATGCCCCCAGTGCCCCCAGTGTCCCCCAGTGTCCCCAGTGTCCCCAATGTCCCCAGTGTCCCCAGTGTCCCCAGTGTCCCCCAATGTCCCCAATGCCCCCAGTGTCCCCAGTGTCCCCCCAGTGTCCCCCAGTGTCCCCAGTGTCCCCCCAGTGTCCCCCAGTGTCCCCAGTGTCCCCACTGTCCCCAGTGTCCCATGTCCCCCCCTGTGTCCCCAGGTGCTGTTCTGCACGCTGAACACACTCAGGTCCCCATGTCCCCAATGTCCCCACGTGTGTCCCCAGTGTCCCCAGTGTCCCCAGGTGTGTCCCCAGTGTCCCCAATGTCCCCAGGTGTGTCCCCAATGCCCCCAGGTGTGTCCCCAATGTCCCCAGGTGTGTCCCCAGTGTCCCATGTCCCCCCCTGTCCCCAGGTGCTGTTCTGCACGCTGAACACACTCAGGTCCCCATGTCCCCAGGTGTGTCCCCAATGTCCCCAGGTGTGTCCCCAGGTGTGTCCCCACATCCCCATGTCCCCCCCCATGCCCCCAGGTGCTGTTCTGCACGCTGAACACGCCCGTGTCCCCAGTGTCCCATGTCCCCCCTGTCCCCAGGTGCTGTTCTGCACGCTGAACACGCCGCAGGTGGACATGGAGAAGCTGCTGGGCGGGCAGATCGGCCTGGAGGATTTCATCTTCGCCCACACGCGCGGCCGCTCCAAGCTGGTGCAGGTGCTCAAGTCCGAGGAGGCGCTGGGGCTGACCATCACTGACAATGGAGCTGGCTACGCCTTCATCAAGGTGGGACACACCTGGGGACACCTGGGGGCATGGGGACACACCTGGGGACAGCTGGGGGCACCTGGGGGCACCTGGGACACACCTGGGGCACACCTGGGGGCACCTGGGGACAGCTGGGACACACCTGGGGACACCTGGGGACACCTGGGGACAGCTGGGACACACCTGGGACACACCTGGGGGCACCTGGGGGCACCTGGGGACAGCTGGGGACAGCTGGGGGCACCTGGGACACACCTGGGACACACCTGGGGACACCTGGGGGCATGGGGACACACCTGGGGGCACCTGGGGACACCTGGGACACACCTGGGTACACCTGGGGACAGCTGGGGATACCTGGGGACAGCTGGGGATACCTGGGGACACCTGGGGGCACCTGGGGCACACCTGGGGACACCTGGGGACAGCTGGGGACAGCTGGGGACACCTGGGGACACCTGGGGACACCTGGGGCACACCTGGGGACACCTGGGGACAGCTGGGGGCACCTGGGACACACCTGGGGACACCTGGGGACACCTGGGGCACACCTGGGGACACCTGGGACACACCTGGGGGCACCTGGGGGCACCTGGGGACACACCTGGGTACACCTGGGACACACCTGGGGGCACCTGGGGCACACCTGGGGCACACCTGGGGCACCTGGGGCACCTGGGACACACCTGGGGGCACCTGGGGACATGGGGACACACCTGGGACACACCTGGGACACACCCGGGAATACTTTGGGGGACACCTGGGGGTGCTGGGACAGGGACAGACGGTGCCCCGGGGTGGGGACGCACACCTGGGGACACCCGAGAGGACACCTGGGTGGCCACGTCCCCCTGGGTAGCCCCCCAGGTGCCCCCCGGGTGACCCCGGGTGTCCCCGTGTCCCCAGCGGATCCGGGAGGGCTCGGTGATGGCGCGCACGCCCCAGGTGGCCGTCGGGGACGTGCTGGAGGCGCTGGACGGGCGCTCCCTGGTCGGCGCCCGGCACTTCGAGGTGGCGCGGCTGCTGCAGGAGCTGCCCCGGGGACAGCGCTTCCAGCTGAGCCTGACCGAGCCCCGCAGGGCCTGGGGTGCGCCGGGGGGGACTGGGGGGCACTGGGAGGGACTGGGGGGCACTGGGAGGGACTGGGGGCACTGGGAGTGACTGGGAGTGACTGGGATGAACTGGGAGTGAACTGGGAGTGACTGGGAGTGACTGGGAGTGACTGGGATGAACTGGGAGTGACTGGGAGTGAACTGGGAGTGACTGGGAGTGACTGGGAGGGACTGGGATTGAACTGGGAGGGACTGGGATTGACTGGGAGGGACTGGGATTGAACTGGGATTGACTAGGATTGACTGTGAGTGAACTGGGATTGAACTGGGAGTGACTGGGAGGGACTGGGAGTGACTGGGAGTGACTGGGATGAACTGGGAGTGACTGGGATTGACTGGGAGTGAACTGGGAGTGAACTGGGATTGACTGGGAGTGACTGGGATTGAACTGGGATTGAACTGGGAGGGACTGGGAGGGACTGGGAGGGACTGGGATTGAACTGGGAGGGACTGGGATTGAACTGGGATTTAACTGGGAGGGGCTGGGAGGGACTGGGATTGAACTGGGATTGAACTGGGATTGACTGTGAGTGAACTGGGATTGAACTGGGATTGACTGGGAGGGACTGGGATTGAACTGGGAGGGGCTGGGAGGGACTGGGATTCACTGGGATTGACTGGGAGGGACTGGGATTGACTGGGAGGGACTGGGATTGACTGTGAGTGACTGGGATTGAACTGGGATTGAACTGGGATTGACTGGGAGGGACTGGGATTGAACTGGGATTGACTGGGAGGGACTGGGATTGACTGGGATTGAACTGGGAGGGACTGGGATTGACTGGGAGGGACTGGGATTGACTGGGAGGGACTGGGATTGAACTGGGAGGGACTGGGATGAACTGGGATTGAACTGGGATTGACTGGGAGGGACTGGGATTGACTGGAAGTGACTGGGATTGAACTGGGAGGGACTGGGATTGACTGGGAGTGACTGGGATTGACTGGGAGTGACTGGGGTTGAACTGGGATTGACTGGGAGTGACTGGGATTGAACTGGGAGGGACTGGGATTGACTGGGAGAGACAGGGATTGAACTGGGATTGACTAGGATTGACTGTGAGTGAACTGGGATTGAACTGGGATTCACTGGGATGGACTGGAATTAACTGGGAGGGACTGGGATTGAGCTGTCCCTGTCCCTCTGTCCCTGTCCCTCCGTCCCCTCCCTGTCCCCTCCCTGCCCCCCCAGACGTTCTCCCCCCACGCTCGGGGGGCCGGGCCGGGCTGCCCCCGCTGGGCTCGGGCCGGGGGACGCTGAGGCTGCGCTCGAGGGGCCCGGCCACGCTGCAGGAGCAGGTACCGACCCCAAACCGGGCTGGGGGACCCCGAAAACGGGCTGGGGGACCCCAAAACCGGGCTGGGGGACCCCAAAACCGGGCTGGGGGACCCCAAAAACGGGCTGGGGGACCCCAAAAATGGGCTGGGGGACCCCAAAAACGGGCTGGGGGACCCCAAAAATGGGCTGGGGGACCCCAAAATGGGCTGGGGGACCCCAAAAACGGGCTGGGGGACCCCAAAACGGGCTGGGGGACCCCAAAATGGGCTGGGGGACCCCAAAACGGGCTGGGGGACCCCAAAACTGGGCTGGGGGACCCCAAAATGGGCTGGGGGACCCCAAAACGGGCTGGGGGACCCCAAAAACGGGCTGGGGGACCCCAAAACGGGCTGGGGGACCCCGAAAACAGGCTGGGGACCCCAAACCGGGCTGGGGGACCCAAAAATGGGCTGGGGGACCCAAAAACGGGCTGGGGGACCCCAAAATATCCACGAGAAACCCAAAACGGGCTGGGGGACCCCAAAAACGGGCTGGGGACCCCAAAAACGGGCTGGGGGACCCCGAAAACGGGCTGGGGGACCCCAAAAACGGGCTGGGGGACCCCGAAAACGGGCTGGGGGACCCCAAAATATCCACGAGAAACCCAAACCGGGCTGGGGGACCCCAAAACCCACCTGGAACACCCAAAATCCCCCCCTGGGGACACCCGAGGTCCCTTGAGGAGCCCCAAAATCCCCCTGGGACCCCCAAAATCCCTCTGGGACCCCCCCCCAAACCCCCCCCGTGCCCCCCCAGCCCTCGGCCTTCGAGGAGCGCGCGGTGGCCAAGGTGGACGATCTGCTGGAGAGCTACATGGGCATCCGGGACAGCGAGCTGGGTGAGCCCCCAAAATCCTGGGGACCCCAAAATCTCCTGGGGGACCCCAAAATATCCTGGAGACCCCCCTGGGATCTTCCCAAACCCCCCCCAGACTGCCCTGATCCCCCCGAACCCCTGGGATCCCTAAAACTTCCTGAGACCACCCCAAAACCCTCAAACTCCCCGAGACCCCCAAAACCCCCCTGGGACCCCCAAAACCCCCCCGGGACCCCCAAAACCCCCCTGGGACCCCCAAAACCCCCCTGGGATCCCCCAAAACCCCCCTGGGACCCCCAAACCCCCCCTGGGATCCCCCAAAACCCCCCTAGGACCCCCAAAACCCCCTGGGATCCCCCAAAACCCCCCTGGGACCCCCCAAACCCCCCCTGGGATCCCCCCAAACCCCCCTGGGATCCCCCAAACCCCCCTGGGATCCCCCAAAACCCCCCTGGGACCCCCAAAACCCCCCCTGGGATCCCCCCAAACCCCCCTGGGATCCCCCAAACCCCCCTGGGATCCCCCAAAACCCCCCCTGGGACCCCCAAAACCCCCCCTGGGATCCCCCAAACTCCTCCGGAACCCCTGGACCCCGATGTCCCCCACCCCCCCCAGAAGTTCCTGGCTCTGCTGGAGTCACAGGGGGACGTTGGGGACACAGAATTTGAGGACCCCCCAAAGCCACCAGGACCACCCTGGGGCGCGCTGTCCCCTGTGTCCCCCCGATGTCCCCGATGTCCCCATGTCCCGACGCGATTGTCCCTGTCCCCGCAGCCGCCACCATGGTGGAGCTGGGCCGGGACGCGCGGGACCCGGACGCGCTGGCCGAGGCTCTGGACTCGCAGCTCGGGGACTTCGCCTTCCCCGACGAGTTCGTCTTCGACGTCTGGGGCGCCATCGGGGACGCCAAGGCGGGGCGGGGCTAGGGGGCACCTGGGGGGCACCTGGGGACACCCTGGGGGCACCCGGGGGGCACCTGGGGGCACCCTGGGGACACCCTGGGGGCACCTGGGGGGCACCTGGGGACACCCTGGGGACACCCTGGGGGCACCTGGGGACACCCTGGGGACACCCTGGGGGCACCTGGGGGCACCCTGGGGACACCTGGGGGCACCTGGGGACACCTGGGGGCACCCTGGGGGCACCTGGGGGTACCTGGGGACACCCTGGGGACACCTGGGGGCACCCTGGGGACACCTCCCAAGTGGGGACCCCCCTGAGTGGGGACCCCCCATTACTGGGGACCCCCCGTGATTGGGGAACCCCCCCAAAAAGCTGGAACACCCCCCCCCCCCCCAAAAAAATCTGCTGGACCCCCAAAGTGCCCTGAGGACCCCCCCCCGGACCTGGGTGCCCCCCAAACCCCCGATCTCCTCTTCCCCCCCCCCCCCACCGTGGGACCCCCTAAAGGTTTTGGGGACCCCCCAGGGCTGGGTGACCCCTCCCCATTTTTGGGATGCCCCAAACCCCCCCATGGTGACAGCGATGTCCCCCCCAGGGACAGGGACAGGGGTGTCGTCCCCCCCCGCAAATGTGGCACAGACCCCCCCCCATTGTGCCCCCGGTGCCAATCTGAGCCTGACACACCTGTGACACACCTGTCACACCTGTCACACCTGTCACACCTGTCATTGTCACCCGTCACCCCTGTCACACACTGTCACACGCTGTCACACGTTTTCACCCCCTGTGCCACACCTGTCACACCTGTCACTCCTGTCACTGTCACCGCTGTCACACGCCGTGACACCTGTCACACACTGTCACACACTGTCACACACTGTCACCCTGTGTCCCCCCGGCACTGACCCCCCCTGGGTGGACCTTGTCCCCGTCCCCTCTGTCCCCTCTGTCCCCAGGGGGTCCTGGGGCCGCCCCTCCCCCTCCCCCCCCCGGGGTATTTTTGTATTTTGGCGGGAAAGATTTGGGCATAAAACGGCAAAAAACGGAGAAAACGAGCGTGAGGCTGACTGGGGACGGGAGCGGGGGCGTGGGGGCGTGGGGAGGCGTCACACGGCCCTTGCACACCCGTCACACACCGGTTACACACCGGTTACACACCCCTTGCACATCCCCCTGGAGGGAGGACAGGTCCTGGCAGGGATAAAGAAAAAGAAACGGCGGTGAACAGATGGGAATGGAACACCGGGGGTGGGACCCAGGACAGGGGACACTGAGGGGACACTGGGGACACTGAGGGGGTGGCGGAGGGACAATGGGGACAGAGGGGACAGGAGGTGGCCGGGGCTGGCCGCAGCCGATAGCGCGCGGCGCTTCCTGTGTGTCCCGGCCACCCCCGCTTGGGGACATCCTGGGGTGGGGGAGGGCGGGGAGGCGACAGGAATGGGGACAGCGACAGCGACAGCCTGGGGCCAGGGACACCCCGGCCTTGGGGACAGCACCCTGGGGACACCCCAGTGACAGTGACAGTGACACCCCAGTCCCTCCCCCTCGCTTGGGGACAGTCCCCGGGTGCCACCTCGGGCCCCGCTGTGGGACGGGGACACTGAGGCCACCCCGGGGGAGGAGGGGACATCCTGTCCCCCCCTTGTCCCCTGCGGGCGTTATCGGCAGAGACAGGGCTGGGGACAGCTCGGGGACATTGGGGACAGCGGGGACAATGTACGGGAACGTCGAGACCGCGCTGGACAAACCCTGGGGACCCGGGGAAGGTACGGCCACCAATGTCCCCAGTGTCACCTCCCTGTCCCCGGTGTCACCTCCCTGTCCCCATTGTCCAAGAGGTGTCCCCAGGGTGGGCGGTGGCACCTGGGAGCTGTCCCCAACCCCTCTGGGTGTCCCCAGGGGTGTCCCCAACCCCTGGTGGCCTTTGGGTGTCCCCAAGGAGGTGACACCAAGCTGTCCCCAAACCCCTTCAGATGTCCCCAACCCCAGGTGACCTCAGCCGTCCCCAGGGAGGTGACCCCGGGCCGTCCCCAGGTGCCACCCCCTCAATGTCCCCTCTGTCCCCGCAGGCTGTCCCCAGCCCCTCCCCCCCGAGGAGGATCCCTACGAGCCCCTGGACCCCTCCCCCACCCCGGGGAGCCCCCCCAAGGCGCGCCCCTCCCCCCCCCGGCGCCCCTGGGTGGCCCTGGTGGCCTCGGTGACCTCGGTGGCCTCGGTGACGCTGCTGCTGGTGCTGGGGACGCTCGGGGCGCGGCGCAGTGAGTGAGGGGGATTTTGGGGGAATTTTTGAAGGCATTGAGGGATTTTGGGGTTTGTGGGGGAATTCTGGGGAGATTTTGAGGAGATTTGGGGTTGTGGGGGGTGTTGGGGGTTTTTGGGGCGGATTTTTGGGCCATTTTCAGGGGGATTTTTGTGACTTTTGGAGCTTTTCGGGGGAGGTTTTGTGAAATTTTGGGGAGAATTTGGGGCGATTTTGGGGCTTTGGGCAGTGTCCCCTCCATGTCCCCTCAGTCTCGACCCTCGAGGCCGCCCTGGAGGCCGAGAAGGCGAAGGAGCCGCCACCACCCACAGGTTGGTGTCACCTGTCCCTGGTCACCTGTCCCAGTGTCACCTGACCCCTCACTGTCCCCTCTCCCCTCAGTGTCCGGCTCCTGCCCTACACTGACCCCTGCCCGGTGGCCGCTGGGCAGCTCTGGGTGGCCACCGCCCACATCCTGGTGGCCAGCGCGCTGTCCCCAACCCCTCCTCTGTCCCTGTCCCCTCAGTGTCCGGCTCCTTCCTGCCCTACGTGGTGGCCACCACCCAATTCCTGGTAGCCACCACAGCGTCCCCAACCTCTCCCACGCCGCTGTCCCCTCAATGCCGAGCTCCTCCCTACACTGACCACTGCCTGGTGGCCCCCGCGCTGTCGCTGTCCCCTCAGCGTCCAGCTCCTGCCCTACCCTGCCCAAACCCCGGTGTCCCCCCGCGCTGTCCCCTGACCGCCCCGCTGTCCCCGCAGCCTCCGCCTCCTTCCTGCTCTACAACCGCTACCACGCGGGCTGCGTGGTGCCCTCGGGCCGGGCGCTGTCCCTGGCCGGCTGCGCCCCCTCCTCCCCGAGCCAGCGCTTCCAGTGGCTGCCGGGGGGGCTCCTGCGCCACTTGGCCACCGGGCAGTGCGCGGGGGCCGCGGCGGCGGCGCGCCAGGCGCTGGTGCTGCTGGGGCCGTGCCGGGAGCCGCGGCGGCTGCAGCGCTGGGAGTGCGGCCCCGGGGCGCTGCTGGCGCTGGCCGGGACCTCGCTGCACTTCAACTTCGGCCACGACATCCGCCAGCGCGTGATGCTCTACGAGGGCACCGGCGACTGGAGCCGCTGGCTGGTGCACGGCACGGCCCAGGACGTGTGCTCGTGGGCGCGTGAGTCCTCGCTTTGCCTCCGTTTGCCTGGATTTTTCCCGAATTTTCCTGATTTTTCCTGATTTTTTTCCTGAATTTCCCGAAATTTTCCTCAATTTCCCCGATTTTTTTCCTGACTTTTCCCGAATTTTCCCCAAATTTCCCGATTTTTTCCTGAATTTTCTTGAATTTTCCCAAATTTCCTGAATTTTCCCGAATTTTCCTGATTTTTTCCTGAATTTCCCGAAATTTTCCTCAATTTCCCCGATTTTTCCTGACTTTTCCCGAATTTTCCCCAAATACCCCGCTTTTTTCCTGCATTTTCTTGAATCTTCCCAAATTTCCTGAATTTTTCCTGAATTTTCCCAAATTTTCCTTATTTTTCCCCAAATTTCCCCAAAATTTTCCTGATTTTTTTTCCTGAAATATTTTCTGAATTTTTTCCTGAATTTTCTTGAACTTTCCTGAATTTTCCCAAATCTTCCTGAATTTTTCCAAATTTTCCCCACCCTTTCTACGTTTTCCCAAATTTTCCTGAATTTTTCCCGAATTTTCCTGATTTTTTCCTGAATTTCCCGAAATTTTCCCGATTTTTTCCTGAGTTTTCCTGAATTTTTCCCAAATGTCCCGTTTTTTTCCTGAATTTTCCCAATTTTTCCCAAATTTCCTGAATTTTCCCGAAATTTCCCCAATTTTCTTGAATTCTCCTTATTTTTTCCCAAATTTCCCCAAAATTTTCCTCACTTTTTCCTGAAATGTTCTGAATTTTTCCCTGAATTTTCTTGAACTTTCCTGAATTTTCCCAAATCTTCCTGAATTTTTCCAAATTTTCCCCAACCTTTCCACGTTTTCCCAAATTTTCCTGAATTTTTCCCGAATTTTCCTGATTTTTTCCTGAATTTCCCGAAATTTCCCCGATTTTTTCCTGACTTTTCCCGAATTTTCCCCAAATTTCCCGATTTTTCCTGAATTTTCTTGAATTTTCCCAATTTTCCTGAAATTTTCCCGAATTTTCCCAAATTTTCCTGATTTTTCCTTATTTTTCCCCAAATTTCCCCAAAATTTTCCTGATTTTTTTCCCTGAAATATTTTCTGAATTTTTTCCTGAATTTTCTTGAACTTTACTGAATTTTCCCAAATCTTCCTGATTTTTCCAAATTTTCCCCAACCTTTCCACATTTTCCCAAATTTTCCTGAATTTTTCCAAATTTTCCCCAACCTTTCCACGTTTTCCCAAATTTCCTCAAATTTCCCTGAATTTCCCCAAATTTTATTGGATTTTTCCCAATCTTGACCCCAAATCTTTGGGATTTCCCCACCCTGACCCCAAATCTTTGGGATTTCCCCCAATCCTGACCCCAAATCTTTGGGATTTCCCCCAATCCTGACCCCAAATCTTTGGGATTTCCCAATTCTGACCCCAAATCTTTGGGATTTCCCAATCCTGACCCCAAATCTTTGGGATTTCCCAATTCTGACCCCAAATCTTTGGGATTTCCCAATCCTGACCCCAAATCTTTGGGATTTCCCCACCCTGACCCCAAATCTTTGGGATTTCCCCAGGTCTCCCGCCCTGCTCCAGGGGCTGGCTGTTTTTCCGGAATTCCTGTTATTTCTACTCCAAATCCGCCGCCTCCTGGGACAATTCCCAGTTTTTCTGCTCGGCTTTGGGGTCGCAGCTGCTGGAGATCGACGATGAGGAGGAGAGGGTGAGGCCCCAAAGCCCAAAAATCCCCCAAAAACCCCCCAATTCCCTCTAAATCCTGTAAATCCCATAAATCCCTCAAATCCCCCAAACCCCATAAAATCATCTCAAATTCCCCCAAAATCCCATAAATGCTGTAAATCCCATAAATCCCCAAATCTTACAAAACCCCCCCAAATCCCTCCTAAAACCCCTAAATCCTACAAATCCCCCCAAATCCCATAAATCCCCCCAAATCCCATAAATCCCCCCTAAATCTCATAAATCCCATAAATCTCCAAATCCCAGAAATCCCAAAAATCCCCTCTAAATCCCAGATGGGTCTAGAGGACTTTACTGGGGCCATACTGGGTTATACCGGTCCTTACTGGTCCCTACTGGTTTATACTGGATTGTACTGGTTTATACTGGTCCATACTGTTCTGTACTAGCCCGTACTGGTCTATACCAGTCCATACTGGTCCCTACTGGTCCATACCCATCCATACCGGTCCATACCAGTCTGTATCGGTCCATACTGGTCCGTATCCATCCATACTGGTCCCTACTGGTCCGTACTGGTTTATAATGGTCCCTACTGGTCCATACCCATCCATACCGGTCCATACCAGTCTGTATCGGTCCATACTGGTCCGTATCCATCCATACTGGTCCGTACTGCTCTGTACTGGTCTGTACTGGTTTATAATGGTCCATACTGGTCCATACTGGTCCCTACTGGTTTATACTGGATTGTACTGGTTTATACTGGTCCATACTGTTCTGTACTAGCCCGTACTGGTCTATACCAGTCCATACTGGTCCCTACTGGTCCATACCCATCCATAGTGGTCCATACCAGTCTGTATCGGTCCATACTGGTCCGTATCCATCCATACTGGTCCATACTGGTTTATAATGGTCCCTACTGGTCCATACCCATCCATACCAGTCCATACCAGTCTGTATCGGTCCATACTGGTCCGTATCCATCCATACTGGTCCCTACTGCTCTGTACTGGTCCGTACTGGTTTATAATGGTCCATACTGGTCCATACCAGTCCCTACTGGTTTATACTGGATTGTACTGGTTTATACTGGTCCATACTGTTCTGTACTAGCCCGTACTGGTCTATACCAGTCCATACTGGTCCCTACTGGTCCATACCCATCCATAGTGGTCCATACTGGTCCGTACTGCTCTGTACTGGTCCGTACTGGTTTATAATGGTCCCTACTGGTCCATACCCATCCATAGTGGTCCATACCGGTCCATACCAGTCTGTATCGGTCCATACTGGTCCGTATCCATCCATACTGGTCCGTACCGTTCCATACTGCTCCGTACTGGTTTATAATGGTCCGTACTGGTCCATACTGGTCCCTACTGGTCTCCAGTCGCAGGTGCAGTCGCAGCTGCGGCGCCCGGCCTGGCTCGGGGTTCGCCGGCAGCTCCCGGAGGGGCCCTGGAGCCGCGGGGACGGCGCCGCCCTCGGCCCCAACAACAGGTGGGGGTTTTGGGGTCATTTAGGGGAAATTCGGGATCATTTAGGGGATGGACGGGATTTGGGGGGCTTGGGGAATACGGACAACTTGTGGGGGGGGTTTGGTGGGAATCTGGGTGGGATTTTTGGGATTTGGGGTGGGATTTATGCCATTTTTGGGATTTGGGGTGGGATTTTTGGGGAATTGTGTGGGATTTGAAGATGTATTTGGGTTTTTTTTGGGATTTTCGTGATCCCGATCCCGTTGTTTTTATTCGGGGCCAGCTGGTGGCACCGGGGCGAGCCCAACGGGGGCTCCCTGGAGAACTGCGCGGCCGTGGGGCCCGACGGGCTCTGGGCCGATTATCCCTGCGGGACCGCCCTGCCCTGGGTCTGCGAGGGACCCCCCTGAGCCAAAATCCCGGGAATTCACCCCAAAATCCCCGGGAATTCACCCCAAAACCCCGGGAATTCACCCCAAAATCCCCGGAATTCGCCCCAAAATCCCCGGAATTCGCCCCAAAATCCCGGGAATTCACCCCAAAATCCTGGGAATTCACCCCAAAATCCCCGGAATTCACCCCAAAATCCCCGGAATTCGCCCCAAAATCCCCAGAATTCACCCCAAAATCCCCGGAATTCGCCCCAAAATCCCAGGAATTCGCCCCAAAATCCCCGGAATTCGCCCCAAAATCCCCGGAATTCACCCCAAAATCCTGGGAATTCACCCCAAAATCCCCGTAATTCGCCCCAAAATCCCCGTAATTCGCCCCAAAATCCCGGGAATTCACCCCAAAATCCCCGGAATTCGCCCCAAAATCCCCGGAATATTCTGGAAATCGTGGAAATAAACTCGTGTGTGCACTGGGACTGGACTGGGATCAAACTGGGACTGGACTGGGATCAAACTGGGATCTGGGGCTCCCGGCCGGCGTTTTTGGGGTCAATCCAAGGATTTTTGGGCTCCACTCGAGGCTTTTTGGGCTCCTGTGTTTCTGTACAGCGGGGGAGGGGAGGGGAGGGGGCGGCCCCGCGATCGTCCCGCCCCGGGATCCACCCGGGGGATCAGTTTGGGATCCGGGATTTATCCAGGGCAGCCAGAGGGGTTTGGGATCCACCAGAGTCCGAGGTCCATCCAGAGGGGCCCAGGGTCCGTTTGGGGGAGCCCAGAGGGGTCTGGGATCCATCCAGGACCCACCAGGGGATCTGGGATCCATCCAAGAGCAGTTCAGAGTCCGGGGTCCATCCGGGAGGTCCAGGATCCATTTGGGGGACCTGGGATCCATCCAGGATCCATTGGGAGGGTCCAGGATCCATCCAGGGGGGGTCTGGGGGGGGGGTCCAGGATCCATTTGGGGGGACCCAGTCACGTCCTTGGGGGTCCCAGAGGAGCCGGGAGGGCCCCGGGCCTGGGATCCACCCCGGGATCCAGCGGCGCCCCGGGATCCGGCCCTGCCCGGTGCCGGCGGTGTCCCTGTCCCCGAATGTCCCAGGTGTGTCCCTGTCCCTGTCCCTGTCCCCATCCCCGTCCCTGATCTCTCCACGTGCGGGATCAGCCAGGCCAGGGCTGTCCCTTGGTGTCCCCTGGGTGTCCCTCGGTGTCCCCTGAATGTCCCTCAGTGTCTCTGGGTGTCACCCAGTGTCCCTTGCAGTGTCCCCTCTGTATCACAGGTGTCCCCTCAGCGTCCCCTGCTCCTCACAGGTGTCCCCTCAGCATCCTTGGTGTCCCCAAAGTGCCACACGGACCTGGGACGTCCCCCAGGACCCACAGGTGTCCCATTGTCCCCTGGTGTCCCCTGAGTGGGCCTGGCAGGTCCCCCCAATGTCCCTGTGGATCCCTGGGGTGGCCCCTGGCCTGTCCCCAATGTCCCCTGATGTCCCCATGGGGCACGGTGCCCTTAGGCTCGGTGTCATTGCTGTCCCCAATGTCCCCGTGGATCCCTGGGGTGCCACCTCAGGCTGTCCCCAGCGTCCCCAATGTCCCCTCAGGTCACGGTGCTGGGGGTGCCACCTCGGGCTCGGTGTCACTGCTGTCCCCAGGGTCCCCCATGATGCCGATGTCCCCGATGTCCCCGGTGTCCCCGGTGTCCCCCGGGCTCAGGGTGCAGGGGCTGGCCCCTCGGGCTCGGTGTCACTGCTGTCCCCGATGTCCCCGGTGATGTCCCCGGTGTCCCCCGGGCTCAGGGTGCAGGGGGTGGCCCCTCGGGCTCGCTGTCGCTGCTGTCCCCGGTGTCCCCGGTGACGTCCCCGATGTCCCCCGGGCTGAGGGCGAAGGGCGGGGGCAGCTCCTCGTCCGAGGAGCCCAGCGAGTCCTCGTCCCCCAGGCGCGGCCCCAGCGCCACCGCCCCGAAGGAGAGCGGCCCCCGGAGCAGCCGGATCTGGGGACAGGGACAGGGGACAGAGGGACAGCCAGGGGACAGAGGGACAGAGGGACAGGGGGAGAGAGGGACAGGGACAGAGGAGGCAGAAGAGGTGACAGCAGGGACAGGGACAGGAATGGGGACAGCAGGGGACAAAGGCCAACGGAGAAGGGCAGGAGGGAGGTGACAGGGACGCGCTGTCACCGGCTGTCCCCAGGCCACGTGGCACTGAGGGGACACGGCCGGTGGCACCGGTACCGCTGGGACCAGGCTGGGGCTCCCCCAGCAGCTGTGGGTGCCACCCCGGTGTCCCCAACCGCTGTCACCTCCCCCAGCCCGCCCTGCACGCCACCTGGGTGTCCCCAATGTCCCCAGCCTCAGTGTCCCCAGTGTCCCAACACCCCCAGTGTCCCCGATGTCCCCGATGTCCCAACCCCGGTGTCCCCAGTGTCCCAACACCCCCAGTGTCCCCGATGTCCCCAGTGTCCCTCCAATGTCCCCGATGTCCCCACCTCGGCCTTGAGCTCGCTGATGTGTCCCTTCAGGTGCCGGATGTACTGGGCAGCGTCCGAGTGCTCCAGCTGGCCCTGCAGCCGCCCCTCCTCCCGCTGGGGACACCCAGGGGACACTGAGGCCACCTGGCCCCTGCTGTGCCCCTGGGTCCCCTCCATGGCCCCGTGTCCCCATCCCCATGTCCTTCATGTCCCCCCATCCCCTCCATGTCCCCCCAGTGCCCCCTTCTGTCCCTGTGCCCCCAGGTCCCTTCCATGCCACCCCATGTCCCACTGTGTCCCGTGTGTCCCCCTGTCCCCACGTCCTCCATGTCCCTCATGTCCCCCCTATGTCCCTTCCATGTCTCCCTGTGTCCCCTCCGTGTCCCCCCGATGTCCCCAATGTCCCCGACATCCCCATGTCCCCCCAGTGTCCCCATGTCCCCCCAATGCCCCATTGTCCCCCATGTCCCCAATGTCCCCCATGTCCCCCAGTGTCCCCATGTCCCTATGTCCCCCCAATGTCCCTATGTCCCCCATGTCCCCAACGTCCCCGCAATGTCCCTATGTGCCCGCAATGTCCCTATGTCCCCCCAATGTCCCTATGTCCCCCATGTCCCCAATGTCCCCCAGTGTCCCCATGTCCCTATGTCCCCCATTGTCCCCCATGTCCCCTTGTTGTCCCCCTACCTGGATCTCCAGCTCGGCCACTCTCTGCCGCATCTCAGCCAGGGCGGCCATGCTGTCGGCCTCGCGCAGCCGCACGGCCATCACCTCCTCCTTGCTCTGGGGACAGCGCTGTCACCGCGGGGACGCCCGGGGACACCCCCAGGGACACCACCAGGGACAGCACGGGAACACCCCCAGGGACAGCACGGGGACAGCACGGGGACACCCAGGGACAGCACAGGGACACCCAGGGACAGCACGGGGACACCCAGGGACAGCACGGGGACACCACCAGGGACACCCCCAGGGACAAAGCGGGGACAGTGTGGGGACAGCCAGGGACACCCCCAGGGACAGCACGGGGACACCCAGGGACAGCACGGGGACACCACCAGGGACACCCCCAGGGACAAAGCGGGGACAGTGTGGGGACAGCCAGGGACACCCCCAGGGACAGCACAGGAACACCCAGGGACAGCACAGGGACACCGCGGGGACACCCCCAGGGACAGCCGGGGACAGCACGGGGACACCCAGGGACAGCATGGGGACACCCAGGGACAGCACAGGGACACCCAGGGACAGCACGGGGACACCCAGGGACAGCACGGGGACACCCAGGGACAGCACGGGGACACCCCCAGGGACAGCACAGGGACACCCAGGGACAGCACAGGGACACCGCGGGGACACCCCCAGGGACAGCCGGGGACACCCCCAGGGACAGCACGGGGACACCCAGGGACAGCATGGGGACACCACCAGGGACACCACCAGGGACAGCACAGGGACACCCCCAGGGACAGCACGGGGACACCCCCAGGGACAGCATGGGGACACCCAGGGACAGCATGGGGACACCACCAGGGACACCACCAGGGACAGCACAGGGACACCCCCAGGGACAGCACGGGGACACCACCAGGGACACCACCAGGGACAGCATGGGGACACCCCCAGGGACAGCATGGGGACACCCAGGGACAGCACGGGGACACCACCAGGGACAGCATGGGGACACCACCAGGGACACCCCCAGGGACAGCACGGGGACACCCCCAGGGACAGCACGGGGACACCACCAGGGACACCACCAGGGACAGCACAGGGACACCCAGGGACAGCATGGGGACACCCCCAGGGACAAAGCGGGGACAGTGTGGGGACAGCCAGGGACACCCCCAGGGACAGCACGGGGACACCCAGGGACAGCACAGGGACACCCAGCGACAGCACGGGGACACCCAGGGACAGCACAGGGACACCCAGCGACAGCACGGGGACACCCAGCGACAGCACGGGAACACCCCCAGGGACAGCACGGGGACACCCCCAGGGACAGCACGGGGACAGCCCAGGGACACCCCCAGGGACACCCAGGGAGACCCCCAGTGTCCCCCCGCTGTCCCCCGCTGTCCCCCCGTGCCCCACCTTGCACTGCGCCTCGGCGTGTTTGCGGTGGCTCTCGCTCAGCTGCGCCTGCAGCCCCTGGCTCTGGGCGGCGGCGGCGCGGAGCTGCTCCCGGAGCCCGGCACAGGCCTGCTCGGCACGGCCCAGCACCGACCGCTGGATACGGCCCTGGGCCGGGATTAACCCGGGATAGAACCGGGATAGAACCGGGATAAACCCAGCCCTGCTCCCGGAGCCCGGCACAGGCCTGCTCGGCCCGGCCCAGCACTGACCGCTGGATACGGCCCTGGGCCGGGATTAACCCGGGATAGAACCGGGACAGAACCGGGATGAACCCAGTCCATCCCGGTCCGTCCCAGTTTGTCTCGCCTGTGTCTCCAGGTGTAGCATGCACCGTTCCAGTGCCCTCAGCTCCATTCCCAGTCCCTCCCAGTCCCTCCCAGTGTCTCACCTGTGTCTCCAGGTGCAGCACGCGCTGTCCCAGTCCATCCCAGTCCATCCCAGTCCCTCCCAGTCCATCCCAGTTTGTCCCAGTCCCTCCCAGTCCCTCCCAGTGTCTCACCTGTGTCTCCAGGTGCAGCACGCGCTGTCCCAGTCCATCCCAGTCCATCCCAGTCCCTCCCAGTCCCTCCCAGTGTCTCACCTGTGTCTCCAGGTGCAGCACACGCTGTCCCAGTCCATCCCAGTTTGTCCCAGTCCCTCCCAGTCCCTCCCAGTGTCTCACCTGTGTCTCCAGGTGCAGCACGCGCTGCCTCAGCGCCCTCAGCTCGGCCTGGGCGTGGCTCTCGCGCAGCTGCACCCCCAGCACGGCCTCGTGCAGCGCCCGCGGCTCCTTCCAGCGGCCCCCGCACACCTGGGACACACCCACACCTGTCAGGGACACCTGGGACACACCCGGGACACACCCACATCTGTCAGGGACACACCTGGGACACACCCACACCTGTCAGGGACACACCCGGGACACACCCACACCTGTCAGGGACACACCTGGGACACACCCAGGACACACCCACACCTGTCAGGGACACCTGGGACACACCCGGGACACACCCACACCTGTCAGGGACACACCTGGGACACACCTGGGACACACCCACACCTGTCGGGGACACCTGGGACACACCCACACCTGTCAGGGACACCTGGGACACACCCGGGACACACCCACACCTGTCAGGGACACACCTGGGACACACCTGGGACACACCCACACCTGTCGGGGACACCTGGGACACACCCACACCTGTCAGGGACACCTGGGACACACCCGGGACACACCCACACCTGTCAGGGACACCCGGGACACACCCACACCTGTCAGGGACACACCCGGGACACACCCACACCTGTCAGGGACACACCTGGGACACACCCACACCTGTCAGGGACACACCTGGGACGTACCCACACCTGGGACACCCCAAGGGACGTCTGGGGACACCTGGCAGGGACACAAGGCCCCCCTGTCTCACCTGCCAGGTGTCCCCCAGGTCACTCAGGGCCAGCTCCTGCAGCTCCTCCTGCAGCCGAACCACGCTGGACTCGTCCGGCAGCAGCGGCTGGCGCTGGGGACAGGGACAGAGGGACAGAGGGACATCGGTGGGGACAGGGACAGAGGGACATCAGTGGGGACAGGGACAGAGGGACATCGGTGGGGACAGGGACAGAAATGGGGACAGGGACAGAGGGACATCAGTGGGGACAGGGACAGAGGGACATCAGTGGGGACAGGGACAGAGGGACATCGGTGGGGACAGGGACAGAAATGGGGACAGGGACAGAGGGACATCGGTGGGGACAGGGACAGAGGGACATCAGTGGGGACAGGGACAGAGGGACATTGGTGGGGACAGGGACAGAAATGGGGACAGGGACAGAGGGACATCGGTGGGGACAGGGACAGAGGGACATCAGTGGGGACAGGGACAGAGGGACATTGGTGGGGACAGGGACAGTAATGGGGACAGGGACAGAGGGACATCGGTGGGGACAGGGACAGAGGGACATCAGTGGGGACAGGGACAGAGGGACATTGGTGGGGACAGGGACAGTAATGGGGACAGGGACAGAGGGACATCAGTGGGGACAGGGACAGAGGGACATCAGTGGGGACAGGGACAGAAATGGCAACAGGGACAGAGGGACATCGGTGGGGACAGGGACAGAAATGGGGACAGGGACACACAGGGACATCGGTGGGGACAGACGGGGGGACCTTCACAGGGTAACCCAGGACAGTTCCTGTCCCCAGGGCCACCCATGGGACCCTCCCTGTCCCCAAGGCCTCTCCCTGTCCCCAGTGCCATCACTCCCCGTCCCACTGGGCCCCTGCCGCCCCCGGTGCCACCCCGGTGTCCCCAGGTGTCCCCAGGTGTCACCTTCTCCATGTCCAGGACCTTGTCCTGCATCTCCTTGAGGGCCCCCAGGGTTTCGCTCTCGCGCAGCCGCGACCGCTCCAGCTCCGTCTCCAGGTGCGCCACAAACTCCTCGGTCAGCCGGGGGTTGCCCTGTCCCCAACGGCCCCAGGTGTCACCAAAGGCCACCAAAGGCCACCGCCCCACTGTCCCCACCTGCCAGGCAGGTGTCACCAAATGTCACCAACGTGTCCCCGGCGCTGTCACCTCCCTCATCACCTCCCCCTGGCGCACCTGGGGGTTCCCCTGTGTGACACAGGGGGTGACAGACGTGACACACAGGTGACACACACAGGGGACAGTGACACAGAGTTCACACACAGTGACACACACAGTGACACACAGAGTGACACACAGAGTGACACACAGAGTGACACACACAGTGACACACACACACACAGTGACACACAGAGTGACACACACAGGGGACAGTGACACAGAGTTCACACACAGTGACACACACAGTGACACACAGAGTGACACACACAGGGACACACACAGGGACACACACAGGGGACAGTGACACAGAGTTCACACACAGTGACACACAGAGTGACACAGTGACAGTGACAGACAGTGACAGTGACACACAGGGGACAGTGACACAGAGTTCACACACAGTGACACACACAGTGACACAGTGACAGACAGACAGTGACACAGTGACAGACAGTGACAGTGACACACAGACAGTGACACAGTGACACACAGTGACACACACACACAGTGACACACACAGTGACACAGTGACAGTGACACACAGACAGTGACACAGTGACACACAGTGACACACACAGTGACACACAGTGACACACACACACAGTGACACACACACACAGTGACACACAGACAGTGACACACAGACAGTGACACACAGACAGTGACACACAGTGACACACAGTGACACACACACACACACACAGTGACACACTCACACACACCTGCAGCTCACGGATGGTGCTCTGTGCCCGCCACAGGCTCTCGGTGCACACAGTGACAGTGACACACAGTGACACACTCACACAGTGACACACAGTGACACACACAGTGACACACGCACACACACACACACAGTGACACACACAGTGACACACACACACACAGACACAGTGACACACACACACACAGTGACACACACAGTGACACACACACACACAGACACAGTGACACACACACACACAGTGACACACACAGTGACACACACACACACAGACACAGTGACACACACACACACAGTGACACACTCACGCACACCTGCAGCTCACGGATGGTGCTCTGTGCCCGCCGCAGGCTCTCGGTGCACACAGTGACAGTGACACACAGTGACACACACACAGTGACACACACACACAGTGACACACACACACACACAGACACAGTGACACACACACAGTGACACACACAGTGACACACTCACACACACCTGCAGCTCACGGATGGTGCTCTGTGCCCGCCGCAGGCTCTCGGTGGCCGAGCTGCAGCGTTGTCACTGAGGCAGTGACACACACAGTGACACACACACACAGTGACACACACACACAGTGACACACACAGTGACACACACAGTGACACACACACACAGTGACACACACACACAGTGACACACACACACAGTGACACACACAGTGACACACACACACAGTGACACACACAGTGACACACACAGTGACACACACACACAGTGACACACACACACACACAGTGACACACTCACACACACCTGCAGCTCACGGATGGTGCTCTGTGCCCGCCGCAGGCTCTCGGTGCACACAGTGACAGTGACACACAGACTGTGACACAGTGACACACAGTGACAGTGACACACACAGTGACACAGAGGTGACAGTGACACACACAGTGACACACTCACACACACCTGCAGCTCACGGATGGTGCTCTGTGCCCGCTGCAGGCTCTCGGTGCACACAGTGACAGTGACACACAGTGACACACACAGTGACACACACAGTGACACACACAGTGACACACACACACACAGTGACACACACACACAGTGACACAGACACTCACACAGTGACACACTCACACACACCTGCAGCTCACGGATGGTGCTCTGTGCCCGCCGCAGGCTCTCGGTGGCCGAGCTGCAGCGTTGTCACTGAGGCAGTGACACACACAGTGACACACACACACAGTGACACACACACACAGTGACACACACAGTGACACACACAGTGACACACACAGTGACACACACACAGTGACACACACACACACACAGTGACACACTCACACACACCTGCAGCTCACGGATGGTGCTCTGTGCCCGCCGCAGGCTCTCGGTGCACACAGTGACAGTGACACACAGTGACACACACAGTGACACACACAGTGACACACACAGTGACACACACACACACAGTGACACACACACACAGTGACACACACACACACACAGTGACACACTCACACACACCTGCAGCTCACGGATGGTGCTCTGTGCCCGCCGCAGGCTCTCGGTGGCCGAGCTGCAGCGTTGTCACTGAGGCAGTGACACACACAGTGACACACACACACACACAGTGACACACTCACACACACCTGCAGCTCACGGATGGTGCTCTGTGCCCGCCGCAGGCTCTCGGTGCACACAGTGACAGTGACACACAGTGACACACACAGTGACACACACAGTGACACACAGTGACACACACACAGTGACACACACACACACACACAGTGACACACACACAGTCACACACACACACACAGTGACACACTCACACACACCTGCAGCTCACGGATGGTGCTCTGTGCCCGCCACAGGCTCTCGGTGCACACAGTGACAGTGACACACAGACAGTGACACAGTGACACACAGTGACACACACAGTGACACACACACACAGTGACACAGAGGTGACAGTGACACACACAGTGACACACTCACACACACCTGCAGCTCGCGGATGGTGCTCTGTGCCCGCCGCAGGCTCTCGGTGCACACAGTGACACACAGTGACACACACAGTGACACACACACACACACAGTGACACACAGTGACACACACACACAATGACACAGTCACACACACACACAGTGACACACACACACACAGTGACACACTCACACACACCTGCAGCTCACGGATGGTGCTCTGTGCCCGCCGCAGGCTCTCGGTGCACACAGTGACAGTGACACACAGTGACACTCACACAGTGACACACACACAGTGACACACACAGTGACACACACAGTGACACAGTGACACACTCACACACACCTGCAGCTCACGGATGGTGCTCTGTGCCCGCCGCAGGCTCTCAGTGGCCGAGCTGCAGCGCTGCCGCACCAGCGCCAGCTCCCGCCGGATGACGTCGTTCTCCTCGGCCTCCTGCGCCCGCGTCACCTGGCCCTGGGGACACGGGGACACTGGGACACTGGGGGCTTTGGGGACACCGAGGGCAGGGAAGTGACACAGAGGTGCCACCAGCCCCGTGGGCACCTCCAGGGCCATCTGTCCCCTCCCTTCCCTCCCCCATCCCAAATTCCATCCAAACTCCTCTAATCGCTGCTTTTCGCCACAAATTCCCCAAATTTCCCCCAAATCCCCAAAATTCCCCCAAAATTCCCCCAAATCCCACCCCAAGGTGCACGGGAGCCTCCAGAAAAGCAGAAAAAAAAGAACAAAAAAAAAAAAGGTGGAAAAGGGAAAATCCGCCCCAAACCGGTGCTGGGGAGGCAAAGGAGGAGAAAAGGAGGAAAAGGAAATGGGTGGAAAAAAGGGGAAATCGGGCAAAACGGGGCCGTACCTGGATGAGGCGATCGGCCAGGGCCGCGCTCTCCTGAGGGGGGAGGGGACAGCGACAGAGCCGGGTCAGGGACAGCGACAGCAGCGACAGCAGCGACAGCGGTGACAGCGGCGACAGAGGCACCCGCCACCCCGCCCCCGCCCCGCCCCCGCAACTCCTGGAACTCCCGAAATTCCCCAAAATTCCCCAAAATTCCCCAAATTCCCCAGGATTTGCAGAGGTTTGTGCCCGGAGCGTGGGGGTTCGCACAAAAAAAGGGGATTTTGGGCTCAAAATGAGGAGGTTTTGGTCTAAAAAGGGGAGATTTTGGCCAAAAAGGAGGAGATTTTGGCTCAAAATGAGGTGGTTTTGGCTTTTTTGGGGTCCCTCCAGGTGCTTTTGGGACTCCCCATGGGTGGTTTGGGGGTTTTTATGGGGTGCCATGCAGTGTTTTGGGGGTTTGGGGTGGGTTTGGGGTTTTTTTTGGGTTCCATACAGCGTTTTGGGGGTTTTGAGGTGGTTTTTGGGGTTCCTTGCAGTGTTTTGGTGCTTTTGGGGTTGTTTCAGGGTTTTTTTGGGGTTCCTTGCAGTGTTTTGGGGTTTTTTGGGGGGGGTTTTGGGGTCCTCACCTTCTCCAGGGTCTCGATTCGCTGCTTCAGCAGCCGATTCTCGGAACGGAGCCGCTGAGGGGACAGAGGGACAGAGAGGGGACAGAGGGACAGAGAGGGGAGGGACAGAGGGACAGAGGGACAGAGGGGACACAGAGACAGAGAGAGGACAGAGGGACGGAGAGGACACAGGGGACAGAGGGACAGAGGGGACAGAGAGGGGGACAAAGGGGGGATTAGCCTGGGAAGGGGATGTCTCCAAGTGCCACTGACCCTGGGGACAGCCAGGGTGGCTTTGCTGACCCTGGGGTGGCTCAGGTGGCCATGGGACGGCTCAGGGTGACCCCGCAGTGACTGAAGGAGTCCCCAGGTGTGCCCAGGTGTCCCCCAGGTGTCCCCCAGGTGTCCCAGCCCTGTCTCACCTTGATCTCGATCTGCTCCTCCATCTCTTTGCTCTTGAGGGCGGCGTATTCCTTCTCCAGCCTGAGGGGACAGGGACAGGGATGGGGACAGTGACACAGTGACACAGTGACAGGTGACAGTGACACAGTGACACAGCGACACGGTGACAGTGACAATGACACAGTGACAATGACACAGCGCCGGTGGCGGGGCCGTGCCCCCTGACCTCTTCATCCTGCGGGGGTTGTACTTGACCTGGCAGGCGCGCAGGATCAGCTTGTCCGGGCAGGAGTCGAACTGGTGCGGGATCACCTTCTGGAAGTACTGCGGGGACGGGGGGGTGAGCCAAAACCGGGGAAATTCAGCCCAAAATTGGGGAAATTCAGCCCAAAAATGGGGAAATTCAGCCCAAAAATGGGGGAGATTCAGCCCAAAACCCAGGAAATTCAGCCCAAATGGGGGAGCGTGAACCAAAACCCAGGAAATTCAGCCCAAAACCAGGGAAATTCAGCCAAAATCGGGGAAATGGAACCAAAACCTGGGAAATTCAGCCCAAAGATGGGGGAAATTCAGCCCAAAAATGGGGAAATTCAGCCCAAAAATGGGGAAATTCAGCCCAAAAATGGGGGAGATTCAGCCCAAAAATGGGGGAGATTCAGCCCAAATGGGGGAGTGTGAACCAAAACCTGGGAAATTCAGCCCAAAAACGGGGAAATTCAGCCAAAATCGGGGAAATGGAACCAAAACCTGGGAAATTCAGCCCAAAAATGGGGAAATTCAGCCCAAAAATGGGGGAGATTCAGCCCAAAACCCAGGAAATTCAGCCCAAACGGGGGAGCGTGAACCAAAACCCGGGAAATTCAGCCCAAAAACGGGGAAATTCAGCCAAAATCGGGGAAATGGAACCAAAACCCGGGAAATTCAGCCCAAAACCAGGGAAATTCAGCCAAAATCGGGGAAATGGAACCAAAACCTGGGAAATTCAGCCCAAATGGGGGAGCGTGAACCAAAACCCAGGAAATTCAGCCCAAAAACGGGGAAATTCAGCCAAAATCGGGGAAATGGAACCAAAACCTGGGAAATTCAGCCCAAAAATGGGGAAATTCAGCCCAAAAATGGGGAAATTCAGCCCAAAAATGGGGGAGATTCAGCCCAAAACCCAGGAAATTCAGCCCAAATGGGGGAGCGTGAACCAAAACCCGGGAAATTCAGCCCAAAAACGGGGAAATTCAGCCAAAATCGGGCAGATGGAACCAAAATCGGGGAAATTCAGCCAAAATGGGGAAATGGAACCAAAACCTGGGAAATTCAGCCCAAAAATGGGGAAATTCAGCCCAAAAATGGGGAAATTCAGCCCAAATCGGGGAAATTCAGCCCAAAAACGGGGAAATTCAGCCAAAATCGGGCAGATGGAACCAAAATCGGGGAAATTCAGCCAAAATGGGGAAATGGAACCAAAACCTGGGAAATTCAGCCCAAAAACGGGGAAATTCAGCCAAAATCGGGGAAATGGAACCAAAACCTGGGAAATTCAGCCCAAAAATGGGGAAATTCAGCCCAAAAATGGGGAAATTCAGCCCAAAAATGGGGGAGATTCAGCCCAAAACCCAGGAAATTCAGCCCAAATGGGGGAGCGTGAACCAAAACCCGGGAAATTCAGCCCAAAAACGGGGAAATTCAGCCAAAATCGGGCAGATGGAACCAAAATCAGGGAAATTCAGCCAAAATGGGGAAATGGAACCAAAACCTGGGAAATTCAGCCCAAAAATGGGGAAATTCAGCCCAAAAATGGGGGAGATTCAGCCCAAAACCCAGGAAATTCAGCCCAAATGGGGGAGCGTGAACCAAAACCCAGGAAATTCAGCCCAAAAACGGGGAAATTCAGCCAAAATCGGGCAGATGGAACCAAAATCAGGGAAATTCAGCCAAAATGGGGAAATGGAACCAAAACCTGGGAAATTCAGCCCAAAAATGGGGAAATTCAGCCCAAAAATGGGGGAGATTCAGCCCAAAACCCAGGAAATTCAGCCCAAATGGGGGAGCGTGAACCAAAACCCAGGAAATTCAGCCCAAAAACGGGGAAATTCAGCCAAAATCGGGCAGATGGAACCAAAACCTGGGAAATTCAGCCCAAAAATGGGGAAATCCAGCCCAAAAATGGGGAAATTCAGCCCAAAAATGGGGGAGATTCAGCCCAAAAATGGGGGAGATTCAGCCCAAATGGGGGAGCGTGAACCAAAACCCGGGAAATTCAGCCCAAAAACGGGGAAATTCAGCCAAAATCGGGGAAATGGAACCAAAACCTGGGAAATTCAGCCCAAAAATGGGGAAATTCAGCCCAAAAATGGGGAAATTCAGCCCAAAAATGGGGGAGATTCAGCCCAAAACCCAGGAAATTCAGCCCAAATGGGGGAGCATGAACCAAAACCCAGGAAATTCAGCCCAAAAACGGGGAAATTCAGCCAAAATCGGGCAGGTGGAACCAAAATCGGGGAAATTCAGCCAAAATGGGGAAATGGAACCAAAACCTGGGAAATTCAGCCCAAAAATGGGGAAATTCAGCCCAAAAATGGGGGAGATTCAGCCCAAAACCCAGGAAATTCAGCCCAAATGGGGGAGCGTGAACCAAAACCCGGGAAATTCAGCCCAAAAACGGGAAATTCAGCCAAAATCGGGCAGATGGAACCAAAACCTGGAAATTCAGCCAAAAATGGGGAAATTCAGCCCAAAAATGGGGAAATTCAGCCCAAAAATGGGGGAGATTCAGCCCAAAAATGGGGAAATTCAGCCCAAATGGGGGAGCGTGAACCAAAACCCAGGAAATTCAGCCCAAAAACGGGGAAATTCAGCCAAAATCGGGGAAATGGAACCAAAACCTGGGAAATTCAGCCCAAAAAACGGGGAAATTCAGCCAAAATCGGGGAAATGGAACCAAAACCTGGGAAATTCAGCCCAAAAATGGGGAAATTCAGCCCAAAAATGGGGGAGATTCAGCCCAAAACCCAGGAAATTCAGCCCAAATGGGGGAGCGTGAACCAAAACCCAGGAAATTCAGCCCAAAAACGGGGAAATTCAGCCAAAATCGGGCAGGTGGAACCAAAACCTGGGAAATTCAGCCCAAAACCAGGGAAATTCAGCCAAAATCGGGGAAATGGAACCAAAACCTGGGAAATTCAGCCCAAAAATGGGGAAATTCAGCCCAAAAATGGGGAAATTCAGCCCAAAAATGGGGGAGATTCAGCCCAAAACCCAGGAAATTCAGCCCAAATGGGGGAGCGTGAACCAAAACCCAGGAAATTCAGCCCAAAAACGGGGAAATTCAGCCAAAATCGGGCAGATGGAACCAAAACCTGGGAAATTCAGCCAAAATCGGGCAGATGGAACCAAAACCTGGGAAATTCAGCCCAAAAATGGGGAAATTCAGCCCAAAAATGGGGAAATTCAGCCCAAAAATGGGGGAGATTCAGCCCAAAAATGGGGAAATTCAGCCCAAAACCCAGGAAATTCAGCCCAAAACCCAGGAAATTCAGCCCAAAAATGGGGAAATTCAGCCCAAAAATGGGGGAGCGTGAACCAAAACCCGGGAAATTCAGCCCAAAAACAGGGAAATTCAGCCAAAATCGGGGAAATGGAACCAAAATCGGGAAATTCAGCCAAAATGGGGAAATGGAACCAAAACCTGGGAAATTCAGCCCAAAAATGGGGAAATTCAGCCCAAATCGGGGAAATTCAGCCCAGCTCAGGGGAGATTCAGCCCAAAATGGGGGAAATTCACCCTAAGTTGGGGAAAATGGGGAAAAACCAGCACAAAATGGGGAAGATCTCATGCCATTGGCCAAACCCATCTTAAACCCCTTCCCAGTGGACAAACCCACCCCAAACCCACCCCAACTCCACCCCACTGACCAGCCCCACCCCACCCCACGCCCCGGCAGGTGGGTCCCGTACCTGGGACATCCCCTCCATGTCCAGCTGCACCAGCTCGGCCTGGTTGAACTGCAGCAGCGCCATCCCCACGCGGAACACGATCTCCAGCCCCTGCAGGGCCACAGCCCGTCACCAGGGCCACCACGGGGACACCAGGGCCACCATGGCCACCCCAGGGCCACCCCAGGGCCACCTTGGGTCATCCCAGATCACTCTGGACACCCCTGGGGCCACCATGGTCACATCTGGGGCCACCTCGGGTCATCCCTGGGCCATTTAACCCAGTCCTGGGGCATCCAAAGCCGCCCTGGGGCCACCTCAGATCACCCCAGGGTCACCTGGGCGGGCCCAGAGCCACCACAGCCACCCTGGGGCCACCTTGGGCCACCCAACAGCCACCTGACCCATTCCAGGGCCGCTTTTGTGGGATTTGGAGCCACCCCAAATTCTGAGGGGTTTGGTTCCACCTCAAACTCGTTTTTGGTTCCCACCCCAAACCCATTTTTGAGGGGTTTGATCCACCCCAAACTCGTTTCTGAGGGATTTGGTCAAACCCAAACCCATTTTTGAGGGTCTTGATCCAACCCAAACATATTTTTGAGGGATTTGATCCACCCCAAACTCATTTTTGAGGGACTTGGTCCAACCCAAACCCGTTTTTGTGTGGTTTGATCCAACCCAAACCCATTTTTGAGGGGTTTGATCCACCCCAAACTCGTTTCTGAGGGATTTGGTCAAACCCATTTTTGAGGGTCTTGATCCAACCCAAACATATTTTTGAGGGATTTGATCCACCCCAAACTAATTTTTGAGGGACTTGGTCCAGCCCAAACCCATTTTTGTGTGGTTTGATCCAACCCAAACCCATTTTTGAGGGGTTTGATCCAACCCAAACCCATTTTTGTGTGGTTTGATCCAACCCAAACCCATTTTTGAGGGGTTTGATCCACCCCAAACTCATTTCTGAGGGATTTGGTCCAACCCAAACCCATTTTTGATCCATCCCAAACCCATTTTTGAGGGGTTTGATCCACCCCAAACTCATTTTTGAGGGATTTGGTCCAACCCAAACCCATTTTTGTGTGGCTTGATCCAACCCAAACCCATTTTTGAGGGGTTTGATCCACCCCAAACTAATTTTTGAGGGACTTGGTCCAGCCCAAACCCATTTTTGTGTGGTTTGATCCAACCCAAACCCATTTTTGAGGGGTTTGATCCACCCCAAACTCGCTTCTGAGGGATTTGGTCAAACCCAAACCCATTTTTGAGGGTCTTGATCCAACCCAAACCCATTTTTGAGGGTCTTGATCCAACCCAAACATATTTTTGAGGGATTTGATCCACCCCAAACTCATTTTTGAGGGACTTGGTCCAGCCCAAACCCATTTTTGTGTGGTTTGATCCAACCCAAACTCGTTTCTGAGGGGTTTGATCCACCCCAAACCCGTTTCTGAGGGCTTCTGCCTCCCCCACCCCCCAGATCTGGGGGCGAGCGGGGCCGGCTCGGGGCTACCTCGTACATGAAGATGTCGAAGACGCGCGTGGCCACGGGCAGGGGGAAGGTGGTGAGGAAGAGGGTGAGGAACCAGGAGGAGGCGTACATGGAGGTCAGGAAGCTCTGCGAGCGGAAGTGCACGTTCAGCTCCGGCAGCTGCTCCTGGCGGGAGAAAAAAAACGGGAATTTGGGGTTGGATTTGGGGATAAAAACGGGAATTCGGGGATAAAAATGGAAATTTGGGGGAAAAAAAGGGGAATTTGGGGTTGGATTTGGGGATAAAAATGGAAATTTGGGGTTGGATTTGGGATAAAAATGGGAATTTGGGGTTGGATTTGGGGATAAAAAGGGGATTTTGGGGATAAAAAGGGGAATTCAGGGTTGGATTTGGGGATAAAAATGGAAATTTGGGGTTGGACAAGAATGGGAATTCGGGGATAAAAAGGGGAATTCGAAGTTGGACAAAAACGGGAATTTGAGGTCAGATTCAGGGATAAAAAGGGGAATTTGGGGTTGGACAAAAACAGGAATTTGAGGTCAGATTCAGGGATAAAAAGGGGAATTTGGGGTTGGACAAAAACGGGAATTGGGGGATAAAAAGGGGAGTTTGGGGTTGGACAAAAACAGGAACTCGGGGTTGGATTCAAGGATAAAAATGGGAATTTGGGGTTGGATTCAGGGATAAAAATGGGAATTCGGGGTCAGACAAAAATGGGAATTCGGGGTCAGACAAAAATGGGAATTCGGGGTCAGAATGCGGGGAAAAAAATAGGATTTTAGGGTCTGTCCCTGTCCCCATCCTTATCCTGTCCCCATCCTTGTCCCTGTCCCCACCCCTGTCCCTGTCCCCCGGGTGTCCCCGGTGTCCCCACCTGCAGCAGGAACTCGAACTGGTAGATGCAGAGCCCCAGCTCGGCCATGCTGGGCTTGAAGAGCTCGCGCAGGCGGTACTCCTGCATCAGGCGCACGAAGACGCTGAAGGCCTCCTCCTCGGGCATCTGCGGGGCGGGGACAGCCCCAAAAACACCCCAGGAACCCCATCAGAACCCCAGGATTTACATCAAAATCCCAGAATTCCCATCAGAACCTCCAGAATGCCCACCAAACGCTGAAGGCCTCCTCCTCGGGCATCTGCGGGGCGGGGACAGCCCCAAAAACATCCCAGGAGTTCCCATCAGAACCCCGGGAGTCCCGAAAACATCCCAGGAATTCCCATCAGAACCCCCAGGAGTCCCAAAAACATCCCAGGAATTCCCATCAGAACCCCGGGAGTCCCAAAAACATCCCAGGAATTCCCATCAGAACCCCGGGAGTCCCAAAAACATCCCAGGAGTTCCCATCAGAACCCCGGGAGTCCCGAAAACATCCCAGGAATTCCCATCAGAACCCCGGGAGTCCCAAAAACATCCCAGGAATTCCCATCAGAACCCCGGGAGTCCCAAAAACATCCCAGGAATTCCCATCAGAACCCCCAGGAGTCCCAAAAACATCCCAGGAATTCCCATCAGAACCCCGGGATTCCCAAAAACATCCCAGGAGTTCCCATCAGAACCCCGGGAGTCCCAAAAACATCCCAGGAATTCCCATTAGAACCCCAGGAGTCCCAAAAACATCCCAGGAATTCCCATCAGAACCCCGGGAGTCCCAAAAACATCCCAGGAATTCCCCTCAGAACCCCCAGGAGTCCCAAAAACATCCCAGGAATTCCCATTAGAACCCCGGGATTTACATCAAAATCCCAGAATTCCCCTCAGAACCCCGGGATTCCCAAAAACATCCCAGGAATTCCCATCAGAACCCCGGGAGTCCCAAAAACATCCCAGGAATTCCCCTCAGAACCCCCAGGAGTCCCAAAAACATCCCAGGAATTCCCATTAGAACCCCGGGAGTCCCAAAAACATCCCAGGAACCCCATCAGAACCCCCAGGAGTCCCAAAAACATCCCAGGAATTCCCATCAGAACCCCGGGATTTACATCAAAATCCCAGAATTCCCCTCAGAACCCCGGGATTCCCAAAAGCATCCCAGGAATTCCCATCAGAACTCCCATAATTCCCATCAAAACCCTGGGAATTCCCATGGAACTGATGAATTCCCACCAACACCCCCAGAATTCACACCAAACCTCCCCCATTCCCAGCAAAACCCTCAAAATTCCCACTGAATCCCCATAATTCCCACAAAACCTCTGGAACTTCCACAAAAAAACCCTGGAATTTCCACAACCCCCCCCAGAATTCCCAGAAAACCCCCGGAATTCCCAGAAAACCCCCGGAATTCCCACCTGCATCAGCAGCAGTCCCACGATGAAGGCGCTGCCCTGGCAATACCCAACCTCCCGATCCACCAGGGAATAGGCCTGGAAAAATGGGGAAAATCCCCAAAAAATCCATGGATTTGGGGTCACAGCCCAAATTTTCCTCGGGAGGGAAGCCCTGACCACGGAAATTGGGATATTTCGGGGGGATGCCAGGACTGGGATGTGGCTGAAAAGTTGGGATTTAGATCCCAAAAAAACCCGTCAAGTTTTGGGTCAGAAATTCCAAATTAACGGGAAAGACGAGGTTGGGAAGGAGGGAATTTGGGGAGGAAAAGGTGAAGATTGATGGTTCCAGGAGCTTGGGGTGGAACCCAAATCCCTCAAAATTTGAGATTGGACCAAATCCCTCAAAAATGAGTTTGGGATGGGACCAAAAATGAGTTTGAGGTGGCCCCAGCCTCTCCTGAGGCCTCTCCATCCCCATCCCACCCAAATTGGTGTCACCTTCGAGACGTTGAAGAGCATCTCCTGTCCCTGTCCCAAGTGTCCCCAGATGTCTGTCACCTTCAGGACGTTGAGGAGCACCTCCTGGCCCTGTCCCACCTCAGATCCCCGTCCCAAGTGTCCCCAAGTGTCCCCAGCTCTCTGTCACCTTCAGGACGTTGAAGAGCACCTCCTGGCCCTGTCCCACCTCAGATCCCTGTCCCAAGTGTCCCCAAGTGTCCCCAGCTCTCTGTCACCTTCATGACGTTGAAGAGCACCTCCTGGCCCTGTCCCACCTCAGATCCCTGTCCCAAGTGTCCCCAAGTGTCCCCAGCTCTCTGTCACCTTCATGACGTTGAAGAGCACCTCCTGGCCCAGGCTGTCCTGGCCCTTGAAGAAGTCGTGCTCGGGGTAGGTGCGGGCGATGTCGCGGCGGATCAGGCGCTCGCAGGGCGACGACATCCGCAGCAGCTCCGAGTACTGCGCCTTCAGCGGCAGCTCGGCCGCGCTGCACAGCAGCTGCCAGACGATGGCGCGGAAATGGTGCGGGATCCCCTTCCGGATCAGCTCCTGGGGACACCGGGGACACCGGGGACACCCCACTCGGTCAGCCTGACCCCAAACGTGACCCCAAACCCCACTGTCCCTGCCCCAGGGCACAGCAGCTGCCAGACGATGGCGCGGAAATGGTGCGGGATCCCCTTCCGGATCAGCTCCTGGGGACACCGGGGACATCCCACTGTCAGTCTGACCCCAAACTCATCCCACTGACCCCAAACGTGACCCTAAATCCCAAACGTGACCCCAAACCTGCTGCCCCAGGGCACAGCAGCTGCCACGTGAAATGGCCTGGAAATAGTGCAGGACCCCCTTCCGGATCAGCTCCTGGGGACACCGGGGACAATGGGGTCAGCGTGACCCCAACTGTGGTCAGAACACGGGATGGTCAAACGAGACCCAAGCCGTGCCCTCCTGTTGGACAAATCCATCCCAAAACGTGTCCAGCTGAACAAATCGGTCCCAAAATGTGACACAGGGGGACAAAGTCCATCCCAAAACAGGACAAACCGGATAAATCCACCCCAAAACACAACCAATTGGACAAATCCACCCCAGAACACAACAAATTGGGACAAATCCACTCCAAACCCCCAAAAATTGGACAAATCCAACCCAAAACACAACAAATTGGACAAATCCACCCCAGAACACAACAAATTGGGACAAATCCACTCCAAACCCCCAAAAATTGGACAAATCCAACCCAAAACACAACAAATTGGACAAATCCACCCCAGAACACAACAAATTGGGACAAATCCACTCCAAACCCCCAAAAATTTGACAAATCCACCCCGAAACACAACAAATTGGACAAATCCACCCCGAAACACGACGAACGGGACAATTCCTCCCCCAAAGCCCGGGGAAGCGGCCTGACCTTGAGCAGCTTCTCCTTCTTCTTCCTCCACTCGTCCCACTCGTTGACGATGCGGCCCCAGAGGATCCAGGTGTCCTCCTCCAGGTGGCTGAGGTTGGAGGAGGCCGAGGAGCTGGACACCAGCGAGGAGCCGCTGTTGCGCCGCGAGCCGTTCACCGAGCGCATCGACTTGGAGTCGGCCTCCAGCAGCCTGGGGAGAGCCAAAACCCACCCAAAACTGACCCCAAACTGACCCAAAACGTGCCCAGCGGGGCTGGGAGTGACCCCAAAATGGCTGCAGACGAGGTGGGATTGTCCCAAAATTAACCCGGGAGCCAAAACTGACCCCAACCCCACAGGAAAGTCATTAGAATTCAAATTCCTGCCCAATTAACGGGTGGGAAACACCAAAATGAGCTTTTCCCTCACCGGTTCTGCTCCTCCAGCTTGGCCAAAATACCCTCAAAAATGGAGATATTCCCCCAAAAATGGAGATGTTCCCCCAAAAATGGAGATATTCCCCCCAAAAACGGAGATATTCCCCCAAAAATGGAGATATTCCCCCCAAAAATGGAGATATTCCCCCCAAAAACGGAGATATTCCCCCAAAGCCACATGAAACTCATTGGAAATCAAGTTTCCCTCACCGGTTCTGCTCCTCCAGCTTGGCCAGCAGCTCCAGCTCGTCCGGGCTCAGGTTCTCCGAGTCGGACGTTGGGGACCCCCCGGGGCCCGAGGGCCCCTCGTGGGACGAGGAGTCCGGGCTGGCGGCCGGAGAGGCCATGGCCGGCCTGGGCTCACCTGGGCACGCAGAATCCCCCAGGTCAGCCCCAAAATCCTGGGCTTCAGAACAAAATCTTGTGTTTCAGCACAAAATCCCACGTTTCCACACCAAAATCCCACATTTCAGCCCAAAATCACACATTTCTGCACCAAAATCCCATGTTTCAGCCCAAAATCACACATTTCTGCACCAAAATCCCGTGTTTCAGCACAAAATCACACATTTCTGCACCAAAATCCCGTGTTTCAGCACAAAATCACACATTTCTGCACCAAAATCCTGTGTTTCAGCACAAAATCCTGTGTTCGAGCCCCAAAATCCCACATTTCAGCCCCAAACCCTGTGCTTCAGCACAAAAATCCCACATTTCAGCCCCCAAATCCCACATTTCAGCCCCCAAATCCCACATTTCATCTCCCAAATCCCGTGTTTCAGCAACAAATCTTGTGTTCAGCACACAGTCCCGTGTTTCAGCACAAAATCTTGTGTTTGCAGCCCAAAATCCCACATGTCGGCCCCAAAATCCCATATTTTGGCACCAAAATGTCACATTTCAGCCCCCAGATCCCACATTTCAGCCCCATTTCCCCTTTTTCTGCCTTTTTTTGCCTTTTATTCCCCATTTTTCTGTCTTTTCCATCTTTTTCCCCTTTCCCCACCTTTTTTTCCCCATTTCCCCCTCATTCTCCCCTTTTTTGCTGCCATTTCTTGAAACCACTTTGAGCCTTTTTCCCCCCGATTTTTGCCCCATTCTGGAATTTTTTCATTCTTTTTCCTCCCCTCCCCAAAGTGCCCCAAAATAGGGATTCTGCCCCAAATCCAGCAGGGATTTTTGCACTTTCCACGGAGCCCAAACCACCAAAACTCCACCATTTTCCCCCAAAATCCCAATTAAAGGATGAAAAAAAAAAGACAAAAAAGGCAAAAAATGACGGATTCAACCCCAAATATCCCCATGGGATAATCCAGAGTGGGTAAAAAAAGGAAAAAAAAAAAATAAAAATGGGGTAAAATCCCAGATTTTGCTGATACTGAGGAAAACCAGGTGGGAATTTTCAATCCCCTGAATCAAAAATAACCAAAAATGGGGAAAAAAAATCAAATTTAGCACCAAAATGGAGCCCCCCATTCCAGTCACCTGTATTCTCAAATTTGGGATTTTTTGGGAAAAATCCCCAAAATGTCAACAGGGGAGGGGAATTTTATATTTTTTCTGGTGTGGAATTGGGTGAAAAAAGCCCAAAAATGGGAATTTTCACCAAAATTGTGGCAAAAGCGTGGGAATTGGTGAAGGGTTGATTGACAGCTCCCGGCAAAGCCAAAATCCCAGGATTTCAGCCCAAAGAGGAGGGGGAGGGACCCAAAATCCCTCCCTGAAACTGGGGGGCCAAGGAGGGGAAAATCCCCCCCAAATAAAGATTTGAGGATGGATTTGGGGGGGTTTGGTTTTAATCCTTTTGGGTTTAACCGAAATCTTGGGATTTAAGGGAAAAGGGCGCCCAGAGAGCCCCAAAATGGGGGGAAAAGCCCAAATCCCCCCCTTAGAGCCTTCCCTCAGAGCTTAGGGGGGGATTTGACCCCAAAAACCCCAAAAAGTGTGGGGGGGTCGACCCCAAAAAAGCCACAAAAGGGGGTCAGACCCCAAATAAAACAACACAGAAAGGGGGAGTTTGACCCCCCCCAAAAAAACACAAAGGGGGGGAACACCGAGACCCCCAAAAAGGGGGAGAGACCCCAAACCCCCCAAAATGGAGGTGACCCCAAACCCCCTCACAAAGGGGGATGACTCCAAATCCCCTCAAAAATGGGGCGACCCCAAACCCCCCTCAAGAGGGGTGGTCCCAAGACCCCCCCACAAAGGGAAGGTCACCCCCAAGGCCCCTCAGGGCTGTCCCCCCCTCACACAAAAAGGGCGGGAACCCCCACACCCCATTGCGGGCGGTCACCCCCATTTTTCCCCTCAGGGGGGCGATGCCCCGCCCCCCCATCCCCCTCAGCCCTGAGGGGGGGACACCTCCATTGTTCAATGACAGCCCCGCTATGCCGCCCCCGGCCCCTCGTACCTGCGGTCCGTGGCCATGGCGACCCCCGGCCGCCCCCTCGGGGGGGCTCCGCGCCGTCCCCCCCTCACCGGCAGCCCCGCGCCCGCCGCCATCGAGGAGCCGCCGCCGCCGCCCCGGCCGGCGCTGACTGACAGCGGGTCCGCCCTGCGCCCAATCAGCGCTCGAGTTCCGCGTCTGGGCCCGCCCACGCGCCGCGTCTTCGCCAATCACGAGGGGCAGCTGCAGTGACAAGCCCCGCCTGCCGCCCCTCCGGCCAAGGGATCGAGTTGATGGACAGTAAGTTTATCCAATGAGAACCAAGGAGATGCTTGGCACCCACACCCTCGTGAGAAGCGGTGGGAAGCGGTGTGGATGAGACGAATGGCACCCTCAGGTGCGGTGCGGTGGGAAGCGGTGTGGGAACCGACGAATGGCAGGCTCAGGTGGTGAGGATGATTGATGGGTAAAACAGCCAATCAACTGACACGTCTCGCTTGGAGTGGCACCTGGCTGACAGGAGAGGACAACAAGCCCCGCCGCTCTACCTGAAGGCTTGGATGTGATTGACAGGAGTCTCAGCCAATTGCAGGGCAGAATCTGCTGAGACAGCCAATGGGAGCGCGGGTACGAGGCGGAGTCCCACCCTTCGGCTCTCGGCGCTGGTCCCGCCCACCTGGGGCGATTCGCGACATCTATTGGCTGTTGGTGATGATGGACAGGCAGCTCCTCCTATGGGATGTCGAGGAGCCGTGTGGGGAAGGGGAAGAAGCGCCATTGGAGACCCCAGGGATAGGGTAGAGCGGTGAGGGGTCACTCGGGATAGGCTGAGGATCGCTCATTCCTCAGTGATCTGGATATGGGAATGCCCAGGAATGGGCTGAGGGGTTCCTGATTCCCTCAGGGATCTGGATATGGGAATGCCCGGGGATGGGGTGAGGGGTCCCTCATTCCCTCAGGGATCTGAACAGGGCGATGCCCAGGGATGCGGTGCCATGGATCCCTGTTCACACACGATGGGAATATTCCTCCAAATATCAGAAATTCCAGCACTTTTCCCTGTTCTTAACAGGAAAGCTTCCAGTTTCAGTCTCACATGTGACATATCCCAGCTCTTCCCAAATGATTCTCTTTTCCAGACTCAATTCCCTTCATCTCCTTTATTTGGCTTTGTTTCCCAGTTTCCAGAAATTCCTGGCAAACCTCATCGCCTTTTTTCCCCTCACATTTCCCACCCTTTTCCCCCTCACATTTCCTGCCTTTTTCCCCTCACGTTTCCCGCCCTTTTTCCCCTCACGTTTCCCGCCCTTTTTCCCCTCACGTTTCCCGCCTTTTTCCCCTCACATTTCCCGCCCTTTTTCCCCTCACGTTTCCCGCCTTTTTCCCCTCAGTGCTCCCAGTGGCCTTCCAGTGCTTTGGGGTTTTTCGGGGGAATTTGGGGTTATTTAGGGGAGATTTGGGGTTATTTTGGATGTTTGGGGTTATTTGGGAGGAATTTGGCGTTATTTTGGGGGATTTGGGGGTTATTTAGGTGGAATTTGGGGTCATTTTGGATCTTTGAGCTCATTTTGGGGCCGTTTGGTGTCACTTTCCCTCCTCCAGGCGCCTCTGGACTCCCCCAGCTCCGACCAAAACTCCGTGAAAAAAAAACCACCAAAAATCCACTTTATTTATTTTTTAAAAAAAATTTTTTTAACAAATCTGCCCCCAAAATCCCCCCCAAAATCCCTGGAATTCAGCAATTCCCGGGTTTCTCACAAATCCAGCGGTGAAGTTCCTCGCAGCGCTCTTTGACCCAGCGCCCCTGGGGGCCCAGGGCGCCACAATCCTTCAGCTCCACCTCGGGGTCCGGCGTCCAAATATCCCAAAATCTGGGGGAAAAAACCAAAAAAAATGGGAAAAAAACCCAACAGTTTTATTTCCCCAAAAAAAAAAGGAAAAAAAAACCCCAAAAATCCCATTTTTCAGGGAAATAACGCCCCCAAAATCTCGTTTTTCTGAGGGAAAAATCAAAATAAATTCAATTTTTGTGAATTTCAATTTTTGGAATGTGGAATTTCCCCCGGAATTGGGGAATTTTCCCAAAACCCCGGGATTTTACCCCAGTTTTGGCTGCTCCTCGGTGACCCAGCGCCAGGAGCCCTCGCGCTCGGCGTCCGTCACCCCCAGCCAGAAGGAGCGGCCGCGCTCGCTGCTCTCCAGCAGGAACATCTGGGGACCCAACATCGACCAAAATCAGCCAAAATCACCCAAAATTACCCAAAATTATCCCAAAATCAACCAAAATCACCCAAAATCATCCAAGTGTCACACAAAATTCACCCCAAAATTACCCTAAATCATCCCAAAATTACCCAATATCAACCGAAATCACCCAAAATTACCCCCAAATCACCCCAAATTACCCCAAAATCACCCAATTCCCCAAAATTCCCCAAATTTCACAAATTCTCCAAAGTCCCAAATTACCAAATTTCCAAATTTCCCAAAAATCCCCAAATTCTCCAATTCCCCAAAATTCCCCGAATTCCTATTTGGGATTTGGGATTAATTTGAGATTTGGGATTGGGGATTGATTTGGGATTTGGGATTGATTGGGGATTTGGGATTCGGGAGTCAGGATTTGGGATTGATGTGGGATTCAGGATTCGGGATTTCAGACTGATTTGGGATTTGGGATTCGGGATTGATTTGGGATTTGGGATTCGGGATTGATTTGGGATTCAGGATTTGGGATTTCAGACTGATTTGGGACTTCAGATTTGGGATTCGGGATTGATTCGGGATTTCAGATTGATTTGGGATTTCAGATTTGGGATTGATTTGAGATTTGGGATTGGGGATTTGGGATTTGGGATTGATTGGGGATTTGGGATTCGGGAGTCAGGATTTGGGATTTGGGATTGATGTGGGATTCAGGATTCGGGATTTCGGACTGATTTGGGATTTCGGATTCGGGATTGATTTGGGATTTGGGATTTCAGATTGATTTGGGATTTGGGATTTGGGATTCGGGATTTGGGATTCGGGATTGATTTGGGATTTCAGATTTGGGATTGGGGATTCAGGATTGGGGTCTGACGGGGTCCCTCACCTGCTCCTCCTGGCTGTTCACCACCACCAGGTGCGCCCCCAGGTCCCTGCAGGCGTCGCGGGCGCCGCCCCAGCTCAGCGCATCCCGGGAGAAGGAATAACAACTGCGGCCGTGGGAGCGCCAGCCGGGCGGGCAGCGCCTCGGGGAGCGGCACAGCGCCTCTGGGACGGGGTAAAACATCACCCAAAAAACCCCAAAATCCCCCTCAGAAAACCCCAAATCCCCCCCAAAAAACCCCAAATCCCGGGGGAACAGCGCGTCCCGGGAGAAGGAACAACAACTGCGGCCGTTGGGAGCGCCGGGGGCTGCCCAGGGAGCGGCACAGCATCTCTGGGGGAAACAGAAAAAACGGGAAAAATCCCACAAAAAAACCCCAAATCCCCCAGAAAAAATCCCAAATCCCAAGGAAAAAATCCCAAATCCCCCAGAAAAACCTCAAAAAACAGCCAGGAATGGGGAAATCCTGGGGAAAAAATCCCAAATCCCCCCAAAAATCCCAAACCCCAGGGAAAAAAAACCCCAAATCCCAGGGAAAACAGCCAGAAGCGGGAAAAAATATTTTGGGAATTTTTGGGGAATATTTTGGGATTTGGGGGGAATTTTTTTTGGATTTTTGGGGATTTTTGGGAATTTTTGGCAGTTACCAGTCAGTTCCTGCAGCTGCTGCTGGTGCTGGTGGATCCCGAACTGCAGCCGGGTCTGCTCCTGCTGGACTGGGAGAGACCCCAGTATAAACCAGTATGGACCAGTATGGACCAGTGTGGGCCAGAATTGGGGAAAAGGGAGGAAAAGCAGGAAATTTTGTGTTTTCCCCCAAATTTTCCCCCCAAACGGGAATTTCCCGTCCCGGCCTCACCCGAGTCCCAACTCCCCGAGAGGTTGGACCTGAGCAGCTCCAGCTCCGCCCGCAGCTCCCGGTCTGGGAGGGAAGGGAAAAACGGGAATTGGGGGGTGAAATCCCAAAATTCCTGGGTTTAGATGGAATTAAACCCCAAAATTCCCAGGTTTAGATGGAATTAAATCCCAAAATTCCCAGGTTTAGATGGAATTAAACCTCAAAAACTCCCATGTTTTGATGTAATTAAATCCCCAAATTCCCATTTTTACATGGAATGAAGTCCCAAAATCCCCGTTTTTACGTGGAATTCAATCCCAAAATTCCCAGGTTTAGATGGAATTAAATCCCAAAATTCCCGTGTTTAGATGGAATTAAACCTCAAAAACTCCCATATTTGGATGTAATTAAATCCCCAAATTCCAGGTTTAGATGGAATTAAACCTCAAAAACTCCCATATTTTGATGTAATTAAATCCCAAAATTCCCGTTTTTACATGGAATTCAATCCCCAAAATTCCCATTTTTAGATGGAATTAAACCCCAAAATTCCCAGGTTTAGTTGGAATTAAACCTCAAAAACTCCCATATTTTGATGTAATTAAATCCCCAAATTCCCATTTTTACATGGAATGAAATCCCCAAATCCCCATTTTTACATGGAATGAAGTCCCAAAATCCCCGTTTTTACGTGGAATTCAATCCCAAAATTCCCAGGTTTAGATGGAATTAAACCCCAAAATTCCCAGGTTTAGATGGAATTAAACCTCAAAAATTCCCATATTTGGATGTAATTAAATCCCCAAATTCCCATTTTTACATGGAATGAAGTCCCAAAATCCCCGTTTTTACATGGAATTCAATCCCAAAATTCCCAGGTTTAGACAGAATTAAATCCCAAAATTCCCATATTTTGATGTAATTAAATCCCAAAATTCCCATTTTACATGGAATTCAATCCCAAAATTCCCATTTTCAGGCAGAATTCACCCCCAAATCCCCATTTTTACAGGGAGACCATCCCCAAAACTCCCGTTCCAGTCAGAATTAAACCCCCAAATCCCCATTTTTGCCAGAATTCTCCCCAAAATTCCCACTTTCAGATGGAATTAAATCCCCAAATCCCCATTTTTACATGGAATTCTCCCCCAAATCCCCTGGTTTTTTTTGGGACTCACACTTCCCCAGGGCCAGGAGCAGCAGCGTCCCCCAGGCCAGAGCGCTCAGAGCCGCCAGCAGCGCCAGCGGCACCAGGAACCGGCAGTGCCCGGAACGCCCGGGATTCCCGGGATTCTGAGCCAAATTCCCGGGATTCTGAGACAAATCCTGGGAATTCGGAGCCAAACCCCACGAATTCAGAGCCAAATCCTGGGAATTTTGAGCCGAATTCCCAGAATTTTGAGCCGAATTCCCGGAATTTTGAGCCGATTTCCAGGAATTCGGCTCCAACTCCTGCGGATCCCTCGGGGCCGGAGCTCGGGGGGAGCCCGGAGGCCCCGCCAGGAGATAAACGCCTGTGGGGAGGGAGGGGAGAGGGGATTTGGGGGGATTTGGGGGGATTTGGGGGGAATTTAGGGGATTGGGGGGGATTTTGGGGAGATTTTAAAGGATTTTGGGGAATTTCAGGGGGGGATTTGGGGGCATTTCCGGGAATTTGGGGGAATTTTGTGGAATTGGGGGGAATTTTTGGGAGAATTTTTGGAGAATTTTTTGGGAATTTGGGGGAAATTGGGGGCGTTTTGGGGAATTTGGGAGAATTTTAGGGATTTTTAGGGAATTTGGGGGAATTGGGGGGAATTTCCCGTTTTAAGCTGGAATGAAATCCCCAAAATCCCCATTTTTTAGGCTGAGATTAAATCCCCCAAATTCCCATTTTTTAATTGAATTAAACCCCCGAATCCCCATTTTTTAGCTGGACCGAAACCCTAAAATTTCCCCTCCAAATTAACAATTTTTGGGTGAAATTTTGGGATTTTTGGGCTCCACCTTTGGGTTCCACCGTGGAGACGTCGTCGTAATCGTCCTCGAAGCTGTCGGGAGAGGCTGGAAAAGAGGGAAAAATGGGGAAATTTGGGGAATAATTGGGGAAAATTTGGGAAAAAATTTGGAAAAAAATCAAATTTTGGGAGCGCAAGCAACCCCGGAAAAAAAAACAAACCCAAAAATGGGGAAAAATGAGAATTTACCTGGTCTGGAGTCGCCCAGCGGGGAGAGCTTCCCAGCCACAGAGTAAATGCCTGCAAAAAATGGGGAAAATGGGGAAAAATGGGGGGAAAGGGGGAGAAAATGGGAAAAATGGGAAAAAAACCAGGGAAAATGGGCGGGGGAAGGGAAAAAAGAAGGAGAAAAATGGGAAAAAAATGGAAAAATAGGGGGAAAAATGGAGGGAAAAGGGGAGGAAAGGGAAAAAGGAAAAAAAAAAAAGGAAAAAAGGGGGGAAAGGGGAAAAAACGGTGGAAAAAACCCAGGAAAAAACAGGCAAAAGGGGGGAATTTGGGGGATTTAACCCCCAAAAAAGGGGAATTTGGGGGATTTAACCCCAAAAAGGGGATTTGGGTCCCGCCCAGGGTCGGATTTACCTGCCTGCCGCACCAGGCGCTTGGGGCCCAGCCAGTTCCCGTAGGTCTCCTGCTGGGCCATGCTCGGGACCCCAAAATCTCCTCCCGGACCCCAAAAATCTCCTCCCTGACCCCAAAATCTCCTCCCGGACCCCAAAATCTCCTCCCCGAGCCGAAAATCTCCTCCCGGACCCCAAAAATCTCCTCCCCGACCCCAAAATCTCCTCCCGGACCCCAAAATCTACTCCCTGACCCCAAAATCTCCTCCCCGACCCCAAAATCTCCTCCCTGACCCCAAAAATCTCCTCCCGGACCCCAAAATCTCCTCCCTGACCCCAAAATCTCCTCCCCGACCCCCAAATCTCCTCCCCGACCCCAAAATCTCCTCCCTGACCCCAAAATCTACTCCCCGACCCCAAAATCTCCTCCCTGACCCCAAAAATCTCCTCCCGGACCCCAAAATCTCCTCCCTGACCCCAAAATCTCCTCCCCGACCCCCAAATCTCCTCCCCGACCCCAAAATCTCCTCCCTGACCCCAAAATCTACTCCCTGACCCCAAAATCTCCTCCCCGAGCCGAAAATCTCCTCCCGGACCCCAAAAATCTCCTCCCGGACCCCAAAAATCTCCTCCCTGACCCCAAAATCTCCTCCCGGACCCCAAAAATCTCCTCCCCGACCCCAAAATCTCCTCCCACCCCAAACCCCGCCCCGGATTTGGCCGCCGCGGTTTCGGTTCCTCCTCGAGGACCCCAAAAACCCCAAATCCTCGGGGCCGGGAGGGATTTGGGGGATTTGGGGTCGGGGTTGGGATGGATCCCAGAAATCAACCACGACGGGCTCGGAAAAAAAACCCCAAAACCGCCGAAAATCCCCCGGATTTTTCACCCCGTGTTGGGTTTAATGGGGAATTTCCCAGTTTGGGTGTGAAACCCTCAATCCTTGGGGTGAAATCGTGAAATTTTGGGGTGAAATCCCGAATTGTTGTGGTGAAATTCCGGATTTTTGGGGGAAGATCCCAAACTTCCCGGCCGTTGGGCGAAATCCCGAATTTTGGGGGTAAAATTCCGAATTTTTTGGGGTAAAATTCTGAAATTTTGCGGTAAAATTCCAGATTTTTGAGGTAAAATCCCAGATTTTTGGGGTTAAATCCCCAAATTTTTTTATGTTAAAGCCCAAATTTCTCGGGTTTGGGGGGAAAACCCCTGAATTGTTGTGGCAAAATCCTGAATTTTGGGGTAAAAAAAAATCCCGAATTTTTGGGGTGAACACCGAAAAATTTGGTGTAAACTCCCAAATTCGGGGCTAAAAATCCCGAATTTTGGGGTCCAGAACCCGAATTTTTGGGGCAAAAGCCCCGAATTGGCAGCTCGGGGTGGGCGCGGGACCTTCGGGCGCCGCCGGCGCCGCGCTTGGGCACCCGCGAGCTCCGGATTTGCATTTCCTACCCCAAAACCGCCCCCGGGGCTCCTTTTCACCGCTCTCGCTTCCCCTTTTCGGGATTTTTTTTAACCCAAAACCTCCCCGGAGGCGCCGCCGCTTCCCCCGCTGGATTTCCGGGAGTTTTGGGGGTCGAATTTTGGAGCCCGAAATTCCCACGGATTTGGAGATTTCCCCCCCCCAAAAAAATCACAAATAAAAAAAGAGAATAAACCCCAAAAATCCCTTAACCCCCCCCCCCCAAAATGAGAATAAACCCTAAAAAAATCCCCTCCCGTTTGGGGGAAGTCGATTTTTGGATGTCCCCCCCCCCCCCAAAAAAAATCTCGGTGTTTTTGTTTGTCAGATTTTCCCTTTTTTTCCTGAATTTTCCCATTTTTTTCCCCCCAGGATTTTCCCTGATTTTGCCGGATTTCCCATTTTTTCCTGGCTTTTTTTTTTTGCCAGATTTTCCCTGGTTTTACTTGGATTTTCCTGTTTTTCCAAGATTTTCCCTGGATTTCCGTCTGGATCCGTTCCAGGGGGTGAGGACCCCGCCCATCCAGATGTGGATCCCCCCGATCCAGATGTTCGCACCCCGTTCCGGACTCCGGCTGGGAGTCCGGGGCCCCAGAGCCCCCATCCAGATGTGACTTTGCCCGTTCCAGATGTGCTCCGCATTCTGGGGGGCGAATCCCCCCCTCCCCTCCTCCGGCCCGTTCCAGATGTGGAGCCCGACCCGGATCCAGCTGTGCCCCTTCCCGTTCCAGATGTGGAGCCCGACCCGGATCCAGCTGTGCCCCTCCCCGTTCCAGATGTGGCCCCGACCCGGATCCAGCTGTGCCCCTCCCTGTTCCAGATGTGGAGCCCGACCCGGATCCAGCTGTGCCCCTCCCCGTTCCAGATGTGGAGCCCGACCCGGATCCAGCTGTGCCCTCCCGCCCCGGGGGTGAACTCCCCCCACCCCGTTCCGCCGGAGCCCCCATCCAGATGTGGCCCCGACCCGGATCCAGCTGTGCCCCTCCCCGTTCCAGATGTGGCCCCGACCCGGATCCAGCTGTTCCCCTCCCCGTTCCAGATGTGGAACCCGGATCCAGCTGTTCCCCCTCCCCGTTCCAGATGTGGAGCCCGGATCCAGCTGTTCCCCTCCCCGTTCCAGATGTGGGGCCCGGATCCAGCTGTTCCCCTCCCCGTTCCAGATGTGGAGCCCGACCCGGATCCAGCTGTGCCCTCCCGCCCCGGGGGTGAACTCCCCCGCGTTCCGCCAGAGCCCCCATCCAGATGTGGCCCCGACCCGGATCCAGCTGTTCCCCTCCCCGTTCCAGATGTGGAGCCCGAGCCGGATCCAGCTGTGCCCCTCCCCGTTCCAGATGTGGCACCCGGATCCGGCTGTTCCCCCTCCCCGTTCCAGATGTGGCGCCCGGATCCGGCTGTTCCCCCTCCCCGTTCCAGATGTGGCACCCGGATCCAGCTGTTTGCCCCTCCCCGTTCCAGATGTGGCACCCGGATCCAGCTGTTCCCGTTCCGGACTACAGCTCCCGGCAGCGCCGCCGGCATCCCAGGAATGCGCGGCCCCGCGATGGCGGCGCGGCCGCGGCCGGGCCCGGCGCTCTGAGGGTCCCGCCGGGGCTCGGGGGGTCCCGGGGGGGTTCCCGGGGTGTTCCCGGGGGGGTTCCCGGGGGGGTCCCCGGTTCCGGCGGCGATGGCGGAGCCGCTGCTGCGCAGGACCTGGTCCCGCCTGAGGCGGAGGGAGCGGCCCCGAGCGGAGAGGGCGGCGGCCCCGGGAGGAGGTACCGGAGAGGGAACGGGGGAACCGGGAACGGGGGAACCGGGAACGGGGGAACCGGGAACGGGGGAACCTCGGGCACGGGGACCCCCGGGAGTGGGAAACCGGGAATTGGGGAACCGGGAATGGGAAACTCGCCCGGGAAATGGGAAACCCCCACGGGAACGGGGAAACCGGGGAGTGAGGAAACCGGGAACGGGAAACTCCCCCGGGAATGGGAAACCGGGAATTGGGGAACGTCGGGAATGGGAAACCCCCCCCCCCCGGGGAACGGGAAACTCGGGAACAAGACCCCCGGGAACGGGAAACCCCCCCGGGAACGGGAAACCCCCCCGGGAATGGGAAACCCCCCCGGGAACGGGAAAGCCCCCCGGGAATGGGGAACCTCGGGAGTGGGGGAGTCCTGGGAATGGGAAACCGGGAATTGGGAAGCCCCGGGAATGGGGAACCCCTCCCGGGAATGGGGGATTCCCCCCGGGGAACGGGAACCCCTCGAGGATTGGAGCCGCACCCTGAGGAAGGGAAACCCCCGAGAATGGGACCCCCGAAAAGGGGAAACCCTCGGGAACGGGAAACCCCCCCGGGAATGGGACCCCCACCCTGAGGAAGGGAAATTCCCGGGAAGGGACCCCCCGGGAATGGAACCCCCCCCCCTCCTCGAAAAAGAGACCTCCCGGGATGGGACCCCTCCCCAAATCGGGGACCCCCCCATTGCCCTGCACCCCCCAAAAAGGGTCCCCAACCCCCCCCCCAAGGAAGGACCCTCCCCCCCCTTAAGGCGACCCCTCCCCGCGAGGGTCCGGCAGAGCCCCCCGGTCACTCTGGGGTCTCCTTTGGGCTTTCAGGGGGGTCCCGCCCGAGCGGCTGCGGCCAAAATCGCCCCGGGGAGCCCCGAAATCATCGCGGGGAGCCCCAAAATCGCCACGAGGAGCCGCGAGATCATCGTGGGGAGCCCCAAAATCATCGCGGGGAGCCCCCGAATCGCTCCAGGGAGCCCCAGAATCGCCACCGGGAGCCCCAAAATCGCCACGAGGAGCCGCGAAATCGCTCCAGGGAGCCCCAAAATCGCTTCGGGGCGCCTCAGGAGCCCCAAAATCGCCACGAGGAGCCCCAAAATCGCCACGAGGAGCCCAAAAATCATCGCGGGGAGCCCCAAAATCTCTACGGGGAGCCCCGAAATCATCGCGGAGAGACCCAAAATCTCTACGGGGAGCCCCAAGATCACCGCGGGGAGCCCCAAACTCGCTCCGGGGAGCCCCAAAATCGCCTCGAGGAGCCCGCAGATGGGTGCCCGGAGCCGGCGGGGGCTCAGCCCCGGGCGGAGGCGGAGGCCGGGAGCCGCTCCCCGGTTCCGGGGGGTCCCGGGAGAGCCCCCGGGCCCGGCGCGTACCTGCAGAGCCTGGAGCGCAGCAGCCGCCGCTGGGTGCTGGCGGCCAAGGGCCCCGCCGAGGACAGCGCGGCCACCGCGCCCGGCGGCGACAAAGGGGACATCTGGTACAACCCCATCCCCGAGGATGAGGATGATGAGGAGGAGGAGGAGGAGGGGACCCCGAAGGGTTTGGGGGCACCCCAGGGACGCGGAGGCGGCGCAGAGGAGGCGGGAGCCGGGCGGGGACAGGACAGCGGTGAGGGGAGAGGGGACACGGGGGGCGGGGGGGGGGGGGGGACGACATTGTCCTGCTGTCACTGCACCCCGGGGTGCGCTGTCCCCTGTCCCCAATGTCCTCTGAACCCACAGTCCGTGTCCCCAGTGTCCCCTGTGTCACCTCGGTGTCCCCTGTCCCCCATAGACCCCGGCCCCGATGTCTCCTGTCCTCAATGTCCCCTGTCCCCAGTGTCCCCAGTGTCCCCAGCGTCCCCCAGCGCCCCCAATGCTGATGTCCCCGGTGTCCCCTGGATCCAGCGCTCCCCAAACTCCACGGTCTGCACCCCCAGAGCCCCCAGACCCCCCCAGCAACCCCAGTGCCCCCCAAACCCCCTCCCCACCATTCCCAGTTGCCCCCCAAGCCCCCTCCCCACCATTCCCAGTTCCTCCCAAGCCCCCTCCCCACCATTCCCAGTTGCCCCCAAGCCCCCTCCCCACCATTCCCAGTTCCCCCCAAGCCCCCTCCCCACCATTCCCAGTGCCCCCCAAACCCCCTCCCCACCATTCCCAGTTGCCCCCAAACCCCCTCCCCAGCCCTCCCAGTGCTCCCAGTTCCGCCCCCGGCCTTGCCAGTCCCCCCCCAGCGCCCCCTCCCCGCTGACCCCCGTCCCCCCCCACCCCACAGAGAAGCCGCCGGAGCCCCCCGAGGAGCCCCCCGGGCAGAGCCGCCCCCTCCCCAAGGGCAAATCCCCGGGCCCGGTGCGGCGCCTGTCGCTGAGGATGAGGAAGCTGCCGGAGCTGCGGAGGAAGCTGAGCCTGAGGAGCCCCCGGGCCCGCGGCGGCCCCGATGGGGCCGGGGGCTGCCCCGAGCCCCCCGAGCCCCGCCGCGAATCCCGCAACGTCCTCGGCCGCTACCACCTGGACACCAGCGTGGCCTGGGCCGGACACCGCGGCGAGGGCGACTCGGCGGAGCTCCCGGCCGGGCCGGGGGGCTCGGACCCCCCTTTGGATCTGGGGGCGTTCCGGCCGTACCGGGACCCCCCGGCCGGGGCGGGCTCGGCCGAGCTGTCCGGGCTGCTCAGTGTCCAGCTGCGGGGGCTGCGGCCGGCGCGGCCCGAGCGCCTCTTCTGCGTGCTGCAGGTGGACGGGGCGAGCCGCGCCCGCACGGCGCTGCTGGCCGGCGGCGCCGAGTTCCTGCGGCTGGAGCACAGCTTCGTCCTGCAGCTGGAGCGGGCGCGCCTGCTCGGCCTGGCCGTGCTGGCCTGGGGCGGCCCCGCGGGCAGGAACCGCCTGCTGGGCCACGGCAGCCTGGGGCTGGCACGGCTCTTCCAGGGTACGGGGGGTTCGGGGGGGTTCGGGGGGTTCGGGGGGTTTAGGGGGGATTGGCGGGATTGGGATGTTTGGGGATTTGGGGGGTTCGGGGGGTTCGAGGGGTTTAGGGGGGATTGGCGGGATTGGGATGTTTGGGGATTTGGGGGGTTCGGGGGGTTCGAGGGGTTTAGGGGGGATTGGGGGGTTCGGGGGGATTGGGATGTTTGGGGATTTGGGGGGTTCGGGGGGTTCGGGGGGTTTAGGGGGGATTGGGAGGTTCGGGGGGATTGGGAGGTTCGGGGGGATCGGGGGGTTCGGGGGGATTGGGGGGTTCAGGGGGTTTGGGGGGATTGGGGGGTGTTCAGGGGCTCGTGGGGGTTTGGGGGGACTCAGCTGATTGCCGCCCTTGGGATGTCCCTGTGACCCCATGACCCCGGGGGTGTCCCTGTGTCCCTGTGACCCCCAGGGTGTCCCCTGATGTCCCCGTGTCCCCGCAGGTGGCTGGACGCAGGCGCTGGCCGTGTCCCCGTGTCCCCAGGGTGTCCCTGTGACCCCAGGGTGTCCCGTGATGTCCCCGTGTCCCCGCAGGTGGCCGGACGCAGGCGCTGGCCGTGTCCCCAGGGTGTCCCCGGGGATGTCCCTGATGTCCCCTGACCCCTGGCTGTCCCCGCAGGTGGCCGGACGCAGGCGCTGGCCGTGTCCCTGTGTCCCCGGGGTGTCCCTGTGACCCGTGGCTGTCCCCTGATGTCCCCGTGTCCCCGCAGGTGGCCGGACGCAGGCGCTGGCGCTGCAGCTGCGGCCCCGGGGGGTTCTCTACTCGCGGCTGTCCCTGGAGGGCCCGGGGGGCGCTCCGGGCCCGGGGGTCCCGCGCGTGTTCGGGGCGGAGCTGCGGGCGCTGGTGGCGCGGGAGGGGCACCCGAGCCGGGTCCCGCTGATCGTGCTCAAGTGCCTGGCGGAGATCGAGCGGCGCGGCCTCAAGGTGACCACCGGGTGACCGGGGAGTGACCGGGGAGTGACCGGGGAGTGACCACGGGGGGACCGGGAAGTGACCGCAGTGACCACGGGGGGACCACAGTGACCGCAGTGACCACGGGGGGACCACGGGGGGATCGGGGGAACCGGGGGGGACCGGGGAGTGACCGCATGGTGACCGGGGGGGACCAGGGAGGAACTGGGGAGTGACCACGGGTCACCAGGAGGGACTGGAGAGTGACCACGGAGTGAGCACGGGGTGACCAGGGAGTGACCAGGGATGACCGGGCAGGGACCAGGGGATGACCCGAGGTTGGGAGTGACCGGCACGGGGGGTGACCGGTGATGACCGATGTCCGGAGAGTGCCCGGTGTCCTGAGAGTGCCCATTGGGCTGGACAATGCCCGGTGTCCGGAGAGTGCCCGGTGTCCAGAGAGTGCCCATTGGGCTGGACAATGCCCGGTGTCCGGAGAGTGCCTGGTGTCCTGAGAGTGCCCATTGGGCTGGACAATGCCCACTGTCCAGAGAGTGCCCGGTGTCCTGAGAGTGCCCATTGGGCTGGACAATGCCCGGTGTCCAGAGAGTGCCCGGTGTCCTGAGAGTGCCCATTGGGCTGGACAATGCCCGGTGTCCAGAGAGTGCCCGGTGTCCTGAGAGTGCCCATTGGGCTGGACAATGCCCGGTGTCCGGAGAGTGACCGCCGTGCCCGCAGGTGGTGGGGCTGTACCGGCTCTGCGGCTCGGCCGCCGCCAAGAAGGAGCTGAGGGACGCCTTCGAGAGGGACAGCGCGGGGGTGACCCTGACAGAGCAGCTCTGCCCCGACATCAACGTGGTCACCGGTGAGGGGACACCTGGGGACACACCTGGGACACACCTGGGGACAGCTGGGGACACACCTGGGGACACCCCGGGGTGGAAATTTGGGGGATTTGGGGGGAATTTGGGGTTCAGACGGGGAGGTTTAGGGGTGCAAAGGGGGGCCCTGGTGCGGAAAGGGGGGATCCCAACACCCAAAGGGGACCCCGGCCCCAAAAATGGGACCCAAAGGGGGATCCCGGCCCCAAAATGGGATCTCAACCCCAAAATGGGATCCCAGTGCCCATCCCTGACCCCACGATGGGATCCCTGACCCCACAAGGATCCCCCTGACCCCCCAATCCCGTCGTTTCCCCAGGGATCCTGAAGGATTTCCTGCGGGAGCTGCCGTCCCCGCTGGTGCCGCCGCGGCTGCAGCGCTCGGTGCTCCAGGCCATGGCCCAGAGACCCCCCCGGGTCCCCCCCGGGGACCCCGCGGAGCTGCTGGAGGGGCTGGGAGCCCCCGAGAGGGTGGGGAACAATGGGGAAAAAAATGGAAAACTGGGAAAAATGGGAATGGGAATGAGGGCTGGAGGGCCTGGGAGCCCCCGAGAGGGTGGGGAAAACAACGGGAAAAATGGGAAACGATGGGGAAAATGGGAAAAACGGGAAAAATGGGGAAAATGGGAGTGGGAATGGGGGCTGGAGGGGCTGGGAGCCCCCGAGAGGGTGGGGAAAACAACCGGGAAAAATGGGAAAAAAATGGGGAAAACGGGAGAAAAAAAATGGGAAAATGGGAAAAGCGGGAAAAATGGGAATGGGTGAAGAGAAAACGAGGAAAATGGGAATGGGAGAAATGGGGATGGGAATGGGGGCTGGAGTGCCTGGGAGCCCCGGAGAGGGTGGGGAAAAAACGGGAAAAACGGGAAAAATGAGGATGGGAATGGGATTGGGAAAAAAAACAGGAACGGGAATGGGGAGAATTGGAATGGTAATGGGGATGGGAAATGGGAACGGGGATGGGAACGGGGCTGGAATGGGGATAAACAGGGAACCGCGCTGGGAACGGGGAGCGGGGAAGGGACTGGGAGTGCCCGGGTGCCACCCCGGGTGCCACCCCGGGTGCCACCCCGGGTGACGCCAGCGCTGTCCCCAAGGCCACGCTGGGGCGGCTGCTGTCGCACCTGAGCTTGGTGGCGGCGCTGCAGCGCTGGAACCGCATGGGCAGCCAGAACCTGGCGGTGTGCTTCGGGCCGGTGCTGCTGCCGCCGGGCCCGCGGGGACAGCCCGGGGGACAGCGCGGGGGACAGCCCGGGGGACAGCCCGGGGGACAGCGCGGGGGACAGCCCCCCGGACACCCCCCCGGACACCCCCCCGGCCAGGACGAGCCCGGCGCCGTGGATTTCAAGAGGCACCTGGAGGTGCTGCATTACCTGCTGAGGGTGTGGCCAGGTGAGGGGACACCAGGAGGGGGACACACCTGGCCAGGTGACCCCGACCCTCCCCCCCCTCACTGACCCTTCTGTCCCCGCAGTGCCCCCGCTCCCCGCGTGGGCCGAGTCCCCCCGGGGTCACCCCCCAGCGCTGGCCACGAGTGACCCCGCGGTGACCCCGGGTGACCCCGTGGTGGCCACGAGTGACCCCACGGTGGCCGTGGGTGACGTTCCCGTGGTGGCGCGGCCGCGACCTCGGGGTCCCGAGAGCCCCCCCAGCAATCGCTACGCGGGCGATTGGAGCGTCTGCGACCCCCGGGGACAGCGCGGGGACAGCGGCGGCGACAGCGCGGGGACAGCGGGGACAGCGCCGCAGAGCCCGGCCTGGGACCGACCCCAGAGCGCGCCCCAAAACTTGTCCTGGACTCAGAGCTGGCCCCCGCCCCAAATCGCGCTGCAGACCCCGCCCCAAAGCCCCCCCGGGCCCCGGACCCCGCCCCAAAGCCCGGCCCCAAATCCGCCCCCGACCCCGCCCCAAAGCCCGCCCAGAACCCAAACCCGGCCCCCGCCCCAAATTTTGCCCTGGCCCCAATCCCAAAGCCCGGCCCAAAATCTGCCCCAAACCCCGCCCCAAACCCCTCCCGGGACCCCGCCCCAAACCCCCCTGGGGCTGGATTTGGGGTCGGGGGCGGATTTGGGGCTGGATTTGGGTTTGGGGTCAGGTTTGGGGTCGGGTTTGGGGTCGGGTTTGGGGTCGGATTTGGGGTCGGGTTTGGGGTCAGGTTTGGGGTCGGGTTTGGGGTCGGGTTTGGGGTCGGGTTTGGGGTCAGGTTTGGGGTCAGGTTTGGGGTCAGGTTTGGGGTCGGGTTTGGGGTCGGGTTTGGGGTCAGGTTTGGGGTCAGGTTCAGGATCAGATTTGGGGTCGGGGCCCCGCCTGACCCTGAAGGATTTCGATGCCCTGATCCGGGACCTGGAGCGGGAGCTGGGGACACGGCCCGACGTGGGGCTGTGACATCGGGGACATCGGGGACATCCCAAATTCCCCCCAAATCCCCGAATTTCCCCCCAATCCCCCAGGATTGTGAAGCCCTCGCCCCTCCCAGGGCCACCGATGTCCCCCCCGAGGTGACACCGGAGTGTCCCTTGTCCCCTCCTCCCCCCCTTTGTCACTGTCCCCGAACTGTCACCGGCAATAAAGGACGCGGCTCTTTATTCCCACGGGGCTGGCAGCGCCCGGAGTGTCCCCAGGGGGGTGGCAGTGTCCCCAAGGGGAGGAGACAGCGCCCAAATGTCACCAAGGGGTGGGGACAGCACCCAAAGTGTCACCAAGGGGTGGGGACAGCACCCAAAGTGTCACCAAGGGGAGGGGACAGTGCTGGAAGTGTCACCTGCCACCCCTTCGGGCCAGTCTGGGGACACTCGGTGATACCTTGGGGACACTCAGGGACACTTGGGGACACCTGGTGACACTCAGGTGACACCCGGGGACACCCGGGGACGCTCAGACGGACACGGAGCCCTCGCGGAAGTCGCTGGGGCCCAGCAGGGCATTGACCAGCACGGGGTGGCCCCGGTGACACTCGGCCTGCGCCGCCCTCAGCACGGCCACCAGCCTGTCCTCGGTGTCACCGCTGTCCCCGCTGTCCCCGCCCGTGTCCCCTTCGCTGTCCAGGACGAAGCCGCGGCCTCCCAGCGCCTCTGCCACCGCGTGGTAATCTGGGGACACGCCAGGGGGTGGCACTGTCACCAGGGGGTCAGGGGGTGGCACTGTCACCGGGGGGTCAGGGGGTGGCACGAGGACACCAGGGGTGGCCTGAGCTGGTGTCCCCTCAGTGTCCTCCTGCTGTCCCCGGTGCTCAGTCCCTGGTCACTATGGGTCACTCAGTGCTCAGCTGGTCACTCAGGGGTCACTCAGTGGTCACTCAGGGGTCACTCAGGGGTCACTCAGGGTCACTCAGTGGTCACTCAGTGGTCACTCAGGGTCACTCAGTGGTCACTCAGGGTCACTCAGGGGTCACTCAGGGGTCACTCAGGGTCACTCAGTGGTCACTCAGGGGTCACTCAGTGGTCACTCAGGGTCACTCAGTGGTCACTCAGTGGTCACTCAGGGGTCACTCAGGGGTCACTCAGGGTCACTCAGTGGTCACTCAGGGGTCACTCAGTGGTCACTCAGGGTCACTCAGGGTCACTCAGGGTCACTCAGGGGTCACTCAGGGGTCACTCAGGGTCACTCAGTTGTCACTCAGTGCTCAGCTGGTCACTCAGGGGTCACTCAGTGGTCACTCAGGGGTCACTCAGGGTCACTCAGTGGTCACTCAGTGGTCACTCGGTCAGTTGGTCACTCAGTGGTCACTCAGGGGTCACTCAGTGGTCACTCAGGGGTCACTCAGTGGTCACTCAGTGCTCAGCTGGTCACTCAGTGGTCACTCAGGGGTCACTCAGGGGTCACTCAGTGGTCACTCAGGGGTCACTCAGGGGTCACTCAGTGGTCACTCAGTGGTCACTCAGTGGTCACTCAGGGGTCACTCAGGGGTCACTCAGTGGTCACTCAGGGGTCACTCAGGGGTCACTCAGGGTCACTCGGTCAGTTGGTCACTCACCGCTGTAGCTCAGCCTGCAGCCCACGGCGCTGCCCAGCAGGGGGAGCTGCTCGCGGCTGATCTGGGTCCAGCCGGCGTCGTTCCCGACCAGGGCGATGACCGGGACCTGGGGACAGCGGGGGGACAGCGGGGACATGGCGGGGACACCGCGGGGACATGGCGGGGACACAGCAGGGACACGGCAGGGACAGTAGGGACAGCGGGGGGACAGCGGGGACAGTGGGGACACCGCAGGGACATGGCAGGGACACCGCGGGGACACGGCAGGGACAGTAGGGACAGCGTGGGGACAGCGGGGACAGTGGGGACATGGCAGGGACACCGCGGGGACATGGCAGGGACACAGCAGGGACATGGCGGGGACACAGCAGGGACAGCGGGGGGACAGCGGGGACATGGCAGGGACACAGCAGGGACATGGCAGGGACAGTAGGGACAGCGTGGGGACAGCGGGGGGACAGTGGGGACATGGCAGGGACACCGCGGGGACATGGCGGGGACACAGCAGGGACATGGCGGGGACACAGCAGGGACATGGCAAGGACACCGCGGGGACATGGCGGGGACAGTAGGGACAGCGTGGGGACAGCGTGGGGACAGCGGGGGGACAGCGGGGACATGGCAGGGACACAGGGACACAGCAGGGACACCACAGGGACACGGCGGGGACAGCGTGGGGACACGGGGGGGACACAATGAGGATACAACAGGGACACAGCAGGGACACAGTGACAATGACAGCGACACAGTGACACACACACAGTGACAGTGACACAGGTGACAGTGACAATGACAGTGACACAGTGACACACACGCAGTGACAGTGACACAGGTGACAGTGACAGGGCAGTGACACAGTGACACACACACAGTGACAGTGACACAGTGACAGTGACAATGACAGTGACACAGTGACACACGCGCAGTGACAGTGACACAGGTGACAGTGACAATGACAGCGACACAGTGACACACACGCAGTGACAGTGACACAGGTGACAGTGACAATGACAGTGACACAGTGACACACGCGCAGTGACAGTGACACAGGTGACAGTGACAGGGCAGTGACCTTGTGGCGCACGAAGGTGTCGAACTCCATCAGGCTGAAGCCCAGCGAGCCGTCCCCGTACAGCACCCACACCTGGGGGTGTCCCCGAGTGTCACCTCTGGCCCCTGTGGGGACCCTCCGGCCCCAGGGTCCCCAATGTCCCCAATGTCCCCTCCAATGTCGCCATCCCTGTGTCCCCATTGTCCCCGCTGTCCCCACCCCCAGTGTCCCCATATTCCCACAATGTCCCCCCATCCCCGATGTCCCCCCAGTGTCCCCATATTCCCCCTGTCCCCAATGCCCCCCAATATCCCCCCACTGTTCCCCCACTGTCCCCAAGTGTCCCCGATGTCACCTCAGCCTCGGGCCGGCAGAGTTTGGCCCCGAGCGCGAATCCTCCGCCCACGCCCAGAGTGCCAAAGGGACCTGAGGGGACAGTGAGGGGACAGTGAGGGGACAGAGGGGACAGCGAGGGGACAGCGAGGGGACAGAGAGGGGACAGAGGGGACAGTGAGGGGACAGAGGGGACAGCAAGGGGACAGTGAGGGGACAGTGAGGGGACAGTGAGGGGACAGAGGGGACAGAGGGGACAGCGAGGGGACAGTGAGGGGACACTGGGGGGACAGAGGGGACAGAGGGGACAGTGAGGGGACAGCGAGGGGACAGTGAGGGGACAGAGGGGACAGTGAGGGGACAGTGAGGGGACACTGGGGGGACACTGGGGACACAGAGGGGACAGAGGGACATTGGGACAGAGGGACAGGGGACAGAGGGGACATCACTGCCACCACCCCAGGACACCACCGGCTGTGTCCCCGTGTGTCCCCACACCGTCCCCAGTGTCCCCAGGCCCGGGGTGGCCGTACCGGGGTCCAGCCAGGCCAGTGGCCGCCGTGGCCGCACCACGTAGGCCGCTGTGCCCACGAAGTCGCCGCCGTCGGCCACCAGGAGGCTCTGGGGGGGCAGCACCCGGTCCAGGGCCCGCAGCAGCGCCAGCGGGTTCAGGTGACACTCAGGGGACACCGCGGCCTTGGCCCTGGGGGAGGGGTCGGGGGGGGTCAGACCCCAAAAATCCCCAAAGCGGGGGGGGGGGGGGGGGGGGTCAGACCCCGAATTGGGAACGGGATCCCCACCCCCACACGGTCCTCGTGGTCCCCATCGCTGTCCCCATCGCTGCCGCCACCCCTGTCCCCTCTGTCCCTGTCCCCACCCCTGTCCCCTCACCAGTTCGTTGCTCAGTGTCCCCTGTGTCCCCTCTGCCCCTGTGTCCGTCTGTCCCCGTTGTCCCCTCACCGGTTCCATTGTTCCCTCTCCATCTGTCCCTGTCCCCAATGTCCCCAGTGTCCGTCTGTCCCTGTCCCCGTGTCCGTCTGTCCCAGTGTCCGTCTGTCCCCTCATCAGTTCCGTTGTTGCCTCCATCTGTCCCCGTTTCAGTGTCCCCAATGTCCCCTCTGTCCCCGTTGTCCCCAATGTCCCTGTCCCTGTGTCCGTCTGTCCCTGTCCCCGTGTCCGTCTGTCCCCTCACCGGTTCCGCTGCTCCGTCTCCGTCTCCGCCTCCCGCAGCTGCTGCAGCCACTCCTGGGGGCAGGAGAAGCCCTGGAGGCTCCGGGCCAGCGCCAGCACGAAGGAGCCGGGGTCACCTGCCGGACCCAAAAGTGTCACCAGGGCCACAAAAGTGTCACCAGGGACTCCCAGAGTGTCACCAGGGACCCCCAGAGTGTCACCAGGGCCACAAAAGTGTCACCAGGGACTCCCAGAGTGTCACCAGGGACCCCCAGAGTGTCACCAGGGCCACAAAAGTGTCACCAGGGACCCCCAGAGTGTCACCAGGGCCACAAAAGTGTCACCAGGGACCCAAAGTGTCACCAGGGACCCCCAGAGTGTCACCAGGGACACGAAAGTGTCACCAGGGACCCAAAGTGTCACCAGGAACACAAAAGTGTCACCAGGGACCCCCAGAGTGTCACCAGGGACCCAAAGTGTCACCAGGGACCCCCAGAGTGTCACCAGGGACTCCCAGAGTGTCACCAGGGCCACAAAAGTGTCACCAGGGACCCCCAGAGTGTCACCAGGGACCCCCAGAGTGTCACCAGGGCCACAAAAGTGTCACCAGGGACCCAAAGTGTCACCAGGGACCCCCAGAGTGTCACCAGGGACCCCCAGAGTGTCACCAGGGCCACAAAAGTGTCACCAGGGACCCAAAGTGTCACCAGGGACCCCCAGAGTGTCACCAGGGACCCAAAGTGTCACCAGGGACCCCCAGAGTGTCACCAGGGACTCCCAGAGTGTCACCAGGGACCCCCAGAGTGTCACCAGGGACCCAAAGTGTCACCAGGGACCCCCAGAGTGTCACCAGGGACCCCCAGAGTGTCACCAGGGCCACAAAAGTGTCACCAGGGACCCAAAGTGTCACCAGGGACCCCCAGAGTGTCACCAGGGACCCCCAGAGTGTCACCAGGGCCACAAAAGTGTCACCAGGGACCCCCAGAGTGTCACCAGGGACACAAAAGTGTCACCAGGGACCCCCAAAGTGTCACCAAGGACCCCCAAAGTGTCACCAGGGACCCCCAAAGTGTCACCAGGGACCCCCAGAGTGTCACCAGGGACCCAAAAGTGTCACCAGGGACCCCCAAAGTGTCACCAGGGACCCCCAGAGTGTCACCAGGGACCCAAAGTGTCACCAGGGCCACAAAAGTGTCACCAGGGCCACAAAAGGGTCACCAGGGACCCCCAAAGTGTCACCAGGGACCCCCAGAGTGTCACCAGGGCCACAAAAGCGTCCCCAGGGACTTGGCAGGGCTGGGGACTGACCCAAACCGCCTCATTCTGACCCCAAACCGCCTCATTCCAACCCCGAACGGGCTCGGTTGTGTCCCCAAAGTCCCCATTTGTGTCCCCAATGTCCCTCACCCTGCACCGCCAGCCGCGGCTGCCAGAAGACGCCGGCGTTGCGCAGCAGCTGCCCCCGGTCGCGGTTCACGGCCACCACGGCGGCGCCGCGGCCGAAGAGGCGCCCGTAGGAGAGACGGAAATCGCAGACGGTGCCTGGGGGGGGGGACACGCAGGTGTGCCAGGTGTGTCACAGGTGTCCCCAAGGTGTCCCCAAGGTGTCCCCAAGGTCCCCCAGCTGTCCCGGGTGTGTCCCCAATGTCCCCAGGTATCCCCCAGGTGTGTCCTCCAGGTTTCCCAGGTGCCCCCAGGTGTCCTCAGGTGTGTCCCAGGTGTGTCCCAGGTGTGTCCCAGGTGTCCTTGCAGTGTCCCCAGCTGTCCCCAGGTGTGTCCCAGGTACCTCCAGGTCCCCCCAGCTGTCCCCAGGTGTGTCCCCAATGTCCCCAGGTGTGTCCCAGGTGTGCCCAGATGTCCCCAATGTCCCCAGGTATCCCCCCAGGTGTGTCCCAGGTACCCCCAGCTGTCCCCAGGTGTGTCCCAGGTGTGTACCAGGTACCCCCAGGTGTGTCCCCAGCTGTCCCCAGGTGCCCCCAGGTGTGCCCCAGGTACCCCCAGCTGTCCCCAGGTGTGCCCAGGTGTGTCACAGGTCCCCCCAGCTGTCCCCAGCTGTCCCCAGGTGTCCCCAGGTGTGTCCCCAGCTGTCCCCAGGTGTGTCCCAGGTGCCCCCAATGTCCCCAGGTGTGCCCAGGTACCCCCAGCTGCCCCCAGGTGTGTCCCAGGTACGCCCAGGTGTGTCCCCAGGTGTCCCCAGGTGTGTCCCAGGTGTCCCCAGGTGTGCCCAGGTGCCCCCAGGTGTCCCCAGGTGTGCCCAGGTGCCCCCAGGTGTCCCCAGGTGTGTCCCAGGTGCCCCCAGGTGTGTCCCCAGGTACCCCCAGCTGTCCCCAGCTGTCCCCAGGTGCCCCCAGGTGTCCCCAGGTGTGCCCAGGTGTGCCCAGGTACCTGCCAGCAGCACCAGGTCCGCGCGCTGCAGCGCCCCCCGGCGGTTGTGCCGCAGCAGCAGGGGGCACTCGGGGGGCAGCAGCCCCCGCGCCGCCCCCCCCAGGTAACAGGGGAGCCCCAGGGCCTGCAGGGCCGAGCTGGGGACGGACAGGGGGACAGGGACGGTCAGGGGGACAGAGCGGGACAGACAGGGGGACAGAGCGGGACAGACAGGGGGACAAACTGGCCCCGGTTTGGCACTAAACTGGCTCATTTTGGCCCCAAACTGGCTCATTTTGGCCCCAAAAATGGCTCAACTGGGGACCCAAACTGGCTCCGTTTCGGCCCAAAAAAGGCTCAATCCAGGTCCCAAACTGGCCCGGTTTGGCCCCAAAACGGCTCTTTTGGGACCCCAGTCCCTCCCAATGTCCCCCCAGTCTCTCCCACTCCATCCCAGTTCCCCCCAGTCCCCTCCCAGTCCATCCCAGTGCCTCCCAGTGCCCTCCCAATCACCTCCCAGTCCCTCCCAGTTCATCCCAATCCCCTCCCAGTCCCTCCCAGTGCCCTCCCAGTCCCTCCCAATTCCCTCCCAGTCCATCCCAGTCCCTCCCAGTCCCTCCCAGCTCCCCCCAGCCCCGCTGACCGCAGCTCCTCGGCCGGCGTGGGGGGCAGCATGGCCTGGCTGCCCACGAGCACCAGGGGCCGGCGGGCGCGGCTCAGCAGCTCCGAGCAGAGCTGGACCTGGGATTGACCCGGGATTGACCCGGGATTAACCCCAGAGAGCCGGGATTGACCCCCAAACCAACCGGGATTAACCCCCAAACCCCCCCAAATCCCAAATCCCCCAAAACTGATCCCAAACCCGGCCCCAAAACCCTTCAACCCCACCTCAAAACCCCCATCCCAAACCCCACAAAAACCCCGTAAACCCCTCGGTGCCGCCCCACAGCCCCGGGTTTTGGGGTTTTTGGGGGGTTTTTGGGGGTGTTTTGGGGTTTTGGGGGGGTTTTTTGGGGGGTTTTTGGGGTTTTTGGGGGGTTTTGGGGTGGCACCTGCTCGGGGGTGGCTTTGGGGATCTGCGGGGGCAGCGGGGTCAGGTCCCGCGGTTCCCAGGCGCCGGCGAAGAGATCGCGCAGGTAATTGTCCAGGTACCTGCGGGGGTTTGGGGTTTTTGTGGGGTTTTGTGGGGTTTGGGGTTTTTGTGGGGTTTTATGAGGTTTTTGTGGGGTTTTTGTGGGGTTTTGGGGTTTTTCTGGGGTTTCATGAGGTTTTTGTGGGGTTTTTTGGGGTTTTTTTGGGGGAGGTTTTGGGTTTTTTGTGTTTTTTTTGCAGGGGCTTTTCTGGGGTTTTGTGTGATTTTTGTGGGGTTTGGGGTTTTTGTGGGGTTTTTTGGGGTTTGTTTGGGGTTTTTTTGGGGGAGGTTTTGGGGTTTTTTGTGTTTTTTTTGCTGGGGCTTTTGGGGGGTTTTGTGTGATTTTTGTGGGGTTTGGGGTTTCCGGGGGTCTGTCCGGGGTTCTGCGGGGGGGATTTGGGTTTTTTGTGGTTTTTCGCAGGGGCTTTTGTGGGGTTTATGTGGTTTTGGGGGTTTTTGGGGGGGTTGAGGGGAAGCGCTTTTGGGGTTTCTAAGGACGTTTTCGGGGGTGTTTTGGGGGTCTGTTTTTGGGGTGTTTGTGGGTGGTTTTGGGGATGTTTCGGGGATGTTTTGGTGTTTTTCTGGGGGCTGTTTTGGGGGTGTTTTTAGGGTGGTTTTGGGGCTGTTTTGGGGTTTTTTGGGGGGCTGTTTTTGGGGTGTTTTGGGGTTTTTTTGGGGGTTTTTTGGGGGCTGTTTTGGGGCGCTGTTTTGGGGGTTTTTTGGGGGCTGTTTTGGGGGTTTTTTGGGCGCTGTTTTGGGGGTTTTTTGGGGGGTGTTTTGGGGCTGTTTTGGGGCTGTTTTGGGGGGTTTTTTGGGGGTGTTTTGGGGGTTTTTTGGAGGGTGTTTTGGGGCTGTTTTGGGGCTGTTTTGGGGGTTTTTTGGGGGGTGTTTTGGGGCTGTTTTGGGGGTTTTTTGGGGGCTGTTTTGGGGCGCTGTTTTGGGGGTTTTTGGGGGGTTTTTTGGGGGATGTTTTGGGGCTGTTTTGGGGGTTTTTTGGGGGGTGTTTTGGGGCTGTTTTGGGGCTGGTTTTGGGGTGTTTGGGGGTTTTTTTGGGGGGTGTTTTTGGAGTGTTTTGGGGGCTGTTTTTGGGGTGGTTTGGGCTGTTTTTGGGCTGTTTTTGGGGTGGTTTTTGGGCTGTTTTTGGGCTGTTTTCTCACCACTGGATGAGCTTCCCCCGCAGCCCCCGCGGGGTTTTGGAGCCCCCGATCTCCTTCTGCACCACGTGGAAGGGGTAGAGGACATCGATGGGCAGCTCCACGAACACGGGGCCTGGGGGCACCCCAAAAAAAAACCCCCAAATCCATGGGGGCCGCCCCAAAATCCCAGAAAGGGGGCGGAGCCCCCAAGTTCCACAGCAGGACCCCCCAAAAAAAAAATCCCAAAAGAACCCAAAAACCCTCTGGGAATCAATCCCGAATTTCCCATCCCGGGGCTGATTTTGGGATCCCAACCCAGAGGAATTTTGGGATTCCGACCCCATGGAAATTTCAGGATCCTTCCCCCAGGGAAATTTTGGGATCCCTCCCCCCAGAACTCCTTTCTGTGGGAATTTCGGGATCCCTCCCCCACGGGATTTTCGGAATCCCAACCCACAGGAAATTTCAGAGTCCCGACCCCACGGGAATTTCGGGATTCCAACCCCACAGGAATTTCAGGATCCCACCCCCAGGGGAATTTTGGAATCTCATCCCCGGGGAATTTTGGAATTCCAACCCCACAGGAATTTTGGGATCCCAACCCCCCAGGAATTTCAGGATCCCGATCCCACAGGAATTTTGGGATTCCAACCCCAGAAAAATTTTGGGATCCCGATCTCAGGGAAATCTCGGGATCCCAACCCCACAGGAATTTCAGAATCCTCACCCCAGGGAAATTTTGGAATCCCAAACCCAGGGAAATTCTGGGATCCCACCCCAGGGAAATCTCGAGATCCCAACCCCACAGGAATTTCGGAATCCCGATCTCAGGGAAATTTCGGGATTCCAATCCAGGGAAATTTCCGGATCCTGACCCCAGGGAATTTGGGGATCCCAACCCCATGGGCATTTTGGAATTCCAACCCCAGGGAAATTTTGGGATCCCGACCCCGTGAGACTTCCGGGGTCCAAACCCCAGGGAAATTTCGGGATTCCAACCCCAGAGGAATTTCGGAATCCCGATCTCAGGAAGATTTCGGGATCCCAACCCGGGGAAATTTCGGAATTTTGGGAAAATTTTGGGCTCCCTCCCCCCGGTAATCCCGGCCCTCCCGGGTGCCCCACCGGGGGTGCCGCCGGTGGCGGTGCCGATGGCGCGGCGCAGGGTGGGGACGATGTCGCGCACGGCGCGGACGGAGAGCGCGGCCTTGCAGAGCGTCCGGAACAGCGGCAGCTGCGGGATGTCCTGGAGGGCACCTCGACCCTGGATTGGGGAATTTGGGGATTTGGGATTGGGAATTCGGGAATTTGGGAACAGCGGCAGCTGCGGGATGTCCTGGAGGGCACCTCGGCCCTGGGATTGGGGATTTGGGATTGGGAATTTGGGGATTTGGGATATCCTGGAGGGCGCCTCGGCCCTGGGGATTGGGGATTTGGGATTTTGGGAATGGGATTTGGGATTTGGGAATGGGAATTCGGGAATTTGGGAACAGCGGCAGCTGCGGGATGTCCTGGAGAGCACCCCGGCCCTGGGATTGGGAATTTGGGGATTTGGGATGTCCTGGAGGGCACCTCGACCCTGGGGATGGGGATTTGGGATTTTGGGAATGGGAATTTGGGATTTGGGATGTCCTGGAGGGCACCACGGCCCTGGGGATTTGGGATTTGGGGAACTGGGGAACTTGGGATGTCCTGGAGAGCACCTCAACCCTGGGATTGGGGATTTTGGGGATTTGGGAATCGGGATTGGGGATTTGGGAATGGGAATTTGGGATTTGGGGACTGGGATTTGGGGATTTGGGAACAGCGGCAGCTGTGGGATGTCCTGGAGAGCACCCCGGCCCTGGGATTGGGAATTTGGGGATTTAGGAATGGGAATTTGGGGATTTGGGATGTCCTGGAGGGCACCCCGGCCCTGGGGATTGGGGATTTGGGAATTGGAGAATTTGGGAATTGGGGAATTTGGGAATTGGGGAATTTGGGAATTGGGGAATTTGAGATTTGGGATGTCCCGGAGGGCGCCCCGGCCCTGGGGACTGGGGAATTTGGGGATTTGGGGATTCGGTAACGGCACCGAGAATTTGGGAACGCGCATCAGGAATTTGGGAATTGGGGCAGGGGAGGGGAAACCCCGGGAACCCCCCCCAGTGGGCGGGGCTCCCCGGGGACACGCCCACCTTCTGCAGGGTGGCGGCGGCGCCGCCCAGGAGCAGCAGCGGCGACTCGGCCATCTGGGCGTTCTTGACCGCCGTGACCGCGTTGGTGACCCCGGGGCCCGCGGTGACCGCGGCCACGCCGATGCGGCCTGGGGGGACAGCGGGGGGGGGACACGTGGGACGGGGGGCACCCAGGTGGCGCCAAAATGGTGCCAAGGTGGCCTCAAGGTGGCATTAAGGTGGCACCAAGATGGCGCCAAGGTGGCACCAAAATGGCGCCGAGGTGGCTTCAAAATGGCGCCAGGGTGGTGCCAAGGTAACATCGTGGTGGCACCAAGATGACGTCAAAGTGGCGCCGAGGGTGGGGACAAACGAGGACAAACAGGGACAAACGAGAGAAAACGGGGACGAAGTGGGACAAACAGGGACAAACAGGGACAAAAGGGGACAAATGGGGACAAACGAGGACAAACAAGGTCAAAGAAGGATAAACAGGGACAAACAGGGACAAACAGGGACAAACAGGGGACAAAGGGAGACAAATGAGAAAAATGGGGACAAACGAGGACAAACAGGGACAAAAGGGGACAAACAGGGACAAACGAGGACAAACAGGGACAAAGGGAGACAAATGAAGAAAAATGGGGACAAACGAGGACAAACAGGGACAAACAGGGACAAACCAGGACAAACAGGGACAAACAGGGACAAACCAGGACAAACAGGGACAGACAGGGACAAACGGGGAGAAATGGGGACAAACAAGGACAAACAGGGACAAAAGGGGACAAAGGGAGACAAATGAAGAAAAATGGGGACAAACAAGGACAAACAGGGACAAACCAGGACAAACGGGGACAAACAGGGACAGACAGGGACAAACAGGGACAAACAAGGACAAACAGGGACAAACGAGGACAAACGAGGACAAAGGGGAACAAATGGGGACAAACAAGAAAAAATGGGGACAAACAGGGACAAACCAGGACAAACAGGGACAGACAGGGACAAACAGGGACAAACGGGGACAGACAGGGACAAATGGGGAGAAATGGGGACAAATGGGGACAAATGGGGACAAACAGGGACAAACAGGGACAAACGAGGACAAACGAGGACAAAGGGGAACAAATGGGGACAAACAAGAAAAAATGGGGACAAACAGGGACAAACAGGGACAAACCAGGACAAACAGGGACAAACAGGGACAAACCAGGACAAACAGGGACAAACGGGGACAAACGGGGACAAACAGGGACAGACAGGGACAGACAGGGACAGACAGAGACAAACAGGGACAAATGGGGACAAACCAGGACAAACAGGGACAAACAGGGACAAACAAGGACAAAGGGGAACAAATGGGGACAAACAAGAAAAAATGGGGACAAACAGGGACAAACCAGGACAAACAGGGACAGACAGGGACAAACAGGGACAGACAGGGACAAACCAGGACAAACAGGGACAGACAGGGACAAATGGGGACAGACAGGGACAAACCAGGACAAACAGGGACAGACAGGGACAAATGGGGACAAACAGGGACAAACAGGGCCCAGCAGGGCCCCGCGGCGCTGACCCGAGAGGCGCGACACGGCGTCGGCGGCAAAGACGGCGGTGGCCTCGTGGCGCGTGTCCACCACGCGGATGCCCAGCTTCTCGCAGGCCACCAGCACGGGCGAGATGTGCCCGCCGGGCAGCGCGAACAGGAACCGCACGCCGTGGGCGCGGAGAACCTCGGCCACCAGCTCGCCGCCGTGCCGGGGGCTGCCCGGCTCCACCTGCGGGGACAGCGGGGACGCGGTGACACGGGGACACCTGGGACACGGGGACACCTGGGACACGGGGACACCTGGGACATGGGGACGCGGTGACACGGGGACACCTGGGACATGGTGTTCTCTGTGCCACCTGTGCCAGCTTTGGTCACCACAGGGTCAGCGGTGACACCGGGGACACCGGGGACACCTGGCCCTCAGTGTTCTCTGTGCCACCTGTCCCAGGTGTGGTCACCACGGGGTCAGTGGTGACACCAGGGACACAGGTGACACCTGGCCCTCGGTGTTCTTCCTTCCACCAGTGCCAGCTTTGGTCACCACAGGGTCAGCGGTGACACCGGGGACACCAGGGACACCGGGGACACCTGGCCCTTGGTGTTCTCCGTTCCACCTGTGCCAGCTTTGGTCACCTCAGGGTCACCACAGGCTCAGCGGTGACACCAGGGACACCAGGGACACCTGGCCCTCGGTGTTCTCTGTGCCACCTGTGCCAGCTTTGGTCACCACAGGGTCAGCGGTGACACCTGGGACACGGGGACACCTGGCCCTCGGTGTTCTCTGTGCCACCTGTCCCAGGTGTGGCCACCACAGGGTCAGCAGTGACACTGGGGACACCAGGGACACCAGGGACACCTGGCCCTTGGTGTTCTCCGTTCCACCTGTGCCAGCTTTGGTCACCTCAGGGTCACCACGGGCTCAGCGGTGACACCAGGGACACCAGGGACACCTGGCCCTCGGTGTTCTCTGTGCCACCTGTCCCAGGTGTGGACACCACAGGGTCAGCGGTGACACCGGGGACACCAGGGACACCGGGGACACCAGGGACACCTGGCCCTCGGTGTTCTCTGTGCCACCTGTGCCACCTGTGGTCACCACAGGGTCAGTGGTGACACCTGGGACACGGGGACACCTGGCCCTCGGTGTTCTCTGTGCCACCTGTGCCAGCTGTGGTCACCACAGGGTCAGTGGTGACACCGGGGACACCAGGGACACCTGGCCCTCGGTGTTCTCTGTGCCACCCGTCCCAGCTTGGTCACCACAGGGTCACCTCAGGGTCACCACAGGGTCACCGGTGACACCGGGGACACCTGGCCCTTGATGTTCTCCCTTCCACCCGTCCCACCTGTGGTCACCACAGGGTCAGCAGTGACACCGGGGACACCAGGGACACCTGGCCCTCGGTGTTCTCCATTCCACCCATCCCAGCTGTCCCAGCTGTGGTCACCTCAGGGCCAGCAGTGACACAGGTGACACCTGGCCCTCGGTGTTCTCCCTTCCACCTGTGCCACCCACCCCAGCTGTGGTCACCACAGGGTCACCTCAGGGTCACCACAGGGTCAGCGGTGACACAGGTGACATGGGTGACACCTGGGGTGTTCTCCACTCCACCCGTCCCACCCGTCCCAGCTGTGGTCACCGCAGGGTCACCTCAGGGTCAGCGGTGACACAGGTGACATGGGTGACACCTTGGGTGTTCTCCACTCCACCCGTCCCACCCGTCCCAGCTGTGGTCACCACAGGGTCAGTGGTGACAGTCTGTCCCATCCCCAATCTCCCCAGTGTCCCCCCAGCCCCCCAGTGTCCCCAATGTCCCCAGACCTTGTGGAAGAGGCGGTAGAGGAGCCCGAGGCGCTGGGCCACCAGCAGCAGGGCCAGGGCCACCAGCCCGGCACAGGCACAGCCCAGCCCGGCCAGCAGAGCCATGGCAGCAGCTGCAAGAGAGCGGGGCCACCGTGGGAACCCTGGGGACACCGGGGGGACACTGGGGACACCGGGGACCCACTGGGGCCACCGTGGGAACCCTGGAGACACCAGGAACCCCCAGGGCCACCGTGGGAACCCTGGGGACACCGGGGACTCTGGGGACACCGGGGACCCCCGGGGCCACCGTGGGAACCCTGGGGACACCGGGGACCCCCGGGGCCACCGTGGGAACCCTGGGGACACCGGGGACCCCCCGGGGCCACCGTGGGAACCCTGGGGACATCGTGGGACCCCCGGGGCCACCGTGGGAACCCTGGGGACACTGGGGACCCCGGGGCCACCATGGGGACCCTGGGGACACCGTGGGAACCCTGGGGACACCGGGGACCCCCGGGGCCACCGTGGGAACCCTGGGGACACCGCGGACCCCCGGGGCCACCGTGGGAACCCTGGGGACACCGGGGACCCCCGGGGCCACCGTGGGAACCCTGGGGACACCGTGGGGACCCTGGGGACACCGGGGACTCTGGGGACACCGGCGACCCCACAGGGACACCAGGGACCCCCGGGGCCACCGTGGGAACCCTGGGGACATCGTGGGAACCCTGGGGACATGGGGAGTGACAGGGAATGACACGGACACTGGGGACATTTGGGGACATTGGGGCCAGGGGGACATTGCAGCACCTGGGTCAAACTGAACCTCAATTAATTAAACCTCGATTAATTAAACCCAAATTAACTGAACCCAAATTCGCTGAACCTGAACCGGGATTAACCAAACCCGGACTAATTAAACCCAAATTAACCGAGCTGGGATTGACCCCAACCCCGACTAACGGCGGGTTGTACCCAAATTAAACTTCAATTAATTAAACCCAGATCAATTAATCGAACCGGGATTGACGGCAGTCAGTTTAATTAATTAGGCTGGACTCATTAATTAAACTCCGGATTAATTGAACCCAGTCCAACCAGTCCCAGTCCAACCGGTCCCACGCCCCGCCCACCTCATTTACATGACCGGCCTCATTTGCATAACCGCGCCGCTAATTTGCATGAGCGCCCTTAATTACCCCTCACGAAGATTCGCCCCTCCCCCCAAACATTCCTGGAATTCCATCCCCCCCCCCCCCCAAATTGTCACCGTCCGTGTGTCCCCGCGTCCCCTCCCCCGTCCCCACGACCCCCCCGGTGTCCGTGACCCCCCGGTGTCCCCCCCCGTGACCCTTGACCCCTCCCGTGTCCCCTCCCCCACTCCCACCACCCCTCCCGTGCCCGGGACCCCCCCCGGTGTCCCCTCCGTGTCCCCCCCGTGTTCCCTGACCCCCTCCCCCCCCCCGGTGTCCCCCGGTGTCCCCCGGTGTCCCCAGCCCCCCCCCCGGTGTCCCCCGGTGTCCCCAGCCCGCCCCCCCCCGCGCTGTCCCCTCACCTGGTCCTTCCCGGAAGCGCCGCGCGCGCGCCTTTGGCCACGCCCACACCTGGCGGCCCCGCCCACCCCCCAGCCCCGGCCCAACCCCGCCCCTTCCCCTCGGAGTCACGTGACGCCCGCCGCGCAACCCCCCGCGCTTCCGGACGGGCGCGATGACGTCATCGACGCGCGCGCGCCCCCCCTCTCTCCGCGGCGCGCTGATTGGTGGATGGCGGGAGGGGCGGGGCCAAGGGTGAAGGGCGGGGAAGTGGGCGGGGCGATACGAAGGGGGCGTGGCCAGTACGCGCCCGTGGGGGACTCCCCACAATTTTGGGGGGGGGGGAGGGGAAGGGGGGGCTCGGTTGGGGGAGGGGTTTCAATGGGGGGAGGGGCTCTGGGGGTCCCATGGGGGGGGAATGGGGAATTCGGGGGGGGGGGGATTCAAATTTGGGGAGGGTCCCATGGGGGGGGATGGGGAATTTTGGGGGGGCTTCAAACGGGGGGGGGCTCATTTGGGGGGGTCACCCGTGGGGAGGGGGAGGGTCCATTTTTGGGGGGGGGGGTTCAAATTTGGGGGTCCCCCGTGGGGGTTTCACTCGAGGGGTCGGTCTCGTTTGGGGGGGGTCCCAGGGGGTCTCACTTGCGGGTCACCCGTTTTGGGGGGGGTCATTTGGGGGGGGTCCCCACTTGGGGAGATCTCCTTTTTTGGGGGGGGGGGTCTCTCATTTTGGGGGGGTCATTTAGGGGGGGCTCATTTGGGGGAGGTGTCCCCCGTGGGGGTCCCGTTTTGGGGGGCGGGGTCTCTGCCCAAAGGGGGGTCCCCCAGGTGTCCCCCCCCCCCCCCCCCCCCCCCCCAAAACCAAAAATTCCGCGCAGGAAACTCCGGAGGCGAAATCCCCGCGGGGAGGGTGGCACTTGGGGACACTTGGGGACACTTGGGGACACTTCCCATCCGCCGTGACGTCACCGCCCGGAGGGTCCCCGAAACCCTCCCCTCCCCCTCCCCCGCCGGTGTCCCCGGGGGCTCCCCCCGCCCACGGTGTCGCCGCTTCCCGGCGGGTCCGTCCCCCACCCCCGGGGTGGCTTTGTCCCCACCCCGGTGCCACCCGGCCACGCCCCCCGCGTCCCTTTGTCCCTCCCCGGTGTCGCCGCGGTCCCCTCGGGGTCACCCCCCGCTCCTGCCCGGGGGTCACTCATGGCCCCCCCACCCCCCCCACAAGGTGTCCCCAAGCCCTTCCCGCCCCCTCCCCGGTGTCCTGGCGATGTCCCCGTCCCCTCCCTGTCCCCTCCCCGCTGTCCTTATCCTTTCCCCGATGTCGCCGCCCCCTCCCCGATGTCGCCGCCCCCTCCCCGATGTCGCCGGTCCCCTCCCCGCTGTTCCTGCCCCCTCCCCGGTGTTCCGCTCCCTTCCCCGATGTCCCGTTCCCTGATGTCATTGTCGCCTCCCCGATGTCCCGTTCCTTTCCCTGATGTCATCGTCCCCTCCCCGATGTCGCCGCCCCCTCCCCAGCCCCGTCCCCGATGTCGCCGCCCTCTCCCCGATGTTCCGTGTCCCCTCCCCGCTGTCCCCTTCCCTGATGTCACCGCCCCCTCCCCGCTGTCCCGTTAAAAGCCGGGCCCCGCTCCGGCGCTGTCCCCGATGTCGCCGCGATGTCGCCGCTCGCCGACCCCGAGAATCCCCCGCCACCCCCCGGGCCCTGCCGGTGCCTCTGCCCGGACCGGGACCGGGACCAGAACCGGGACCAAACCCAGCACCAGACCCGGGACCAGAATCACCACCAGGACCAGAACCGGGACCGGGACTGGAACCGGGACCGGAACCATCACCAGCCCCAGAACTGGGACCAGAACCGGGACCGGCAGCAGCAGCAGCAGCAGCAGCAGCCCTGGGACGGGCCCCGGTGCCGGTGCCGGTGCCGGTGCCGGTCCCGGTGCCGCCGCCTGGCCCCGGCCCTCGCCGCTCTCGCCGCCGCCGCGCTCGGAGCCGCCGCGGCCGCCGCCGCCGTCCTGGGGGCGCTGCGGGGGCAGCCCCCGGTGCAGGTGGGCACGGGCTCTGTCCGTCTGTCCGTCTGTCCGTCTGTCCCTCTGTCCGTCTGTCCCGAGGGCTGCGGGGGGGCCGCTTGTCCCGCGGGCCAGAGGTCCCGCGGTCCGGTTGTCCCGGTGTCCGTTTGTCCGGGTGTCCGTCTGTCCCGGTGTCCATTTGTCCAGTTCGCCTGGTGTCCGGTCATCTGGTTGCCCAGGTGTCCAGGTGTCCGTCTGTCCCGGTGTCCGTTTGTCCAGTCCTCCTGGTGTCCGGTCATCTGGTTGCCCAGGTGTCCAGGTGTCTGTCTGTCCCGGTCTCTGTCCAGCTGTCTGTCCCGGTGTTTGATCGCCCGGGTGTCCGGCTGTCCGTCTGTCCGGGCGTCCGTTTGTCCTGGCGTCCATCCCCTCTGTCCCGGTGCCCATCTCGGCCAGGTGTCCGTCCGGGCGTCCGTCTGTCCGTCCGTCCCTCCAGGTGTCCGTCCGTCCGGGTGCCCAGTTTATCAGCCTGGCTGTCCGGCTGCCCGTCTGTCCGTCTGTCCAGGTGTCCGTCCGGGTGTTCTGTCCACCTGGGTGTCCTCCTTGCCCGGGGCTTTGTCCGTCTGTCCGGGTGTCCGGCCATGTCTGTCCGTCCACCCAGGTGACCGTCTGCCTGTCCAGCTGTCCGTCCAGGTGTCCATCTGTCCATCCCCGCGTCTGTCCCCCCCCACCCCGTGCCTCAGTTTCCCCCATCCCCAAATTCCCCAAATTTTTCCCCAAATCCAGAAATTTCCCCAAATCCCGGAATTTCCCCAAATCCCGGAATTTCCCCATTTCCCCCCAAATCCCAGGAATTTCCCCAAATCCCGGAATTTTCCCTTTCCCCCCAAAAAAAGTCCCCCGGGGGGCGGGGCCTGCGGGAAGTCCCCACTTCCCCTTCCCGGGGGGAGGGGCTTGGGGACCTCGGGGACACCTCGGGGACCCCTCGGGGACATCGGGGACACCTCGGGGACACCGGGGACACCTCGGGGACCCCCCGCTGACCTTGTCCCTCCTGTCCCCTCCCCACCCCCCAGGTCGCCACCGCTGCCCACGTCCTGCTGAGCGCCGGTAAGTGCCGGGTGTCCCCCGGTGTCCCCTCCTGTCCCCCTGCTGTCCCCTGGTGTCCCTTGTGTCCCCTCCTGTCCTCTGATGTCCCCGGATGTCCCCTCCTGTCACCTCCCCCCTCCTCCCCCAATCTGGAAATTGTCACTCGGGCTCCTCGCGGAGGAAGTGTCACCTCCCCGGTGTCACCTCCCCCGCGGCATCCGGGCGTCACGGAGTGTCCCCAACGAGTCAGTGTCCCCAGGATGTCACAGTGTCCCCAAGGTGTCACGGAGTGTCCCCAAGGTGTCACGGAGTGTCCCCAACGAGTCAGTGTCCCCAGGATGTCACAGTGTCCCCAAGGTGTCACGGAGTGTCCCCAAGGTGTCAGTGTCCCCAAGCTGTCATGGAATGTCCCTAACGTGTCACTGTCCCCATGGTGGCAGTGTCCCCGTAGTGTCATTGTCCCCGAGGTGTCACGGAGTGTCCCTGTCCCTGTGGTCCCCAGGGTGTCACAGACCCCGTGTCCTGTTGGGTCACCCTTGGTGTCACCCAGTGTCCCCTCTGTCCCCACTGTCCCCATGTCCCCATTGAACACAGTGTCCCCACTGTCCCCACTGTGTCCCCATGTCCCCGTGTCCCCAATGTCCCCACTGTGTCCCCACTGACCGCAGTGTCCCCCATGTCCCCACTGTCCCCATGTCCCCACTGTTCCCACTGTCCCACCCGTGTCCCCACTGACGACGTGTCCCCCGTGTCCCCACTGTCCCCCCCATGTCCCCACTGTCCCTGTGTCCCCACTGTCCCTGTGTCCCCCCCGTGTCCCCACTGACCACATGTCCCCTCTGTCCCCATGTCCCCCCGTGTCCCCACTGACCACGTGTCCCCACTGTCCCCATGTCCCCCCCATGTCCCCACTGTCCCCGTGTCCCCCCCATGTCCCCACTGACCACGTGTCCCCCGTGTGTCCCCACTGTCCCCATGTCCCCCACTGTCCCCACTGACCACGTGTCCCCCGTGTGTCCCCACTGTCCCCATGTCCCCCACTGTCCCCACTGACCACGTGTCCCCCGTGTGTCCCCACTGTCCCCATGTCCCCCCCGTGTCCCCACTGACCACGTGTCCCCCGTGTCCCCACTGTCCCCCCCATGTCCCCACTGTCCCCGTGTCCCCCCATGTCTCCACTGACCACGTGTCCCCCCCCGTGTCCCCACTGTCCCCGTGTCCCCCCGTGTCCCCACTGACCACGTGTCCCCCGTGTCCCCACTGTCCCCCCCATGTCCCCACTGTCCCTGTGTCCCCACTGTCCCCTCTGTCCCCACTGTCCCCGTGTCCCCCCATGTCTCCACTGACCACGTGTCCCCACTGTCCCCATGTCCCCACCGTGTCCTCACAGTCCCCATGTCCCCTCTGTCCCCTCTGTCCCCATGTCCCCCCCGTGTCCCCACTGTCCCCGTGTCCCCCCCATGTCCCCACTGTCCCCATGTCCCCCCCGTGTCCCCACTGACCCCGTGTCCCCTCTGTCCCCAGGCTCTCTGTCGCTGCCCTCCTCCCCGGCCTGGCGCTACCAGGACGGCGTCCAGGGCGTTTTCCTCAGCGCCGACCTCCGGCCGGACGCCCCGGGGAGGCTGCGGGTGACGTCCGGCGGCCTCTACCTCCTCTACGGCCAGCTGGGGCTGACCTGCACGGCGGCCAGCTGTCCCCGCGGCCGGGTCACCCTGCGCCTGCGCCGCGCCCGGTCACCGCGGCCGCTGCTGGCCGTGCCCCTGGCCCTGCCGGACGCCCCCGGGGGCCACCAGCAGCGGTCAGCGCTGGCCCAGGCCGTGGGGCAGCTGTGGCCGGGGGACGTCCTGAGCCTGGAGCTGGTCGGGGACACGGCGGGGGACGGCGGGGGACACCGCGGGGACATCGGGGGACACGGCAGGGACGCGGGCGGGTGGCAGCTGCAGCAGGACGAGAGGGAGGGGAACTTCGTGGGGCTGCTGCGCATCGCGGGGGGGGTGACAGCCGGGTGACACCGCGGTGACACTGCGGTGACACCGGGGGTGACACCGGGGGTGTCCTGCTGGTCACCTGCCGGGGTGGGACTTGGGGACGTCCGGGACTCCTGAGCGTGGAGGTCAAGGGACGTTGGTGGCATCTGTGGTTGGAGATTTGGGGACAAGACCCCCACGCTCGGAGATCTGGGGACACCAAGGGACATCGGTGACCTCCAGACGTGGAGGTTTGGGGACAAAGGACATCGGTGACCTCTGCACCCAGAAATTTGGGGCCATCAAGGGACATCGGTGACCTCCAGACATGGAGGTTTGGGGACATCAAGGGACATTGGTGACATTGTGGCCGAAGATTTGAGTGACGAAACCTCCACACCCGGAGATTTGGGGACATCGGTGACATCCAAGCCTGGAGATCTGAGTGACCAGACCCCCCTGCCCGGAAGATTTGGGGACATCGAGTGACATCAGTGACACCCCCTCCCCCCCAACTTGGTGCTTGGGGACATTTGGGGACGCAGTGCTGGACACTCGGGGACATTTGGGGACATTTGGGGGCCCAGTGCTGGACACTCGGGGCACCCCCGGGACCTCCTTGGGGACACTGGGGACACTTTGGGGGGGGTCCCTGCTGTCCCCAACCCCTCCCCCCACCCCCCAGCCGGCCTGGGGGAGCCCCTCCCCCCTAAATTATTGTCCTTAATTAACTATTTATTAATTAACGAATAAATTTATTTATGGATTGTTGAAGGCCTGGATTGTCCCCAACCAAACGGGGGGGACAACCCCGGGGTGGCACCGAGGGACCTCTGTGGTGTCGCCATGATGCCATCACCCCTCTGGTGTCCCCATGACCACTCTGGTGTCCCCATGACCCCGATGGCTTCTCCATGTCCCCTAGGGTGTCCCCTACAGTGTCCCCATGACTCCTCAGGTGTCCCCATGTCCTTTATCATGTCCTCACGTCCCCTGTGATGTCCCCATGGCTGTCCCCAGGTCCCTTATTGTGTTCCCGTGACCCCTCTGGTGTCCCCATGACCTCGATGGCTTCTCCATGTCCCCTAGCGTGTCCCCTTGTCCCCTACAGTGTCCCCATGACTCCTCAGGTGTCCCCATGTCCTTTATCATGTCCTCACGTCCCCTGTGATGTCCCCATGGCTGTCCCCAGGTCCCTTATTGTGTTCCCGTGTCCCCTCCGGTGTCCCCATGACCCCTCTGGTGTCCCCATGACCCCGATGGCTTCTCCCTGTCCCCTGTGGTGTCCCCATGTCCCTTATTGTGTCCCCACGTCCCTTCTGGTGTCCCCACGTCCCCTGCGATGTCCCCCCCGCCCCGGACGCCCCGAGCCAGGTGCTCAGAAATGACTTTTTTAATCAAAAAAAAAAGAAAAAAAAAAAAGAACAAAAACCGGGGGGGAGGGGACACCCCAGGGTCGGGTGACACCCCGGGGCGGGGTGGGTGACACCCGGGGACACCGGGGCTCAGGTGGGGCAGCCGAAGAGCATCATGGCCTCGGCGAACTCGAGGAAGTCCTGGCAGCGCCCGGCCAGCGCCGCGTCCTGGCAGGAGCCCTCCGAGGGCCACTCCTCCAGCCAGGTGTCCTTGCCCAGCAGGTAGGAGTAGCTGCGGGCACGGGGACAGCGTGGGGACACGGGGACGGCAGAGGGGACAGCCACAGGGACAATGGGGGCAGTGGGGACAATGGGGACAATGGGGACCGTGTCCCTCCCGCATCCCCCGGTGTCCCTCCCATGTCCCCCCCCCCCGTGTGACCCTCCCATGTTCCCCCCATTCCCCCAGTGTCCCTTGTGTCCCCTGTGTCCCTCCAATGTCCCCTCATGTCCCCCCCATGTCCCCCAGTGTCCCCAGTGTCCCCCCAGTGCCCTCCCAGTGCCCCCACCCCAGTGTCCCCTGTTCCCCCCCGGTGTCCCCAGTGTCCCCTGGTGTCCCTCCCATGTCCCCCCATGTCCCCAGTGTCCCCCATTCTCCTCATGTCCCCCATGTCCCCCATGTCCCCCAGTGTCCCCTGTTCCCCCCAGTGTCCTCTGTTCCCCCCGTACCCCCCAGTGTCCCCCGGTGTCCCCCATGTCCCCAGTGTCCCTGGTGTCCCCAATGTCCCCCATGTCCCCCATGTCCCCCAGTGTCCCCTGTTCCCCCCGTGTCCTCTGTTCCTCCCCTACCCCCCGGTGTCCCCAGTGTCCCCCCAATGTCCCCGGTGTCCCCCCGGTGTCCCCGGTGTCCCTACTGTCTGCCGGTGACCCAGAGGTCGCTGGCCTGTCCCCACAGCAGGTAGTCGTGTCCCTGGCGCAGCCTCAGCGCGTCCCTGCACTGCTGGTGGCTGACGAAGGTCCTGTTGCTGCCCGCGGGGTCCTCGTCCGTGCCTGTCACCGTGTCACCGTGTCACCGTGTCACCGTGTCAATGTGTCACCCGTGTCACCGTGCCACGGTGTCACCGTGTCACCCGTGTCACCGTGTCACCGTGTCACCGTGTCACCGTGTCAATGTGTCACCCGTGTCACCGTGCCACGGTGCCACCGTGTCACCATGGCACCCGTCACCCTTACACCCGTGTCACCTGTGTCACCATGTCAATGTGCCACCCATGTCACCATTACCTGTGTCACCGTGTCACCGTGACACTGTGTCAGCCATGTTAGCAGTGACACTGTGTCACTGTGTCACTTGGGTGACACCGACCCCAAAAAGGTGACACTGACCCACCTGGGTGACACCAACCCCAGCTGGGTGACACTGACTGACCCAGGTGACACCGAGGTGGCCCTGTCCCCCTGTCCATGGTGGCCTTGTCCCCCCCAACATGACCTTGTCCCCCCCCGTGGTGGCCTTGTTCCCCCCCCCCCGTGGTGGCCCTGACCCCCCCGAGGTGGCCGTACCCATCTTGATGACCGACAGGACGTTCATGACGTAGTTGTCGTGGGACGGGGTCTCCTCGCGGGCCACCAGCCTGACCTTGTACACTGCCAGGGGACACGGGGACAGCGCCGTCACCCCCGCCGGGGTGGCCCCTCCGTGTCCCCAAGGCCACCCGCCGTGACGCCGCGTCACCCCCGTGTCCCCAGCGTCCCCGTTGTCCCCAATGTTTCCAGCGTCCCCAGTGCCCCCTCCCAATGTCCCCGGTGATGTCCCCAATGTCCCCAAATGCCTCCAACGTCCCCATTGTCCCCAATGACCCCAAATGCCCTCAATGTCCCCAATGTCCCTGATGTCCCCAATGTCCCCACTGTCCCACTGTCCCCATTGTCCCCACTGTCCCCACTGTCCCCATTGTCCCCATGTCCCCAATGCCCCCACTGTCCCCGCTGTCCCCGCTGTCCCCATTGTCCCGACTGTCCCCATGTCCCCAATGCCCCCACTGTCCCCACTGTCCCCATTGTCCCCATGTCCCCAATGCCCCCACTGTCCCCACTGTCCCCGCTGTCCCCACCATCCCCATTGTCCCGACTGTCCCCATGTCCCCAATGCCCCCACTGTCCCCACTGTCCCCATTGTCCCCATGTCCCCAATGCCCCCACTGTCCCCACTGTCCCCATTGTCCCCATTGCCCCCACTGTCCCCACTGTCCCCACTGTCCCCGCTGTCCCCACCATCCCCATTGTCCCGACTGTCCCCATGTCCCCAATGCCCCCACTGTCCCCACTGTCCCCATGTCCCCACTGTCCCCATTGTCCCCAATGCCCCCATGGTCCCCAATGCCCCCATTGTCCCCATTGTCCCCAATGCCCCCATGGTCCCCAATGCCCCCACTGTCCCCACTGTCCCCATTGTCCCCACTGTCCCCCTGTCCCCATGTCCCCGTGTCCCACCGAAGTCCACCCCGGGCTCGCAGGCGCGCTCGATGCGTTGGTTGACGGTGATGGCCTCGGGCTGCTCCTGCCGCTTGAAGCAGTTCTCTGTGGGGACATCACGGGGACATCATGGGGACACAGACATGACAGGGTCAACCATGGCAGGGACATGTCCCCGTCACAGATGCGACACCTCCTCAATGGCGCGTCCCCACCCCCTGGCCACCATGTGTCCCCACCTCGGCAGGAACACGTCCCCATGGCGCTCAGGACAGGTGACAATTCCTCAGGGACGTGTCCCACCATGGCAGGGACGTGTCCCCATCACATGATGGTGTCCCTGCCATGGTCATGACATGTCCCCATCGTGGCCGTGATGTGTCCCACCACGGCAGGGACCTCCCCACCACGGTGACATGTGACATCTCATCACTGACGTGTCCCATCATGTCCAGGACATGTCCCCATCACGGTGACATGTGACATCTCATCACTGACATGTCCCACCATGACCATGATGTGTCCCACCATGACCATGACATGTCCCATCATGGCCGTGACGTGTCCCACCACGGCCAGGTCTCTTTGCCCACCCCGTGTCCCTGGTGTCCCCAATGTCCCCAATGTCCCCAATGTCCCCAGTGTCACCTTCGGCACAGCGGCAAACGTCCCCCTGGCAGATCTTGTTCAGTTTCCCTCCCTCCTTGTCCGGGTGGTAGAACCGAGTGCAGCGATCGTCTGCAGGGACACGGGGACGTCAGGGGACAGCAGGGGACAGCAGGTGCCACACAGGTATGCCACAGTGTCACAGGTGCCACACAGGTGCCACACAGGTGTGTCACAGGTAACACACAGGTGTCACTCAGGTGTGTCACAGGTGTCACACAGGTGTCACAGGTGTGTCACAGGTGTCACAGGTGTGTCACAGGTGTCACACAGGTAACACACAGGTGTCGCTCAGGTGTGTCACAGGTGTCACACAGGTGTGTCACAGGTGTGTCACAGGTGTCACACAGGTAACACACAGGTGTCACTCAGGTGTGTCACAGGTGTCACACAGGTGTGTCACAGGTGTCACACAGGTGTCACACAGGTAACACACAGGTGTCGCTCAGGTGTGTCACAGGTGTCACACAGGTGTGTCACAGGTGTGTCACAGGTGTCACACAGGTAACACACAGGTGTCACTCAGGTGTGTCACAGGTGTCACACAGGTGTGTCACAGGTGTCACACAGGTGTCACACAGGTAACACACAGGTGTCACTCAGGTGTGTCACACAGGTAACACACAGGTGTCACTCAGGTGTGTCACAGGTGTCACACAGGTGCCACACAGGTGCCACACAGGTGTGTCACAGGTAACACACAGGTGTCACTCAGGTGTGTCACAGGTGTCACACAGGTGTCACATAGGTAACACACAGGTGTCACTCAGGTGTGTCACAGGTGTCACACGGGTGCCACACGGGTGTCACAGGTGTGTCACAGGTGCCACCCACCGATGCTGTAGTAGCTGTAGACGCTGACGGCCGCCGGCTGGATCAGCCCCACCTGGAAGCGCTGGTGAGCCTTGAAGGCGAAACACTCCTGGGCCTTGTGTGACACCTGGGGACAGCGACGGGGACACGGGGACAGGGACATCCCTGTCACTGTCACTGTCCCATCCCTGTCCCCTCTGTCCCCATCCCTGTCTCTGTCCCATCCCTGTCTCTGTCCCATCCCTGTCCCCTCCTATCCCTGTCCCACCTTGTCCCTGTCCCCCTCCCGTCCCTGTCCCATTGTGTCCCCATCCGTGTCACCCTCCCTGTCCCTGCCCCTGTCCCCGCAGTGTCCCCGCCCTGTCCCCACCTTGTCCAGGTAGATGATGACGTTGCTCCGCTCCTTGTCCTGGTCCAGCTCGAACTTGGAGATGTACCTGTCCACGCCATCGGACAGCTGGGGACAGAGGGGACAGCAGGGACAGTGTGACACCGGGCACGGGGGACAGCGGGGACAGCGGGGACAGCAGGGATAGCAGGGACAGTGTGACACTGGGCACGGGGGACAGCGGGGACAGCGGGGACAGTGTGACACTGGGCACGGGGGACAGCGGGGACAGCGGGGACAGCGGGGACAGCAGGGACAGTGTGACACTGGGCACGGGGTACAGTGGGGACAGCGGGGACAGGAGGGACAGTGTGACACTGGGCACGGGGGACAGCAGGGACAGCGGGGACAGTGTGACACGGGGGACAGCAGGGACAGTGTGACACTGGGCACGAGGGACAGCGGGGACAGCGGGGACAGTGTGACACTGGGCACGGGGTACAGCGGGGACAGCGGGGCCAGTGTGACACGGGGGACAGCGGGGACAGGGGACACCGGCGATGTGGGGACACAAGGACACGGTGGCACAAAGACACGGGGTCCCCTGTCTCAGCCGTGTCCCCCTGGGTGTCCCCGTGTCCCCCCCCCGGTGTCCCCATGTCCCCACACTGACCCTCCTCAGGTCCTGCACGTCCGGCGAGAAGCCCGTCAGCATGGACACGTCCAGGATGGACATGGTGGCATCCACGCCGTCCAGGTACCTGTGGGGACAGCACTGAGGCCACCTGTCCCCAACCCCCGTGGTGTCCCCCTCCCCGATGTACCCCCAAAGGTCCCCAGGGGACAAGGTGGGGCTGAGCGCTCCTTGTCCCCAGTGTCCCCACCCTGTCCCTGATGTCCCCAGTGTCCCCAGTGTCCCCGTTTTCCTCCCTGTCCCCAACGTCCCTGCTGTCCCCAGTGTCCTCCAATGTCCCCAACCTCTCCCTGATGTCCCTGTCCCCAACATCCCCTCCCTGTCCCCGCTGTCCCCAGTGTCCCCACCTGGTGCAGATGGTGATCTTGACAGACCTGATGACGTCCTCCTCTTCCTTGCCTGGGTGGGGACAACGAGGGGACATCGAAGGTGACACGGGGAGGGCCTGGGGGGGGGGGGTGACACAGCGAGGACGGGGAGGGGACAGCTGGGGACTCACCCATGTTCACCTCCTCCACGTCCACGCTCAGCTCGAACTTGTCACACTTGTTGTCCTTCTCGGGGACCTTGGCGTGGTAGACGGTCACCACCGTCATCGTCCCCTTGCCCACGCCCTCGGCCTTCACCGTGAAGTCCTCGTTCAGCTTGGTCTGAGGGGACAGGGGACGGTGGCAGGGGGCAGGGGACACGGGGAGGGGACAGGGGACGACCCCGGGAGTGGCAGGGCGAGGTGCAGGGGCCGTGTGGGGACACGGAGGGGACACAGAAGGGACAGGGACGTTGGGGACGCAGAGATCAGGAGGACAGGGAGGTGACAGGGACACCCCAGGGAGGGGACAAGGTCAGGCTGGGACATGGAGGTGACAGGGACACCCCAGGGAGGGGACAAGGTCAGGCTGGGACATCCCAAGCCTTGAGGGGACACAGAGGAGACAGAACACGGAGGGGACATGGAGGTGACAAGGACAACCTGGGACATGGAGGTGACAGGGACACCCCAGGGAGGGGACAAGGTCAGGCTGGGACATGGAGGTGACAGGGACACCCCAGGGAGGGGACAAGGTCACCCTGGGACATCCCAGGCCTTGAGAGGACACAGAGGGGACAGGACACGGAGGGGACAACGGTGGTCATGGTGATGGGACAGGATTATCCCAGGCCACGAGGAGACCCAGAGGTGACAGTGCCAGGTGACAGGGACAGGGACAAGGTGACAGGTGACAGCCTGACAGGGTGACAAGGCCACAGGGGACAAGGTCACCCTGGGACATCCCAGGCCTTGAGGGGACACAGAAGGAACAGGACACAGAGGGGACAATGGTGGTCGTGGTGATGGGACGGGATTATCCCAGCCCACGAGGAGACCCAGAGGTGACAGTGCCAGGTGCCAGGTGACAGTGGCAGGTGACAGTGCCAGGTGCCAGGTGACAGTGGCAGGTACCTCGGTGGAGCGGGCCACCAGCGCGTTGCGGTTCTCGATGCGGTATTTGACGGGGCTGGCGCGGCGCGGCAGCAGCACCGACACGTCCAGCTCCAGCTGCTCCTGCTCCTGCGCCACCAGCTGGTACTGGGCCAGCGCTTGGAACACCAGGATGGTGGCCTGAGGGGACACCGGGGTCACCAGGGCTTGGGGACACCACCCGAGTGTCCACCTGGTACTGGGTCAGCGCTTGGAACACCAGGATGGTGGCCTGAGGGGACACCAGGGTAACCAGGGCTTGGGGACATTGGTGGAGAGGCCACAAGGGCTCCTGGGTGGCCTGAGGGGACACCGGGGTCACCAGGGCTTGGGGGCACCACCCGAGTGTCCACCTGGTACTGGGTCAGTGCTTGGAACAGCAAGATGGTGGCCTGAGGGGACACTAACATCACCAGGGCTTGGGGACACCACCCGAGTGTCCACCTTGTACTGGGTCAGTGCTTGGAACACCAGGATGGTGGCCTGAGGTGACACTGGTGTCACCAGGGCTTGGGGACATTGATAGAGTGTCCACCAGGGCTCCTGGGTGGCCTGAGGTGACACCGGGGTCACCAGGGCTTGGGGACACCACCCGAGTGTCCACCTGGTACTGGGTCAGTGCTTGGAACAGCAAGATGGTGGCCTGAGGTGACACCGGTGTCACCAGGGCTTGGGGACATCACCTGGAGCACCCCCAAAGGCTTCTCAGTGACCTTTGAGCTCCTGCGCCACCAAAGATGTCCCCAAAAAGCCAACCCCCCCTCCCCGTCACCCCCAGGTGCCCCCCGAGATGTCCCCGCGGGCGGCCGGGCGTGTCCCACCTGGGTGGAGCCGTAGCCGCCCCCGTAGTAGTTCTGCTGGGCCAGCCACCGGACCACCGGCCCCGCCAGCTCCGACTTCTTCATCTCCAGCAGGGCCAGCAGCGCGTAGGACGTGCCCTCGATGTTGTAGGTGCGGGCGTTGCGCTCCTCCCAGCTGGCCCCACCTGCGGGGACGTCGGGGACGCCCTCAGCCACCAGGGACCCCCAGGGCCACCTCACCCCGGCCCCTGATTACAGCCCCGGGCGAGGCGTCGTCTCAGGAGGATCCAAAACCACTTCTGGAGGACCCAAAATCGCCTTCTCTGACCCCAAATTCCAACTCTTTCAGCCCCAAGGTGAGGTGTCACCTTTGGAGAACCTCATGGAGACCCAAACCCACCTCCTCTCACCCCAACTTTGACCCATGTTGAGGTGTCACCTTTGGAGAACCTCATGGAGACCCAAACCCACCTCCTCTCACCCCAACTCTGACCCCCCCTCTCGAGGTGTCACCTTTGGAGAACTTCATGAGGACCTTCTCGCTCTTGAGCTTGCCGGCCAGGGCCAGCGCGTAGGACGCCAGGGCCACCGTGTAGGGCCGGGCCAGCTGCTCGTAGCGCCGGGCCAGGAAGCCGGCGGCTTTGTTGATGCTCTCGTCCAAGCTCTGGGAACAAAGGACGGAGAATTTGGGATCTCTGGTGGCTTCCATGAGGGTCCAACAGCTGAGGAACGTCCCCGTCCCCACACGGGGTCACTCACGTTGATGTGGTCCTTGCAGACCTCCCGCGCCTCCTCCAGGGCGACGAGGACGAAGGCGGTGAGGGACACCTCGGGCTCGGCGCCCTCGTAGCCTCCCTGGGGGGAGAAAAACGAGGAGAAAAACCTCAGGATCGGGGTTCTCCCAGCGAGCTCGGAGCGGGGAACCCCCAGCAGCTCCTTCCAAACATCCGTCCTTGACTGGTCTGAGGGACACCCAAAAAACACCCAAGGGACACCCAAAGAATACCCAAGGGACACCCAATGGACACCCAAGGGACACTCAAGGAACACCCAAAGAACATCCAAGGGACACCCAAGGAATGTTCCACCTTCACGTGACCTTCACCCAAGGAATGCCCAAGGAAATTCCTGAAGTTCACCCGACCTTCACCCCAGGAAGTCCAAGGAATGCCCAAGGAATGTCCAAGGAACGTCCAAGGAACACCCCAAACCCACCCAAACTTCAACCAAGGAACACTCAAAGAATTCCTGAGGTTCACCCGACCTTCACCAAAGGAAAGTCCAAGGAAGGCCCAAACTTCCCCAGACCTCCATCCTCACCACAAAAACTCCCACCCTCCACCCAACCTCCACCCAAGGTCCCGCCCAGGCTTCGGCCACCAGCGGCGACAGGGTTGAGGTGTCCCCCTACCACCATCTCCTTATGGATGACGGGCCCGTGCTCCTGGAAGACGCCGTCCGGCTTCTGCCGGTGGAGGATGAGCCACTTGACGGGGCCGCAGATCTCGCTGTGCTCGATGTGCGTCAGCTTCCTGGCCATGGAGAACACCTTGACCACGTAGGCGGCCAACCTGGGGACGGGGACACCTGAGCGCCACGTCCGGCCCTGTCACCCGGGCCGGGTGGTGGCGGTGGAGGTGGGACCCTCACCAGGTGCTGGAAGGGCGGTTGAGGAAGGCGGCGTAGGAGCTGTCGGGCTTGCGGAAGGCCAACTGCTGGGTGTAACCTGCGAGGAGATGGCCCTTGGTCAACGTGAGGGGTGGCCGGGGATGGCCTCAGGCCACCAGTGACCTCCAGCTGTTGGTCAACGTGAGAGGTGGCTTCAGACCACCAATGTCCTTCAACTGTTGGTCAACGCAAGGGTTGGCCAGTGGTGGCTTCAGGCCACCAACACCCTCCAACCCTTGGCCAACACAAGGAACAAACACCCAGTGGTGGCCTCAGGCCACCCATGTCCTCCAACCCTTGGCCAACACCAAGAGCACCCACCCAAGCCGAGGAAACCCCAGGCCACCAACCCACTCTGGAGCCCATCCCAGTGCAAACCAGTAACTCCAGAAACCCCAAACCGGCATCGCCCAACCCAGGGCTCCTTCAGAGAGGCGACCTTCTGCCCCACCTCGGACTGTGGGGACGCCTCGTGACCCCAGAGAGGACACTGAGGGACCTTCCCACCACTTCTGGGGCCGTTCCCACCTTTCCTGATCAGCTCGATGGCCCCCGCCCGGCGGTCGACGCCGATGTTCTCCCACTGCTGGGTGTTGTCCAGGTAGTGGACGGCGATGACCGTGGGGGTCAGGGAGATCATGTTCTGCTCCCCGCAGCCCGACGGGGTCACGATCAGGTGCTTCAGCTTGTCCCCGTCGATGGACTTCTCCACCATGATGGACACGGGGTTGCCTGGGCCAGAAGGGGACGTGTCACGCCCCCAGGAGGTCCCACCCCAGGTGGTCCCCAGGTGTCCCCTCCTCGGTGCTCACCCTGGATGCTGACTTTGGTCTCCGACTCCGTGTTGGGGACGATGTCCGAGAGGTCCGCGGCCTTCACCCGCTCCTCCTGCACCCCATCTGTGGGTGGGGTGGACGTGGGTGACCCCAAGTCCTCCCTGTGTCCCCCCACAGTGCTCAGCCCCGAGATGACCCAGCCCCACCCCACACCGGGGTGTCCCTTGTCCCTCCAGACCTTCCAGGGCCACACCAGGATGTCCCTTCTCCCTTGAGGTGCCCCAGTTCCGTGGTGGGACGTCCCTTGTCCCCCAAAATGCCCCAAAACTGACCTTGGAGGTACCTCCTTGATCCCTCAAGATGTCCCAAACCCACAGTGGCACCTCCCTGGTCCCCAGAGGTGTCCCAGAGCCACAGTGGCACCTCCCTGGTCCCCAGAGGTGTCACTCACTGACTCCCTTCTTCTGCGGGTCCAGCTCCACGATCTTCACCGTCTTCTCCATCCGCATCCCCTCGGGCTGCCGGGGCAGGGTCCCGCTGAAGGTGGGGCTGGGGCTGGGCTCCTCCCCACCCCAACCCCTCCGGACCGGCCAGGAAGGACCTCCCAGTATGAACCAGCACCCCCAGTGACACACTGGGACAACCCCAGGGGCCACCCCGGGCCACCCCGAGGGGACAATCCTCCATCTCCAGGCTGGGATGAACCACAGAACCGACCCACCACCCAGCCTGATGTCCATCAGTGCCACCAGGTCCCTTTCTGTCCAGCCTGATGTCCATCAGCGCCACCACCCAGCCTGATGTCCATCAGTGCCACCAGGTCCCCTTCTGTCCAGCCTGATGTCCATCAGCGCCACCACCCAGCCTGATGTCCATCACTGCCACCAGGTCCCTTCCTGCCTGGCCACTGTCCGGCCACTCCGCAGGGGTTGCTGTGGCCAAAGTGCAGGACCTGCCACTTGGCCTCGTTGGGTTTGTCCCCTGTCCCCAGCCTGTCCCCAGCCTGTCCCCAGCCTGTCCCAGTCCCTCCAACCCCCCAGGAGATCCACCCAGCTCGGTGTCATCTGCAAACGTGGCCAGGACCTCGGCCACTCCCGTGTCACCCTCAGCCTGACCTCGGTGACCTCGCGCGGATCGTCCGTGCGGGTTTAGAATAAAAACGTTCAACCAATCCGGCCACACGCTGACCCCTCGGGGACACCGCGGGTGACCGGAGGTGGCACCACACCCGACGGGCAACACGGGGACGCCGCCGGCGCTGGTGACGCCTCAGCGACGGAGGTGACACCCACCACCATGGCCACTCACCACCACTCGGAGCTTCTTCTTGACCCCGTCGCCCACGTACTGGTTGCGGACGGCCGCCTTGACCTCGATGTCCAGCAGGCCGAGCTTCAGGGGGACGATGACGAAGGAGACGGTGCGCGAGGAGTCGGGCTTCATCCGCAGCACCTGCTGGTGGCGCCGCTTGGCCGTGGAGGGGCCGCACAGGTCGGGGTTGTGGACCAGCTCCACCCGCACCTGGACGGCGACCAGGGGGTCACGCGCCGGCTCCGGGGTCTCGGCGTGTCCCCCCCCACCCCCCAAAAAAAATTGTCCCCGTGACCGACCGTGATTTCGCCCTGCCAGTAGTTGTAGAGGATGGCGCGGATCTCCACCTGCTCGTTCCTCACCACCGAGTAGGGCAGGCGGAGGTCGATGAAGAAGTCCTTCATCACCGTGATCTCGTAGGGGTCGGCCACGCACAGACCTGGGGTGGGGGACACGCGGCGCGGTTGGGGGTGGGGTTGGGGGGGACGCCTCGAGTCACCAAGGAGGTCCCTGGAAGTCCAGGGAGGCCTCAGAAGGTTTAGGAGATCCATCAAGACCCCAGAGTCTTCTCAAGGTTTAGGGGATCCATCAGGAACTATGGATCACCTCAAGGTTTAGGGAATCCATCAAGAACTTTGGGAACCTCTCAAAATTTAGGAGTTCCATCAAGAACTGCAAGATCCTACCAAGGTTTAGAGGATCCATCAAGACCCCAAAGTCTTCCCAGGGTTTACAGGATCCATCAAGAACTTTGGGAACCTCTCAAAATTTAGGAGATCCATAAAGACCCCAGAATCCTCCCAAGGTTTGGGAAACCCCTTGAAGCCCAAAGTTCAGGAGATCCCTCAAATTCCATGGACTCCTCCCAATGTTTAGGGCATCTCCCAAGATCCACGGAGTCCTCCCAAGGTTTGGAAGATCCCTCTGAATCCCAAGAAGTCCCACAAAGGTTTAGGGGATCCATCAAACCCCACAGAGCTCTCCCAAGTTCAGGAGATCCCTTGGATCCCATGGAATTCTCCCAAAGATTAGAAGAACCTTGAAGTCCCAAGGAGACCCCTCAAATCCCAAGGATGGCCACCAAGCTTTGGGGCAGCTCCCCAAGGATTTTGGAGATCCCTCAAATCCCGGTGAACCCCTCTGGGCTTTAGGGGACCCTCCAGGTCTCAGGGACTCCCCCACCAGGTTTGGGGACCTTCTGCTGACCCCCTCCATGAGGTCCTCCATGACCCCATACCTTTGGAGGGGGAGAGGCTGACGGCCAGGACCTCCCAGGTGGTGATGGAGTCCTTGAGGTACACGGACAGCGTCTTGGCTGAGACCCTGGAGGGGACAGGAGTGACCAAGGGGGTTACGGCCCAGCCCAGGCCAGGCTCTGGGGTGGTCACCACGAGACTTCCCTGGTCCTCACAGAGGTCCCAAACCCACAGCTGGACTTCCCTGGTGCCCACAGGTGTCCCAGACCCACAGCTGGAGTTTCCTGGTCCTCAAAAATGTCCCAAACCCACAATGGGACCTCCCTGGTCCCCAGAGATGTCCCAGACCCACAGTGACACCTCCCTGGTCCCCAGAGATGTCCCAGACCCCCCAAGCAGGACCAGGAGCTTGGAGATGACCCCTGAGCGGACCAAGAAGTCCTCAGGATGCACCAGGAGGTCAGCAGCGACCTTGGTCTGGATTTGGGGTGACCATAAGTGGTCTCCAGAGATGTCCGAGCTGGACGGGGACAAGGTGACCACGCCCAGGCCGGGCCGTGGGGCGGGAGGGTGGTGGGACAGGAGCTCCAGGCTCACCCCAGCTCGTTGGGTGGCTCCGTCAGCTGCTCCACCTGCCACATCCAGCTCTCGGGGAAGAGGCTGCGCGAGACGATGGCTGAGTCCTTCAAGAAGGGATCGTCCTCCTCCTGGCCTGGGGGTGGTGGCATCGGCCCTCTCGAACGTGGACTCAGGGCAATCCCTGAGTGGAGCTGGTATCACCCCAACGCCACCCAGGGCCACCCCAGTGTCACCCAGTGCCACCCAGTGCCACCCAGTGCCACCCAGTGTCACCCCTTGTCTTGCCCAAGTGAGGTCACCCAACTGCCACTCAAGCATTGCCCAATGGTCATCCAAGGGTTGGCCAAGGCACGCCCGAGGGTCATCGGACCTTCACCCAAGGAATGCCCCAAGCCCACCCAGGACACTCCCAACCTTCATCCGAGCTCCACCTGAGGGACACCCAAGGAGAGCCTGAGGAACACCCAAGGAGAGCCTGAGGTTCACCTCAACTTCCCCCAAGGGAAGTCCAAGGGAAGTCCAAGGAAAGTCCAAGGAACATCCAAGGAACACCCAAGGTTCTCCTGACCTTCACCAAGGAACACCCAAGGAACATCCAACCTTCACCCAAGCTTTGCTCAAGAAAAATGCCTCAGCCTCACCCGAGGTTCACCAAAACCCACCCAAGACCCTCCCAACCTCCACCCAAACTCCACCCAAGGTTCCCCCAACCTCCCCCGGCCTTCTCCCACCCCCCGTGGCCCAACACTTGCTTCTGGCCAGGCCGGTGCTGGGCGAGACGTTCTGCTGGTCGCGCTTGACCTTGATGTATCTGCAGCAGTCGAGGAAGGCGCGGACGCAGGCCTGGCCCTCCTGGATGTACTGGCTCCTCTGCTCGCAGCCGTGTCCCATCGGGTTGTCCCTCATCCCGTCCTCGCAGCACTTCCGCTCCAGCTTGTCCGAGTACTCGGCCGCTGCCGGACACCGGGACACGGCTGGGACCGGCCCCGGCGGCTCCCGGGAGCGGGGACCTCGCGGTGTGGGACACTCGGGTGGTCTTTGGAATGGACACCTTGGGGGTGTGGGACATTCTGGTGGCTCTCGAGGGAGTGGGGACCTCAGGGTGTGGGACACTGGTGGCTCTCGGAAATGGGGACCTCGGGGCGTGGGACACTCTGGTGGTCTTTGGAATGGACACCTTGGGGGTGTGGGACACTCTGGTGGCTCTCGGGGGAGTGGGACACTCTGTTGGTCCTTAAGACACAGGACACTGGTGGCCTTTGAGACAGGGGGCACTCCAGTGGTCTTTGCGACATGGGACACTCTGGTGGCTCTCAAGGACATGGGACACTGGTATTGACTGGGACATTGTGGTGGCCCTCAGGGACATGGGACACTCTGGTGGCTCTCAAGGACATGGGACACTGGTATTGACTGGGACACTGTGGTGGCCCTCAGGGACATGGGACATTTTGGTGGCCCTCAGGGACATGGGACACTCAGGTGGCTCTTGGGGATGTAGGGCACAGATGGCTCTGTGGGATATGGGACACTCTGTTGGTCTTTGGGACACGGGACACTGGTGGCCTTTGAGACAGGGGGCACTCCAGTGGTCTTTGGGACATGGGACACTCTGGTGGCTCTCAAGGACATGGGACACTGGTATTGACTGGGACACTGTGGTGGCCCGCAGGGACATGGGACATTTTGGTGGTCCTCAGGGACACAGGACACTTTGGCATCTTCAGGGACATAGGTCATTGGTGTCCCTCAGGGTCCCGGGACACTTTGGCAGCCTCAGGGACAAGGGACACCCTGTGACCTTGGGGACAAGGGGCACCCAGGTGACCGCAGGGGCACAGGACACCGCAGTGCTCCTGGGGACAAGGGCCACCCCCGGTGTTCCTGGGGACAAGGGAGACGCCAGTGCCACCTACCCTTGCTGCCCTTGTACTCGGCGAGTGCCAGCGAGCGGCGCTTGCGTTTGGGAGGCTGGGGACACAGGACCTCTGGGGACAGAGGGGACACCGGTCAGGACCCCACGGTGTCCCAGGCGGCACATCCCGAAGACGCCTCAGCCCTGAGGTGCCACCTCCCCCATCCCCGAGGTGTCACCTCCCCTGTTCCTGAGGTGCCACACACCTGAAGTGCCACCTCCTCCATCCCTGAGATGTCACCTCTCCCATTCCCAAATGTCACCTCCCCTGTCCCCGAGGTGCCACCGCAGCTGTCCCAGCCGGTCCTACCTGACCGCTGGGGGGTGGTCAGCTGGACGTTGGTGGCCAGGCTGAGGCCGGCGTCCGCGAAGACCCCGATGTTGTCCCTGCCACTGCCCGGCGTGCAGCCGATGTCACCTTTCTCCACCGTGTCCCAAACCTGCGCCCACAGGGGACAGCTGTGATGGCCACCGCCACCATCCACAGATGGTGGGGACAAGGACAGCTGTGATGGCCACTGCCACCACCCAAGGACAGCAGGACAGGTGTGATGGCCACTGCCACCACCCAAGGACAGCAGGACAGCTGTGACAGTCACTGCCACCACCCAGGGATGATGGGGACAGTCGTGATGGCTGCTGCCACCACCCAGGGACAACAGGAACAGCCATGATGGCCACTGCCACTGTCTGGGGACAACAGGGATGAGGACAGCTGTGACAGCCACCACCACCAGGGGACAACTGGGACTGGGGATAACCGGGATGGCCACCACCCAAGGGTGCTGGGGACAGCCATGATGGCACCACCACCCCTTGGGGACAGCGTGGACAGGGACAACCATGATGGCCACCACCCAGGGACAGAGGGGACAGGGACAACCATGATGGCCACCACCAGGGGACCACCAGGGACAGGGACAGCTGTTGATGGCCACCACCCAAGGATGCTGGGGACGGCCACGACGGCCACGGCCACCCCTTGGGGACATCGGGGACAGGGCCACCCACCCTGGTCTGGGTGAGCTTGTTCTTCTTGCTGAGGACGAAGACGCCCTTGTCCACGGCCACCAGCCCCACGTGGGCCTTGTGGTCGCCCTCGATGCGCAGCCTCACGCGTGTCCCCGGATCGTGGACGCGGTTCTCACTTTCTGTCGCCCCCTTCACCACCAGCTGCCACAGACACGGCGGGGGTGACGTCCCCAGGGTGTCCCCAAAAGCCACCTTTGTCCCCCCCCACCACCGCAGGGGACAAGTCCAGACCTCCAGGGGCCTCCTGGTGGCCACGGGCTTCATGTCTGGGCCATCACTGGGTCACCTGGGCTACCCAGGGGGTGTCCAAGCTCCTCATGGAGTGTCCAAAACCACCCAAGTGACACCAAACCCACCCAGGTCCCTCAATGCCCCTCAAGCCCTCCCAAAGGTCCCGCAGATCCCTCAAGGGTCCCCCAAAGCCCCTCAAGGACCCCTCAGGTCCCTCAACGTTCCCCTAAACCCTTCCAAAAGCCTCCCAAGCTCTTCAGGGACCCCTCAAGGACCCTCCAAACCCTTCAGAAGTCCCTCAAGTCCCTCAAAAGCCCCCCAGGTCCCTCAAGGCCACCCAATCCCCTCAAGGGCCCCCCAAGAACCTCAAGGACCTCCCAAACCCCTCAAGGGCCCATCCAAGGCCTCCCGGACCCTTCCAGGGTCACCTCAAGGACCACTCCAGCCACCACCAAGGCCCAGCCAACATCTCCAAGACCCCCGGGCCAGCGGGGGCCACTCACAGTGCCCATGCAGGTGTCCTTGACGTCCACCCAGATGGAGTCGGCCACGATCTCGCCGGGCAGGACGAAGTAGTAGGCCACGACGCGGAAGGAGGGGATGAGGTCGGGCGTCACCGGCACGGTGACGGTCACCAGGCTCTGGCCGGCCTCGTGCTTCAGCCGGTCAGCGCGGAGGATGCGGCCCTTGGTCATGATCTGCCAGAAACAACCAGCGTGGTGGCCACCAGGACGTCCAGCCGGTCTGCTACCTTGGATGTCTCGGCCACTCAACCACCCTGACCTTGGCCCTTGGCCATCCTCAATGTCCTGGTCACTTTCGTCTCCCTGGCTTTGGCCATCCCAGTTCCTGGTCACTGGTGACCCTGGCCACATGCCACCACAGACAACTGACCACTGTGGACACCTCCACCAGTCTCTTTGACACCTGGTCCTTGGTCACTCTCATGTCTTGGTCAACCCAATTGAGATGGCCACCATGGTCAGCCTGGGGGGGAGACCACCCGGGTACCCACCAGGTAGGTGAAGAACGGGACGGAGTTGCGGACTTTGTTGTCGTTGGTCTTGAGGTGGAAGTTGATGGCCACGTTGTCCCCGGGCTGCAGCTCGGTGGTGGCCACCGCCAGGTGCAGGAAGTTTCCGGAGCCGGCCTGGCTGCGATAGGCCTCGGCCGTCATCTGCCGCCGTGCCTGGCGCTCCGGGGGCAGCCCCTCCTGCGCCGTCCGCACCTGGACGGGGGACACGGCGACACCTGGTCAGCGGGGAGGGGACCTGGGCATGGGCGGGGTCAGTGTGGGGGGCTTGGCCACCAGAGATGTTCCATAGAGGTCTTGGCCATCATGGAGGTGTGTTGGCCACTACGGAGTTCTTGGCCACCATAGAGGTCTTGGCCACCACGGAAATGTGTTGGTCATCATGTAGGTCTTGGCCACCATGGAGGTCTTGGCCACCATGGAGGTGCGTTGGCCACCATGGAAGTCTTGGCCACCACGGAAATGTGTTGGTCACCATGGAGATCTTGGCCACCATAGAGGTCTTGGCCACCATGGAGGTCTTGGCCACCATGGAAATGTGTTGGTCATCATGGAGGTCTTGGCCATCATGGAGGTGTGTTGGTCACCATGGAGGTCTTGGCCACCATGGAAACGTGTTGGCCACCATGGAGATCTTGGCCATCATGGAGGTCTTGGCCACCATGGAGGTCTTGGCCACCATGGAAATGTGTTGGTCATCATGGAGGTCTTGGCCATCATGGAGGTGTGTTGGCCACCATGGAGGTCTTGGCCACCATGGAAACGTGTTGGCCACCATGGAGGTCTTGGCCATCATGGAGGTGTGTTGGCCACCACGGAAGTCTTGGCCACCACGGAAATGTGTTGGTCACCATGGAGATCTTGGCCACCATGGAGGTCTTGGCCACCATGGAGGTCTTGGCCACCATGGAAATGTGTTGGTCACCATGGAGATCTTGGCCATCATGGAGGTCTTGGCCACCATGGAGGTCTTGGCCACCATGGAAACGTGTTGGCCACCATGGAGGTCTTGGCCACCATGGAGGCCACCTGGCCGTGTCCCCACTCACGGTGATGGGGACGCTGTCCTTGTTGGCCGGCATGTTGAGGACCAGCCTGGCCGTGCCGTCGCGCTGGGTGGACACCTGGCCCTGGAAGCCCTCGGCCTGGACGGCGACGCGCGGCGCCGGGGACTGGTCGGGGTTGGTGACATAAACCTGGAGGGGACACCGGGGGACAAGGGGACGTTAGGTGGGGACGTGGAGTGAGGGAGGGGACACTGGGAAGGGACACTGGGAAGGGACAAGGACACTGGGAGGGGTGGTGGCACTGGGAAGGGGTGGTGGCAGTGGGAAGAGACAATGACACTGGGAGGGGGTTGGTGGCACTGGGAAGGGGTGGTGGCCGTGGGAAGGGACACTGGGAAGGGACACTGGCACCAGGAAGGGCCATCCCAGTGACACGGGGACAGCCCATGGTCCCCGGCCCCTCTCAGGTGACACGGGGACATCGCCCAGGCACCGACTCCTCCTCCACCCCCAACCGCTGTCCCCACCCCAGGCCAGGACACCCCGTGGGCCCCGTGCCACCACCGCTGTCCCCAAGATGTCACCAACCGTGAGGTCAAAGGGCATCCCCGGCTTGAAGTACTTGGGGGTGTGGGTGAAGTGGATGCTGTAGGGGGACGTCACGATCTGGATGCCACGGCGCTGGGCCTCCACCATGTCACTGCCTGCGGGGACACCGCCGTGGCCGTGTCACCTGGGGTCCCTGTCCCCCCATTCCCACTGTCCCTGTCCCTCCATGTCCCCCCACTGTCCCTCTCCCCCATGTCCCCCCGTGTCCCTTGGTGTCCCCGGTGTCCCCGCGCAGACCTGACTCGGTGATGACGGTGACAGTGACGTAGAGCGAGTGTCCCACCAGCTCCTGGGGCTTGGGGAAGCGCTCGCGCAGGTGAGCCATGGACAGCACGGCCTCGGCGTCACCGTTCTGCACCTGGGGACAGGGGACAGGGTTGGGGACAGGGACAGGGACAGGGCTGGGGACAGGGACAGGGACAGGGCCAGGGCTGGGGACAGTGCCACTCACGGCCACACGCCGCAGGGACTGGGGGATGCTCCTCTTCTCGTCGTCCACCATGACCCCGAAGAGGACGAAGGCCGTGCCCTCCACGCGCTTCCCGTACAGGTACCTGGGGACGGCCACCGTGTCACCGTGTCACATTGTCACCGTGTCACCGTGTCACCCTGTCACTGTGTCACCGTGTCATTGTCACCGTGTCACTGTGTCACCCTGTCACCGTGTCACCGTGTCACCGTGTCACTGTGTCACCGTGTCATTGTCACCGTGTCACTGTGTCACTGTGTCACTGTGTCACATTGTCACCGTGTCACCGTGTCACCGTGTCACCGTGTCACCGTGTTACCCTGTCACTGTGTCACCGTGTCATTGTCACCGTGTCACTGTGTCACTGTGTCACATTGTCACCGTGTGACCATGTTACCCTGTCACTGTGTCACCGTGTCATTGTCACCGTGTCACTGTGTCACAGTGTCACATTGTCACTGTGTCACTGTGTTACCCTGTCACTGTGTCACCGTGTCATTGTCACCGTGTCACTGTGTCACCCTGTCACCGTGTCACCGTGTCACATTGTCACCGTGTCACCGTGTTACCCTGTCACTGTGTCACCGTGTCATTGTCACCGTGTCACTGTGTTACATTGTCACCGTGTCACCCTGTCACCCTGTCACCGTGTCACTGTCACTGTGTCACCGTGTCGCCGTGTTATTGTCACTGTGTCATCCTGTTACTGTGTCACCCTGTCACCCAGTCACTGTGTCACCATGTCACTGTGTCACCCTGTTACCATGTCACCGTGTCACCGGACACTTTTGGGGTCACCTGGCCAGGATGGACACCCGGAAGTCCTCCTGGCGGTCGATGTACAGGAACTTCTCCTCGGGCTCCAGGGTCACCTCAAAGCTCGGCAGCACTGTGGGGGTGACATCGGTGACATCACTGGTGACGTCATTGGTGACTTCATCGGTGATGTCATCGGTGATGTCATCGGTGACATTATGTCCGTGTCCCCATCCTGCCACCCCCTGTCCTGTCATCCCAGCACTGCCACCACCACCACCAATGTCCCCATGTCACCGTGTCCCCATCCTGCCACCCCTCTCCCTGTCACCCCAGCCCTGCCACCGCCACCACCAATGCCACCGATGTCCCCGTGTCCCCACCGGGTGACACCGCTGTCACCGAGGCCCCTCGGGGACCGTCACCCACCGTACTCCTTGACCTCGAACTGGGTGCTGAACACCTGGCCCGGGGAGTCCTCGAACTTGGCCGAGATGGTCCAGGTGCCCAGGCTGGAGGAGGTGACAGTCAGGGGACAGCCAGGAGGGGACGGTACCTGGCAGGGGGGGGGTGGGGAGAGTGTCCCCAGGCCACCCGGGGGGACGGTGGCACCCACCTGATGACCTCGGGCAGGTTGTGGTTGACGGACAGGATCCCGTTCTTGCTGGGGGACGACACCGGCACTTGCCTGATGATGACGTTGTCGGGCGTCTGCGGGGACACGCGGGGACAGCGGCGAGGGTGACACCGTGTCACCCGCCCCCGTGTCACCCCCCCACCCCCCGGTGTCACCCCCCCGGTGTCACCCACCTTGACCTCCACGATGACCGTCTTGGCCACCGGCTGCATGAGGTGGCCCACGGTGAAGAGGCGGCAGAGGACTGGGAGGGGACACGGGGGACAAAGTCAGGGGACACGGGGGACTCAGAGGGGACACGGGGGACAAGGTGAGGGGGGACACAGGGGACAAGGCGAGCACGGGAATGGGGACAATCCAGCACTGGGAGGGGACACGGGGGACAGTGTCCCCACATCCCCTCGATGCAAGTTCCCCAGATGTCCCCGGGTGCCCCCATCTGTCCCAGCTGTCCCCAGCTGTCCCCGCTGACCGGTGGCCCCGGGGGTGTAGATGGGTTTGTCCGTCTGCAGGAAGATGTGGCCGCTCTGGGGTGACACCAGCAGCACCTTCTCCAGTGTCACCGCTCCCACCCGCGCCGTCACCGCCACAAACGGCTTCTGCTGGCCCTGCACCGCCGGCAGAGACTTGGCCGGCACCTGCGGGGACATTGGGGACATCCATGGGGACATTGGGGACACTGGGGACACCCACGGGGACATTGGGGACACCCATGGGGACATTGGGGACACTGGGGACACCCACGGGGACATTGGGGACACCCACAGGGACATTGGGGACACCCGCAGGGACACCCATGGGGACATTGGGGATATTGGGGACACCCACGGGGACATTGGGGACATCCATGGGGACATTGGGGGCATCCACAGGGACATTGGGGACATTGGGGACACTGAGGGGACACTGGGGTCATTGGGGACATCCATGGGAACATTGGGGACACCCACAGGGACACCCATGGGGACTTTGGGGACATCCATGGGGACATTGGGGACATTGGGGACACTGAGGGGACACTGGGGACACTGGGGACATCCATGGGGACATTGGGGACATCGGGACATTGACCATCCCCACAGACCCCAGGAGTGACCATCTCAAGGAGTGACCATCCCAAGGACACCAGGAGTGACCATCCCCAGGAGTGACCATCCCCATGGACCCCAGAGTGACCATCCCCAGGAGCGACCATCCCCAGGAGTGACCACCCCCATGGACACCAGGAGTGACCATCCCCAGGAGTGACCATCCCCAAGGACCCCAGAGTGACCATCCCCAGAGCGACCACCCCCACAGACCCCAGGAGTGACCACCCCCTGTCCCCCACCCTCCGGACATTCCCCAGGGCCAGTTCAGGGTCCAGCCCCGCGCGGTGACCGCTCGGACAGCGACCCCGGGGCGGTGACCGGGGGGTGGTGACAGTGACCAGGACAGGGGGAGGTGGTGACCCCATACCTTGATGGTGGCCGTGGCCATCATGTCCTGGGCCGGGCTCAGGGCCACCCGGGTCTGGAACAGGACCTGGCGCTTCTGGGGGAAGTCCTGGACCATCAGCGAGGCCTCGGCCGCCTCGGACACTCCGGGCGCCTCCAGCACCACCAGCTCGTCCGTGTCCAGCCGCAGCACGGCCGGGGTCACCATGGTCACCCTGCGGGCACCAAGGGGCGCTCACGGGGGCCGGGAACCCCAAAAATCTGTCCCCAAATCACCCTGGGGGACACCACGGCACCCAGGAACGCCAAAATCTGTCCCCAAAAAACCCAGAAACCCCAAAATCTGTTCCCACAGCACCCCAAAACCCCAAAATCTGTCCCCAAATCACCTCGGGGACACCACGGCAACCAGAAATCCCAAAATCTGTCCCCAAATCACCTCGGGGACACCACGGCAACCAGAAATCCCAAAATCTGTCCCCAAATCACCCTGGGGGACACCACGGCACCCAGAAATCCCAAAATCTGTCCCCAAATCACCTCGGGGACACCACGGCACCCAGAAATCCCAAAATCTGTCCCCAAATAACCTCGGGGACACCACGGCAACCAGAAATCCCAAAATCTGTCCCCAAATCACCTCGGGGACACCACGGCACCCAGAAATCCCAAAATCTGTCCCCAAATCACCTCGGGGACACCACGGCACCCAGAAATCCCAAAATCTGTCCCCAAATCACCTCGGGGACACCACGGCAACCAGAAATCCCAAAATCTGTCCCCAAATCACCTCGGGGACACCACGGCACCCAGAAATCCCAAAATCTGTCCCTAAATCACCTCGGGGACACCACGGCACCCAGGAACCCCAAAATCTGTCCCCAAAAAACCCAGAAACCCCAAAATCTCTTCCCACAGCACCCCAAAACCCCAAAATCTGTCCCCAAATCACCTCGGGGACACCACGGCAACCAGAAATCCCAAAATCTGTCCCCACAAAACCTCAGGGCCACCACCACAGCGCCCCAAAACCCCCCAAAATCCCCCATTTCACCCCAAATCCCCCCATTGCATTTGGGTTTGGGGTGGGGGGGGTGTCCCTGGCAGGTTTGGGGTTTTGGGGGGGGGGGGTCCCATGGGGGGGTGAGGGGATTTTGGGGGGGGGGGTCCCACAGATGGGTGGGGGTCCCCGTCTCTCACAGCTGCGCGCGGGCGGGGGTCCCGAGCAGCCCCACGAGGCCGAAGAGGAGGAGGAGGAGGAGGAGGCGGGTGGGGGGCGCCGGAGCCCCCATGGCCGCAGGGAGGGGACGGCGACAGCGACAGCGACAGCGACCGGGGGGGGTGGGGGGGGTCCCTTTATGGTGGCCGCGGTGGTTAATGGGTAACCCGGGGCCACCCATGGGTGGGGGAGGGGGGGCTCCGGCCACTCCGGCCACTGGGTGGGTTTGGGGGGCGGGGGGTGGGGCTGTGGTGACACCGCCGGGACCCCCGTGGGGAGGGGGGGGGGTGGTTGGGGGGGTGGGGGGTCCCGCACCCTTGGGTGCCCCTGGGTGGGGGTTGGGTGGGGGTTGGGTGGGGGTTGGGCCCCACCCCCCACCCCCCCCCGGCGGTGTGGGGGAGGGGCTGCCCGCTCGTTCCTCATTTCGGGGAAGGCGCTGGCGCGGGGCCACCCCGGGGCTTGCGACACCGGGCGGGGACACCCCAGGGGGGGTCGCGACGGGGGCCGGGGGGACACCAGGGGGACGCTGCAGGGCCGGGGGGTTGGGGAGGGTCCTCCTTGAGACCCCTCCCCCGCCAAGAGGTCACGGACACCTGGTGACCCCTGGTAGAACCTGGGTGACCTCCAGGAGCTTTGGTAGGACGTGGACACCTGGGGCTCACCTGGGCCTGGGTCCATCCTGAGACACCTGAGGGGTCCTGGGTCCCCTCCAGGACCTTTGGTAGGACATGGACACCTGGATCTGGACACCTGGGTCCACCTGGTGACCCCTGGTAGGATCTGGGTGACCTCCAGGACCTTTGGTGGGACATGGACACCTGGGTCACCTCCTGGATCTGGACACCTGGGTGTTCCCCCCTGAGACCCCTGACGTGTGCTGGGTCCCCTCCTGGACACCTGGTAGGACTTGGGCACCTGGGTCCCTCCTGGACCTGGGTCAACCCCAAGCCCTTGGTAGGACCCCAACACCGGAGACCCCCAACAGGTCCTGGACATCTGGACCCCTCCTGGACTCCATGGACCACCATATCCAGGCACCTGGACCTCCTGAGCCACCACGTCCAGGCCACCTGGACCTACTGGGCCATCATGTCCAGGCCACCTAGACCTTCTGGACCACCACGTCCAGGCCACCTGGACCTCCTGGGCCTCCATGTCCAGGCCAGCTGACCCCTCCTGGACCTCTTGGGCCACCATGCCCAGGCCACCTGGGCCTCCTGAGTCACCATGCCCAGGCCACCTGGACCTTCTGGACCTCCTGGACCACCATGTCCAGAGGCCACCTGGACCTCCTGGCTCCAGGCCCCCAGACCCCCCCCACAGGTCCCACGTCCCCCCCACTGTCCCCTGGCCCCCGTGGTGGCAGCTCCTCCCCGCTGCCGTGACAGGAAGGTCCCCGGAAGCCACCCGGGAGCCACCTCCCCGTTCCCGTTGTCCCCCGCGGCACCCCCGGGGCGCAGGCGCCGCACCCGCCCTGTCCCCCGGGCCACCACCCCGAGGTGTCCCCCGGGCCACCACCCCGGGGTGACCCCCAGGCCACCGGACACCCCCTGCCCGGCCCTGGGCGAAGCAGGAGAAGGGGACGTTGGGGACATCCGGGCGTGGAGGTGACACGGGGACCGAGGTCTGCTGCTTGTCACCGGAGGTGGCCCCGTGGGGCCTCCAGTTCCTCCGGTTCCTCCCCTTCCTGGGGGGAAGGGACCCCCCTGGGCCACGGGAGCTGCCCCGGCGGCGGCCGGAGGCGCTGAGGTTTGTCCAGGGGTCATCCAGGGGTCATCCAGGGGTCGTCCAGGGGTCATCCAGTGGACGTGGTCCTGCCAAGGTCGCACAAGGCAGGGCCTGACCTGGTGCTGCTCTGGGCAGGGGTGGTGACACTGGGGTCTCATCTGACCCCAACCAGGATCTGACCCCAACCAGGATCTGACCTCCACTGGGATCTCATTTCCACTGGGATCTCATCTCCACCAGGATCTCATCTCATCCAGGACCTGACCTCCACTGGGATCTCAGCTCCACTGGGATCTCACCTCCATCGCGATCTCACCTCCATCAGGATCTCACCCCACTGGGATCCCATCTCCTTCAGCTCCTGGCCAGAAGCTGGTGGTTGGACCCTCTTTCATCGACCCCTCCCCGGAAGTTTATCCTGCCAGGACCCACCTCCATTGATCCCACCAGGACCCACCTCCATTGACGTTCATCCCACCAGGACCCACCACCATTGATCTCACCAGGACCCACCTCCATTGACGTTCATCCCACCAGGACCCACCACCATTGATCCCACCAGGACCCACCTCCATTGATCCCACCAGGACCCACCTCCATTGACGTTCATCCCACCAAGACCCACCTCCATTGACGTTCATCCCACCAGGACCCACCACCATTGATCTCACCAGGACCCACCTCCATCGAAGTTCATCCCACCAGGACCCACCTCCATTTACATTCATCCCACCAGGACCCACCTCCATCGAAGTCCATCCCACCAGGACCCACCTCCACTGAAGTCCATCCTTTCAGGACCCACCTCCATTGATCCCACCAGGACCCACCTCCATCGAAGTTCATCCCACCAGGACCCACCTCCATCAAAGTTCATCCTTTCAGGACCCACCTCCATCAAAGTCCATCCCACCAGGTCCCCCCTCCGCCGGCCGGTCCCCGTGGTCCCCATGGAGGTGTGGCGCCAGTGTGCCCACTGGCTGGTGGCCGCGCGCGTCCTGCCCGGGGGACACCGGGCCAGCAGCCCCGGGGGACAGGTGTGGGACCTGGCGCAGGCGCTGCGGGACGGGGTCCTGCTGTGCCACCTCCTCAACGCCCTCCTGCCCCGCGCCGTCCCCTCCCGAGACATCTGTCCCCGGCCACAGATGTCACAGGTGAGAGCCAGGCTGGGGACAGGGAGGGACACTGGGAGGGTGTGGCAGTGACAGTGACAGTGACAGTGACAGTGGTGGGTGAGGATGAAGGTGGTGGCCATGATGGGGACGGTGAGGATGATGATGGTGACATTGATGGTGACAATGATGGATGCGGGTGAAGGTGGTGGCCACGATGGGGACAATGGGCACAATGATGATGGGGACATTGATGGTGACAATGGTGGATGCGGATGAAGGTGGTGGCCATGATGGGGACGGTGAGGATGATGATGGTGACATTGATGGTGACAATGATGAATGCGGGTGAAGGTGGTGGCCATGATGGGGACGGTGAGGATGATGATGGTGACATTGATGGTGACAATGATGGATGCGGGTGAAGGTGGTGGCCACGATGGGGACAATGGGCACGATGATGATGGGGACATTGATGGTGACAATGGTGGATGAGGATGAGGGTGGTGGCCATGATGGGGACAATGGAGATGATGGTGGTGACATTGATGGTGACAATGACAATGGTTGATGCTGGTGAAGGTGGTGGCCATGATGGGGACATTGATGGTGACAACGACAGGGCTGATGCAATTGAGGGAGATGGGGAATGATGACAATGGGACAGCGGGGATGGCACTGGTGACATTGGTGACATGGATGGTGACAATGGTGGGTGTGGATGAAGGTGGTGGCCATGACGGGGACAGTGGGGATGACGATGGGGACATTGGCGCTGTTGGTGATGGTGACATTGACGGTGACAATGACAGGGCTGGTGTGAATGAGGGTGACAGGGCAATGATGACGATGACAGGACAATGGGGATGGTGACAATGGTGACATTGACACTGTTGATGGTGGCATTGATGGTGGTGATGATGGTGATGACAATGACAATGCTGGGCATGGTGACAGTCATGGTGGTGGCAATGGCACCAAGCGGGTGACAAGGACAGGGACAACGGCGGCGTTGAGGGGGCGACAATGACAACGACGGTGCTGGTGACGGTGAGGACGGTGGCAACGTCCACGGGGTGGACAATGACAGAGCTGGTGACAGAGACGGTGGTGGTGCCAGTGTCACCCTTGGTGAGACGAAGGCGCTGATTTCGATGGTGACAACGGGGGTGCCAGTGACGACGGGGGGGTGACACTGGGTGGGGGGGGGGATAGCGGGTGACACCGGTGACACCGGTGACATCGGTGACATCGGTGACGGTGCCACCGCAGTTCCTGTGCCTGAGGAACATCCGCACCTTCCTGAGCGCCTGCGCCGACAAGTTCGGGCTCCCCAAGCACCGGCTCTTCGGCGCCTTCGACCTCTTCGACGTCCAGGACTTCGGCAAGGTGGGGTCAGCGGTGTCCAGCTGTCCTGGCGGGGGTGGCACCCGGGGGTCCGGGTCACCCCTCAATGTCACCTGTCCGTCCCCAGGTGATCGAGACGCTCTCGGCGCTCTCCTGGACCCCGATCGCGCAGAGCAAAGGATTGACGTGAGTGGACACGACTCTGGCGTCCGGTCACTGAGGGTCCGGGTGTCCAGTCCCCTCTCTGAGTGACCACGGTGCCCAGTCCCTGAGGGTTCAGGTGTCCATTCCCTGAGGGTCCCAGGTGTCCAGTCCCTTAAGCATCCCAGACATCCATACCCTGGTGTCCAGTCCCTGATGTCCAGTCCCCGGGGGTCCATATGTCCAGTGCCTGAAGGTCCCAGGTGTCCAGTCCCAGATGTCCAGGTCCCAAGGACCCCAGATGTCCAGTGCCTGAAAGTCCCAGTGTCCAGTCCCCAAGGGTCCCAAATGTCCGGTCCCCAGTGTCTCGTCCCCAAGGGTCCCTGGTGTCCAGTCACTGGTGTCCAGCCCCTGAAGGTCACTGGTGTCCGGTCCCTGAGGGTCACTGGTATCCAGTCACTGGTGTCCAGTCCCTGAAGGTCACTGGTGTCCAGTCCCTGAGGGTCACTGGTATCCAGTCACTGGTGTCCAGTCCCTGAAGGTCACTGGTGTCCAGTCCCTGAGGGTCACTGGTGTCCAGTCACTGGTGTCCAGTCCCTGAAGGTCACTGGTGTCCGGTCCCTGAGGGTCACTGGTGTCCAGTCCCCAGTGTCCAGTCCCCGAGGGTCACTGGTGTCCGGCCGTGTCCCCCCAGGCCATTCCCGTCTGAGGACAGCGTTGGGGACGAGGACATTTACAGCGGCCTGTCCGACTTCATCGAGTGAGTGGGGGATACTGGGGATACTGGGAGGTACTGGGGGGGTCATGGGGGGTATTGGGGACAATCAGGGACATTTGGGGGGGTCATTGGGGGGAGGTTTGGGGACATTAACGGGGGTAGGGGGGGTACATGGGGCATTTGGGGACATTACGGACGCCCAGAGGGTTTGGGGACAACCCGAGGGATTCTGGGGGGCCCCGGGGGGTGTCCCCAGCTGTCCCCAGCTGTCCCCACCCCGCAGTGACACGGCCGAGGAGGACGACGACCTCTACGACTGCGTGGAGGCCGAAGGGGACGACGGCGGTGACATCTACGAGGACCTGATGAGGGTCGAGCCCCCCCCGGCCGCGGTGGGTGTGACCCCCGACCCCCCGGGCACCTGGGACCCCCAAAAACACCTGGGAGTCCCCAAAAACATCTGTGACCCTCCCAAAAACACCTGGGACCCTCCCAAAAACACCTGGGACCCTCCCAAAAATATCTGACACCCATGTCCCTGATGTCCCCATGTCCCCATTGCCCCCATTGTCCCCATTGTCCCCATTGTCCCCAACACCCCCAATGTCCCCATTGTCCCCAATGTCCCAAATGTCCCCATTGTCCCCATGTCCCCAATGTCCCAAATACCCCCATGTCCCTGAGGTCCCCATGTCCCCATTGTCCCCATTGTCCCCATTGTCCCCATGTCCTCATTGTCCCCATTGTCCCCATTGTCCCCAACACCCCCAATGTCCCCATTGTCCCCAATGTCCCAAATGTCCCCAATGTCCCCATGTCCCCACAGCGGGGGGCCGTGGACCTGCAGCTCTGCTGCCTGCAGGAGCTGCGGCAGACGGAGGAGAGGTACACGGAGACCCTGGAGGCCATCTGCCAGGTGGGGACACTGAGGGGACAACGGGGACATTGGGGACAGTGGGGACATTGGGGGTGTTGGGGACATTGGGGGCATTGGGTACACGGAGACCCTGGAGGCCATCTGCCAGGTGGGGACACTGGGGGGACATTGGGGACACTGGGGGTGTTGGGAACACTGGGGACAATGGGGACACTGGGGACACTGGGGGCAGAGAGGACACTGGGGACATTGGCTCATGGGGACACAGGGGACGTTGGGGACACAGCGGGCAGTGGTGGCCACACGGGGCCTCCCAGTGCTCCCAGTGCTCCCAGTAAGGCGCGGTGTCCCCCCGGTGTCCCCCCGGTGTCCCTCCTGGTGTCCCCAGCACTTCCTGCGGCCGCTGCGACACTTCCTGAGCCCGCAGGACATGGAGAGCGTCTTCATCAACGTGGAGGTGACAGTGACAGGGGGACATGGGGACATGGGGACACTGACCAGGGACACCAGGGACACTGACCAGTAACGTGGAGGTGACAGTGACGGGGGACAGGGGGACAGGGGGACACAGGGACATGGGGACACTGACCAGGGACACCAGGGACACTGACCAGTAACGTGGAGGTGACAGTGACAGGGGGACAGGGGGGACACCAGTGACCCTACACACTTCCCCCAGTATCCCCCCAGTTAACCCCAACCAACCCCTCCCAGTGCCCCCAGTGCTCCCAGTGCCCCCCACCCCATTCCCAGTGCTCCCAGTAACCCCAGTCCCATTCTCAGTTCCCCCAGTCCCCCTCCCAGTGCTCCCAGTCCCATTCCCAGTGCCCCCCGCCCCGTTCCCAGTGCTCCCAGTAACCCCAGTCCCATTCTCAGTTCCCTCAGTCCCCCTCCCAGTGCTCCCAGTCCCCCTCCCAGTTCCCCCCACCCCGTTCCCAGTGCCCCCCGCCCCGTTCCCAGTGCTCCCAGTAACCCCAGTCCCATTCTCAGTTCCCTCAGTCCCCCTCCCAGTGCCCCCTGCCCCGTTCCCAGTGCTCCCAGTAACCCCAGTCCCATTCTCAGTTCCCCCAGTCCCCCTCCTAGTGCTCCCAGTCCCCCTCCCAGTGCCCCCTGCCCCGTTCCCAGTGCTCCCCAGTCCCGTTCCCAGTGCCCCCCAGTCCCGTTCCCAGTGCCCCCAGTTCCCCCAGTCCCCCTCCCAGTGCTCCCAGTCCCATTCCCAGTGCCCCCCGCCCCATTCCCAGTGCTCCCAGTAACCCCAGTCCCATTCTCAGTTCCCCCCACCCCGTTCCCAGTGCTCCCAGTCCCCCTCCCAGTTCCCCCCACCCCGTTCCCAGTGCTCCCCAGTCCCGTTCCCAGTGCCCCCCGCCCCATTCCCAGTGCTCCCAGTAACCCCAGTCCCATTCTCAGTTCCCTCAGTCCCCCTCCCAGTGCTCCCAGTCCCCCTCCCAGTTCCCCCCACCCCGTTCCCAGTGCCCCCCGCCCCGTTCCCAGTGCTCCCAGTAACCCCAGTCCGCAGGAGCTGCTGGAGCTGCACCGGCGCTTCCTGGGGGAGCTGCGGGGGGCGCTGGGGGGGGGCGGGGGGGGGCGCGCGCTGCCCCCCCTGTTCCTGCAGTACAAGGAGAGGTACGGGGGGGAGGGGCTGGGGGGGTTTGGGGGGTCCTAGGGGAGGATTTGGGGGGAATTTGGGGGCTCCCGGGGGGCGGATTTGGGGGATTTTTGGGGAATTTGGGGGGATTTTGGGGAGTTTTGGAGGGTCCTGGGGGGGGATTTGGGGGGTCCTGGGGGGGGGATTTGGGGGGGTCCTGGGGGGGGATTTGGGGGGGCATTTTGGGGAGTTTTGGGGAGTTTGGGGGTGGGATTTGGGCAGATTTTGGGTGGATTTGGGCGGATTTTGGGTGGATTTGGGCGGATTTTGGGTGGATTTGGGTGGATTTTGGGTGAATTTGGGTGGATTTTGGGCGGATTTTGGGTCGCCATCCCAGGTTCCTGCTCTACGGCTGCTACTGCAGCCAGGTGGATTTTGAGTGGATTTCTGTGAATTTTGGGTGGATTTCAATGGATTTTTGATAGATTTGGGGTGGATTTTGGGTGGATTTGGGTGGATTTTGGGTGGATTTGGGTGGATTTGGGGCGGATTTTGGGTCTCCACCCCAGGTTCCTGCTCTACGGCCGCTACTGCAGCCAGGTGGAAGCGGCCGCCCGGCGCCTGGACCAGCTGTCCACCTGCACTGACCTGCGCATGAAGCTCCAGGTGAGCCCCCGAAAAACCCCCAAAACAGTGATCCCCAAATGACCCCAAAATGACCCCAAACTGAGCCCAAATGTCCCCAACTGACCCCAAACTGTCCCCGCCCCAGGAGTGCTCCCAGCGGGCCAACAACGGGCGCTTCTCGCTGCGGGACCTGCTGATGGTGCCCATGCAGAGGGTGCTGAAATACCACCTGCTGCTCCAGGTGACACCCGGACACACCTGGGGACACCCCTGGGACACACCTGGGGACAACTGGGGACACACCTGGGATACCTGGGACACACCTGGGACACACCTGGGACACACCTGGGGACAGCTGGGACACCCCTGGGACACCTGGGAACAGCTGGGGACACACCTGGGATACCTGGGACAGCTGGGGGACACATTTGGGATAGCTGGGACACACCTGGGACACACCTGGGACACCTGGGACACACCTGGAGACAGCTGGGGACACCTGGGGACAGTTGGGGACACCTGGGATACACCTGGGACACACCTGGGACACACCTGGAGACAGCTGGGGACACCTGGGGACAGTTGGGGACACCTGGGATACACCTGGGATACACCTGGGACACACCTGGAGACAGCTGGGGACACCTGGGGACAGTTGGGGACACCTGGGACAGCTGGGGACACACCTGGGACACACCTGGGACAGCTGGGGGACACATTTGGGATAGCTGGGACACACCTGGGACACACCTGGAGACAGCTGGGGACACCTGGGGACACCTGGGGACACCTGGGGACAGCTGGGATACACCTGGGGACACCTGGAGACAGTTGGGGACAGCTGGGGACAGGTGGGGACACACCTGGAAGAGCTGGGGACACACCTGAGGGGCAGGGGCTCACCTGGGAGCACACCTGGACACACGGTGACCTTTGACCCCCAGGAGCTGGTGAAGCTGACCCCGGATGCGGCCGAGCGGGAGCGGCTGCGGGAGGCGCTGGACGCCATGAGGGTGGGGCTGGGGGGGATTTTGGGGGGTCCTGGGGGGATCTGGGGGGTCCTGGGGGTGTCCTGAGGGGGTTGGGGGAGGATTTGGGGGAGGATTTTCGGGTTCCTGAGGGGATTTTTGGGGTTTTTTGGGGGGCGAGTCGTTGTTTTTTGAGGGGGATTTTTGGGATTCCTGAGGAGTTTTGGGGGGTTCCTGATGGGATTTGGGGGTCCTGGGGGGGGGTCTCTGATTGGAGCCCCCCCTCCCCCAAATCCCCCCCAGGACCTGGCCCAGTGCGTGAACGAGGTCAAACGGGACAACGAGACCCTAAAGCAGCTCACGAGCATCCAGCTCTGCCTGCACAACATGGTGGGGACCCCAGAGCCCCCCTGGGACCCCAAATCCCCTCAGGAACCCCCAAATCCCACCCTGGGACCCCCAAATCCCACCCTGGGACCCTCAAACTGTCCCTGGGACCCCCAGATCCCCCCTGGGAACCCCAGATCCCACCCTGGGACTCCCAAACTGCCCCTGGGACCCCCAAATCTCACCCTGGGACCCCCAAATCCCACCCGGGATCCCCAAATCCCTCCTGAGACCCATTAATCCCCCTGGGATCCCAATGTCCGTCCAGTTCCTAATGTCCCGTTCCCAATGTCCCATTCCCAATGTCCATCCTTTCCCATGTCCCATTCCCGATGTCCATCCCATTCCCGATGTCCATCCCGTTCCTGATGTCCATCCCGTTCCTAATGTCCATCCCTTTCCCGTGTCCCATTCCCGATGTCCATCCCGTTGCCAATGTCCATCCCGCTCCCAATGTCCATCCCATTCCTGATGTCCATCCCGTTCCTAATGTCCATCCCATTCCCGTGTCCCATTCCCGATGTCCATCCCATTCCCGTGTCCCATTCCCGATGTCCATCCCATTCCCGATGTCCATCCCGTTCCCAATGTCCATCCCGTTCCCAATGTCCATCCCATTCCCGATGTCCATCCCATTCCCGATGTCCATCCCGTTCCCAATGTCCATCCCGTTCCCGATGTCCATCCCATTCCCGATGTCCATCCCGTTCCCGATGTCCATCCCGTTCCCAATGTCCGTCCCGTTCCTGATGTCCATCCCATTCCCGATGTCCATCCTGTTCCCGTGTCCCATTCCCAATGTCCCATTCCCAATGTCCATCCTTTCCCATGTCCCATTCCCGATGTCCATGCCGTTCCCAATGTCCATCCCATTCCCGATGTCCCATCCCGTTCCTGTATCCCGCTCCCAATGTCCATCCCATTCCCGATGTCCATCCCATTCCCGATGTCCATCCCGTTCCCGATGTCCATCCCGTTCCCAATGTCCATCCCATTCCCGATGTCCATCCCGTTCCCGATGTCCATCCCATTCCCGTGTCCCATTCCCAATGTCCATCCCGTTCCCGATGTCCATCCCGTTCCCGATGTCCATCCCGTTCCCAATGTCCATCCCGTTCCCGATGTCCATCCCATTCCTGATGTCCATCCCGTTCCCGTGTCCCATTCCCAGCCGCAGTCCCTGGCGCAGTTCGGGCGCCCCAAGATCGATGGGGAGCTGAAGGTCTCCAGCACCGAGAGACGCTCCAAGGTGGACAGGTGGGTCAGGGACACCTGGGGACACCTGGGGGACATCTGGGGGCACCTGGGGGACATCACAGCAATACGGGGACACCCCGTGGAGCGCGGTGGCCTCGGGGACGCGGTCACTGTCACTGTCCCCAGGTACGGCTTCCTGCTGGACAAGGCCCTGATCATCTGCAAGCGCCGCGGGGACTCCTACGAGACCAAGGACGTGGTGGACCTGCAGAGCCACCAGCTGCGGGATGGTGGCCTCGGGCCCCGCGACGGCAAGAAGGTACCGGGGACACCCTGGGGACATCAGGACCTGGGGGACCCCAGTGTCCAGGTCATCCCAGTGTCCTCTTCCCAAAGGACCCAGGTGGACGCAAGTGTCCGGTCTTGTGGATCCCAAGATCCCAGTCTCTGGTGGACACGTGTGTCCAGTTGCAAGCGGTCTCAAGTGTCCAGATCCTGGTGGTCCCCGGGTTCTCTTCCCAATGACCTGAGAGGTCCAGGTCTGGTGGATCCCAGGATCTTCTTCCCTGGTGGATCCTCAGATTCTGTTCCCTGGTGGATTCCAGGATCCTGGTCCCTGGTGGACCCCCAAAACCTCATTCCCTGGTGAATTCCAGATCCTGGTCCTTGGTGGACCCCACAACCCGGTTCCTGGTGAACCCTGATGTCCACGTCCTCAGTGGACGCCCCACCACCCAGTGACCCTAGAGGGGGGGAGGATGTGACCCCAATATCCCCACTGCCACGTGACCCCGCCCCATTTGGGGGGCGTGGCTGACCCCTCCCCACCCCCACAGTGGTCCCACACCTTCGTGCTGCTGGACGCGGCCGGGCTGCAGGACTATGAGCTCTTCTTCAAGACGCCTGAGCTGAAGAAGAAGTGGCTGGAGCAGTTCGAGATGGCCCTGTAGGTGACCCTGTCCCTGCGGAGGAGGTCACACCTGCCCCACTGGGTGGTCCTGGTGGGGCCCAGTTGGTCCCCACCAGACCCAGGTCCTCCCCGTGTCCGGCAGGTCCAACATCTTCCCCGACGACGCTACGGCTGATGGACACGAGTTCCAGATGTTCTCCTTCGAGGACACCACGTCCTGCAAGGCCTGCCAGATGTTGCTGAGGTAGGATCCCAAAATCACGTTCCCCACGGTCCTGAGGAGGCCACGGGGGATGTGGGAGAGGGGTTTGGGGGGCGCTGGGAGAGGGGGGTTGGAGGTGGGGTGAGGTCTGGGTGGTTGGGTTGGTCAGAGATCAAGGCCAAGGTGGGTCAAGGTGGGGTGGAGGCCAAGGGGTCAAGGTGGGCCAATGGTTGGGTAGAAAACAAGGTGGGTCATGGACTGGTCAGTCCTGGGCGGGCTCAGGTCAGTCATGGGCTGGTCAGTCCTGGGCGGGCTCAGGTGGGTGTGGGGCATGGCTGGTGGTGTCCCCTGTGCCCATGACCCCGTGTCCCCCCCGTGTCCCCCCCGTGTCCCCAGGGGCACCTTCTACCAGGGCTATCGCTGCAGCCGCTGCCGGGCCCCCGCCCACAAGGAGTGCCTGGGGCGCATGGGGACCTGCCCGAAGGCCGGGACTGGTGAGGGGCATCATGGGATTGGGGAGGGGCATCATGGGATTGGGGAGGGGCATGGTGGGATTGGGGAGGAGATTGGGGAGGAGGGAAACAGTGGATGGGGGCAGGAGGGTAGTGGGGGAGGGTGGGGCATTGTGGGATACAAGATGGCTGACACAGCACGGGGCATTGTGGGATACAAGATGGCTGACACTAAGCCGTATGGAATACAAGATGGCTGACACAGTGCAGAGTATTGTGGGATACAAGATGGCTGACACAGCGCTGTAGAATACAAGATGGCTGACAACAGGGCATTGTGGGATACAAGATGGCTGACACAGCACAGGGCATTGTGGGATACAAGATGGCTGACACAGCACGGGGCATTGTGGGATACAAGATGGCTGACACTAAGCCATGCGGAATACAAGATGGCTGACGCAGCAGGGCATTGTGGGATACAAGATGGCCAATATGGAGCAAGGCATTGTGGGAGGCCTTAACGATGGCCACCCACTGAGCCTAATTAAATACAAGCATTAATTAAGAGAGGAGTCAATTAGTCCCAACATTAATTAGTGGTGGGGCCAATTACCCCATCATTAATTAGGGGATGGACTAATTACCACAACATTAATTAACAGGCTAATTATCCCATTATTAACAGAGGCAGTGATTAATTACTCCATCCCCAATTAAGGGGTGGACTAATAACCGCCTCATTCATTAAGTCAGGCTTTAATTACCTCATCATTAATTAATAAAGGCGCTAATTACCCTCCACTAACGAGGTTTTCCCCCCTGCAGATCCCGGCTCCGGCACAAGGAAGGTACCAAAAACGGGGGTGGGCTGAAATCCCGGGATTTTTGGGGGGGGATCCCTTGGGGGGATCCCCGGGGGTCTCGGGGGGGTCCGGTGCCCCCCAGCCCCCCAAACCCTCCCCACTCACGGGGGTCTCCTTTCCCCCCCCCCAGAACAAATCGCAGCGGCCGGGACCCGACACGAAACGGGGGGAGCTGGGTGAGGAATTTGGGGGGTCCCGACCCCCCCTCAGTTCAAATTTTGGGGGTCCCGACCCCCCCCAGTTCAAATTTTGGGGGTGGTCCTGAACCCTCAGTTGAAATTTGGGGCCCCCACGTGGTTTTTGACCTCCCCCGAATCCATTTTTGGGGGCTCGGGGGGGTTTTCGACCCCCTCCAATCCATTTTTGGGGTTTTGGGGGGGGTCCTGACTCGGGGTTGGCCCCCCCCAGGACTCCCCAAAATGGAGAGCACCCAGGCCTACAGCGGCGTGCCCCCCCCGCCGGGGGTCCTGGCGCCCCCCCTGCGCCTCAGCCCCGGTGACGTCATCGAGGTGACGGTGGCCGAGGCCCAGGAGCTCTGGTGGCAGGTGGGGGACACGGGGGGGGGGGCGGGCGGGGTAGGGGGGGACCCCTGAAATGGGGATGGGACCCCCAGGGTGGGGCTGGGACCCCTGAAATGGGGACGGGACCCCCGGGGTGGAGGTGACACCCCTAAAATGGGGATGAGACCCCTGAAATGGGGACGGGACCCCCGGGGTGGGGGTAACACCCCTAAAATGGGGATGAGACCCCTGAAATTGGGATGGGACCCCCCCCGGGTGGGTTTAGGACCCCCGGAGTGGGTTTGGGACCCCCTGAAGAGGAGTTGAGACCCTCAGGATGGGTTTGGGACCCCTGAAATGAGGATGGGACCCCCTGGGTGGGTTTAGGACCCTCGGTGTGGATTTGGGACCCCCGAAACGGGAATTTGGGTCTCTGGGGGGACCCCCGAGCTCCTTCCCACCCTCTGTGATTTCGGGGTGGGACCCCATTCCCAATTCCTTGGGGGGGGGGGTGGTCTCGGGGGGTCTTCCCCACCCCTCGGGGGTCTCGGGACCCCCCCTGGGACCCCCGAAATTCCCCCCCCCAGGGCCGGAACGTGGCCAGCGGGGAGCAGGGCTGGTTCCCCAGCAGCGCCGTCAGACCCTTCGTGGCCGTGAGTGTGGGGACCCCCCAAAATCCCCCCCCGGGTCTTTGGGGGGGGGTCCCCGGATTTGGGGAGGGGGTTCTGGGGGGGTGGGGAGGGGTCTCAATAGGATCCCCTCCCCCAATTGTGGCTCTCCCCCCTCTCCTTCCTTCAGGCGCCGCTGCCGGATCTCTCCGTCTACCCCTGGTCAGTGGTGGGACCCCAAAATTCTCCCCTGGGACCCCCCAAAATTCGCACCTGAACCCCAAAATTCTCCCCTGGGACCCCCCAAAATTCGCACCTGGGACCCCCCAAATCCTCCCCTGAACCCCCCATCGGCCGTGGGACGCCCCAAATCCTCACTCAGGTTCACCCCGGAACCCCCAGGATGCCCCCAAACCTGCCCCAAATCCAGGTTTTGGCATCCCGGGTGGTTTTCTGGGGTGCTGGTTGTGATTTGGGGGTTCAGAGTGGGGTTTTTTGGGTTCCGGGTGGATTTTTGGGGTCCCGGGTGGGGTTTTTGGGGATTCCAGGTGGAATTTTGGGGGTCCCGGGTTGGGTTTTTGGGTTCCGGGTGGATTTTTGGGGTCCCGGGTGGGGTTTTTGGGGGTCCCAGGTTGGGTTTTTGGGTTCTGGGTGGATTTTTGGGGTCCCGGGTGGGGTTTTTGGGGGTCCCGTGTGGGGTTTTTTGGGGGTCCCGGGTTGGGTTTTTGGGTTCCGGGTGGATTTTTGGGGTCCCGGGTGGGGTTTTTGGGGGTCCCGGGTGGGGTTTTTGGGGGTCCCGGGTTGGGTTTTTGGGTTCCGGGTGGATTTTTGGGGTCCCGGGTGGGGTTTTTGGTGTGACACCCCTCCCCACCCAAGTCCGGGGAGTCCCTGGAGCTCCCAGGTGGGGTTTTGGGGGGTCCCGTGTGGGGTTTTTGGGGGTCCCGGGTGGTTTTTTTGGGGTCCCGTGTGGGGTTTTGAGGGTCCCGTGCGGGTTTTTGGGGTGACACCCCGTCCCCACCCCAGGTTCGGGGGGCCCCTGGAGCGCGCGGGGGCGGAGCTGGCGCTGTCCCCCCGCTCCGACGGCGCCTTCCTGGTGCGGCAGCGGCTGCGGGACCCCGGGGACTTCGCCATCAGCCTCAAGTGAGGGACGGCAGGGACAGCGGGGGGGTTGGGGACAGCGGGGGGCACTGGGGGACATTGGGGACAGCGGGGGGGGGTGGGGACATTGGGGGACTCTGGGGGCTCTGGGGACACTGGGGGGTGTTGGGGACACTGGGGACATTGGGGACAGCGGGGACAATGGGGGCTCTGGGGACACTGGGGGGTGTTGGGGACACTGGGGACATTGGGGACAGCGGGGACAATGGGGGCTCTGGGGACACTGGGGGCAGCGGGAGCAGTGGGGGACACTGGGGGAAGTTGGGGACACTGGGGACACTGGGACTTTGGGGGAAGTTGGGGACACTGGGGACACTGGGACTTTGGGGACGTTGACACTTTGAGGGCATTGGAGACATTGGGGGGACACTGGGGACATTGGGGACATTGAAGATGTTGGGGACGTTGGGGACACTTTGAGGGCCTTGGGGACGTTGGGGGACACCTGGGGACATTTGGGGACATTTGGGGACATTTGGGGACATTGAGGATATTGGGGACGTTGAGGACACTGGGGGGTGTTGGGGATATTGGGGGACACTGGGGATATTGGGGACACCTTGGGGACATTGGGGACATTGTGGGGACGCTTTGGGGACACTTTTGGGGGTGGCGGGGAGAATTGTGGGGTCACAGGGAGGTTTTTGGGGTCCCTTTGGGGTCACAGGGAGGCTTTTGGGGTCCCTTTGGGGTCTCGGGGACACTTTTGGGGGTGGCGGGGAGAATTGTGGGGTCACAGGGAGGTTTTTGGGGTCCCTTTGGGGTCCCGGGGACAGCTTTGGGGTCACTTCGGGGTCACAGGGAGGTTTTTGGGGTCCCTTTGGGGTCACGGGGAGGTTTTTGGGGTCCCTTTGGGGTCCCGGGGACAGTTTTGGGGTCCCTTTGGGGTCCCGGGGACAGCTTTGGGGTCACTTCGGGGCCACGGGGACAGTTTTGGGGTCCCTTTGGGGTCCCGGGGACAGTTTTGGGGTCCCTTTGGGGTCACAGGGAGGTTTTTGGGGTCACTTTGGGGTCACAGGGAGGTTTTTGGGGTCCCTTTGGGGTCCCGGGGACAGTTTTGGGGTCACTTCGGGGTCACAGGGAGGTTTTTGGGGTCCCTTTGGGCTCCCGGGGATAGCTTTGGGGCCCCTTTGGGGTCACGGGGAGGTTTTTGGGGTCCCGGGGACAGTTTTGGGGTCACTTCAGGGTCACAGGGACAGTTTTGGGGTCCCTTTGGGGTCCCGGGGACAGCTTTGGGGCCCCTTTGGGGTCACAGGGAGGTTTTTGGGGTCCCTTTGGGGTCCCGGGGAGGCTTTTGGGGTCCCTTTGGGGTCCCGGGGAGGTTTTTGGGGTCCCTTTGGGGCGGCTGAGCGTGTCCGGCGCAGGTACCGCGGGCAGGTGAAGCACATCAAGGTGACGGCCGGGCAGGGCCTCTACTGGGTGACCGAGCGCAGAGCCTTCCGCGGGCTGGTGGTGAGCGCCCCAAAACACCCTGAGGGGCACCCCGAAACCCTGAGGGGCACCCCAAAACCCAGGGGCACCCCGAAACCCAGGGGCACCCCGAAACCTGAGAGAAACCCTAAAATACTGAGAGATAAACACCCCAAAACACCCTGAGAGACACCTCAAAACCCCTGAGAGACACCCCAAAACCTGCCCGGGGCACCCCGAAACCTGAGAGACATCCCCAAAAACCCCAGGGGCACCCCAAAAACCCCAGGGGCACCCCAAAAAACCCTGAGAAACCCTGAGAGAGACCCCCCCAAACCCAGGGGCGCCCCGAAAACCCCAGGGTCCCTAAACCCTGGGGGCTGTTTCTGGGGTCCCTGACCACCCCGGGTGTGGTTTGGGGGTCCCAGGGGTGTTTTTGGGGTCCCTGACGCCCCCCCGGGGGTGTTTTTGGTGTCCCGGGGTTGTTTTTGGGGTCCCAGGGGTGTTTTGGGGGTCCCTGACGCCCCCCCGGGGGTGTTTTTGGGGGTCCCGGGGGTGTTTTTGGGGTCCCTGACGCCTCCCCGGGGGTGTTTTTGGGGTCCCGGGGGTGTTTTTGGTGTCCCGGGGGTGTTTTTGGGGTCCCTGACGCCCCCCCGGGGGTGTTTTTGGGGTCCCGGTGTTATTTTTGGGGTCCCGGGGGTGTTTTTGGGGTTCCAGGGATGGTTTTTGGGGTCCCTGACGCCCCCCCGGGGGTGTTTTTGGTGTCCCGGGGTTATTTTTGGGGTCCCCCCGGGGGTGTTTTTGGGGTCTCAGGGATGGTTTTGGGGTCCCTGACGCCCCCCGGGGGTGTTTTTGGTGTCCCGGGGGTGTTTTTGGGGTCCCTGACGCCCCCCGGGTGTGGTTTGGGGGGTCCCGGGGGTGTTTTGGGGTCCCTGACGCCCCCCCGGGTGTGGTTTGGGGGGTCCCGGGGGTGTTTCTGGGGTCCCGGGGGCGTTTTTGGGGTCCCTGACGCCCCCCCGGGGGTGTTTTTGGGGTTCCCGGGGGTGTTTTTGGGGTCCCTGACACCCCCCGGGGGTATTTTTTGGGGGTCCCGGGGGTGTTTTTTGAGTCCCGGGGGTGTTTTTGGGGTCCCGGGGGTGTTTTTGGGGTCCCTGACGCCCCCCGGGGGTGTTTTTGGGGGTCCCGGGGATGTTTTTGGGGTCCCGGGGGTGTTTTTGGGGTCTCAGGGATGGTTTTGGGGTCCCTGACGCCCCCCGGGGGTGTTTTTGGTGTCCCGGGGATGTTTTTGGGGTCCCGGGGGTGTTTTTGGGGTCCCTGACGCCCCCCGGGGGTGTTTTTGGGGGTCCCGGGGGTGTTTTTGGGGTCCCGGGGATGTTTTTGGGGTCCCGGGGGATGTTTTTGGGGTCCCGGGGGTGTTTTTGGAGTCCCTGATGCCCCCCCGGGGGTGTTTTTGGGGGTCCCGGGGGTGTTTTTGGTGTCCCGGGGGTGTTTTTGGGGTCCCTGACGCCCCCCGGGGGTGTTTTTGGGGTCCCGGGGGTGTTTTTGGGGTCCCTGACGCCCCCCGGGGGTGTTTTTGGGGGTCCCGGGGGTGTTTTTGGGGTCCCGGGGGTGTTTTTGGAGTCCCTGATGCCCCCCCGGGGGTGTTTTTGGGGGTCCCGGGGGTGTTTTTGGTGTCCCGGGGGTGTTTTTGGGGTCCCTGAGGTGTTTTTGGGGTCCCGGGGGTGTTTTTGGGGTCCCTGACGCCCCCCGGGGGTGTTTTTGGGGGTCCCGGGGGTGTTTTTGGTGTCCCGGGGGTGTTTTTGGGATCCCTGACGCCCCCCGGGGGTGTTTTTGGGGTCCCGGGGGTGTTTTTGGTGTCCCGGGGTTATTTTTGGGGTCCCTGACGCCCCCCGGGGGTGTTTTTGGGGGGTCCCGGGGGTGTTTTTGGGGTCCCGGGGGTGTTTTTGGGATCCCTGACGCCCCCCGGGGGTGTTTTTGGGGTCCCGGGGGTGTTTTTGGGGGTCCCGGGGATGTTTTTGGGGGTCCCGGGGGTGTTTTTGGGATCCCTGACGCCCCCCGGGGGTGTTTTTGGGGTCCCGGGGGTGTTTTTGGGGTCCCAGGGATGGTTTTGGGGTCCCTGATGCCCCCCGGGGGTGTTTTTGGGGTCTCGGGGATGTTTTGGGGTTCCCGGGGGTGTTTTTGGGGGTCCCGGGGGTGTTTTTGGGGTTCCCGGGGGTGTTTTTGGGGTCCCTGACGCCCCCCGGGGGTGTTTTTGGGGGCCGGACAGGAGCTGGTGGAGTTCTACCGGCGGCACTCGCTGCGCGATTGCTTCAAGGCGCTGGACACCACCCTGGCCCTGCCCTACAGAGACCCCGAGAGCCGCGCGGGACCCCCGGAGCCCCGTACGGCATCGGGGGGGGGGCTGGGGGTCCCGGGGAGACCCTCGGGGGGGGGCTGGGGGTCCTGGGGAGACCCTCGGGGGGGGCTGGGGGTCCCGGGGTGATCCTGAGGGGGGGGGCTGGGGGTCCCGGGGAGACCCTGAGGGGGGGGCTGGGGGTCCCGGGGAGACCCTCGGGGGGGATTTGGGGGCTCCTGAGGTCGTGGGGTCACCGTGGGGGGAGGGGATTTGGGGGCTCCTGGGAGTTACGGGGTGACCCCAGGAGGGATTTGGGAGGTCCTTGGAGTTGTGGATTGGGTGAGGTTGGATTTGGGGATGTCACCGTTGTCCCCATGTCCCCTGTGTCCCCATGTCCCCATGTCCTGGTGTCCCCTGTGTGCCCTCTGTCCCCATGTCTGTCCCCATGTCTGTCCCCATGTTCCCCCTGTCCCCATGTCCCCGTGTCCCCATGTCCCCCTGCTGTCCCCATGTCCTTGCTGTCCCCGCTGTCCCCATGTCCCCATATCCCCATGTCTGTCCCCATGTCCCCGTGTGTCCCCATGTCCCCATGTCTGTCCCCATGTCCCCATGTGTCCCCATGTCCCCCCGTGTCACTCTGTCCCCGCTGTCCCCATGTCCCCATGTCCCGCTGTCCCCGTGTCACTCTGTCCCCATGTCTGTCCCCATGTCTGTCCCCGCTGTCTCCATGTCCCCGTGTCACTCTGTCCCCATGTCTGTCCCCATGTCTGTCCCCATGTCTGTCCCCATGTCTGTCCCCGCTGTCCCCGTGTCACTCTGTCCCGCTGTCCCTGCTGTCCCCATGTCTGTCCCCGTGTCCCTCTGTCCCTCTGTCCCCATGTCTGTCCCCATCTCCCCATGTCCCGCTGTCCCCGTGTCACTCTGTCCCCATGTCTGTCCCCATGTCTGTCCCGGTGTCACACTGTCCCTCTGTCCCTCTGTCCCCATGTCTGTCCCCATGTCTGTCCCGGTGTCACTCTGTCCCCCTGTCCCTCTGTCCCCGTGTCTGTCCGCAGGCTCCGCCCGCAGTTTCGGCTCGGCCCGGGCCCGTTACGCCTTCAGCGCGCGGGACCGCACGGAGCTGTCGCTGCGGGAGGGGGACATCGTGCGCGTGCTGAGCAAGAGGGGCCAGCCCGGCTGGTGGCGCGGGGAGATCTACGGGCGGGTACGGCGGGGACAGCGGGGACAGCGGGGACAGCCTGGGGACAGCCTGGGGACAGCCTGGGGGCAGCCTGGGGACATTGGGGACAGCGGGGACAGCCTGGGGACAGCCTGGGGACAGCCTGGGGGCAGCCTGGGGACAGCGGGGACAGCCTGGGGACAGCCTGGGGACAGCCTGGGGACACCGGGGACAGCTTGGGGACAGCCTGGGGACAGCGGGGACAGCCTGGGGACAGCGGGGACAGCCTGGGGACAGCCTGGGACAGCCTGGGGACAGCGGGGACAGCCTGGGACAGCCTGGGGACAGCCTGGGGACAGCGGGGACAGCCTGGGGACAGCCTGGGGACAGCCTGGGGACAGCCTGGGGACATTGGGGACAGCCTGGGGACAGCCTGGGGACAGCCTGGGGACAGCCTGGGGACAGCCTGGGGACATCGGGGACAGCCTGGGGACAGCCTGGGGACAGCCTGGGGACAGCGGGGACAGCCTGGGGACAGCCTGGGGACAGCCTGGGGACAGCGGGGACAGCCTGGGGGCACCCTGGGGACAGCCTGGGGACATTGGGGACAGCCTGGGGACAGCCTGGGGACATCGGGGACAGCCTGGGGACATTGGGGACAGCCTGGGGACAGCGGGGACAGCCTGGGGACAGCCTGGGGACATTGGGGACAGCCTGGGGACAGCCTGGGGACAGCCTGGGGACACCGGGGACAGCCTGGGGACACCGGGGACACAGGGGACAGCCTGGGGACATTGGGGACAGCCTGGGGACAGCCTGGGGACATCGGGGACAGCCTGGGGACATTGGGGACAGCCTGGGGACAGCGGGGACAGCCTGGGGACAGCCTGGGGACATTGGGGACAGCCTGGGGACAGCGGGGACAGCCTGGGGACAGCCTGGGGACAGCCTGGGGACACCGGGGACAGCCTGGGGACAGCCTGGGGACATTGGGGACAGCCTGGGGACATCGGGGACAGCCTGGGGACAGCCTGGGGACAGCCTGGGGACAGCCTGGGGACACTGGGGACAGCCTGGGGACACCCTGGGGACAGCGGGGACAGCGGGGACAGCCTGGGGACAGCGGGGACACCCTGGGGACAGCGGGGACAGCGGGGACAGCCTGGGGACATTGGGGACAGCCTGGGGACACCCTGGGGACAGCGGGGACAGCCTGGGGACAGCGGGGACACCCTGGGGACAGCCTGGGGACAGCCTGGGGACACCCTGGGGACAGCCTGGGGACAGCCTGGGGACATTGGGTACAGCCTGGGGACAGCGGGGACAGCCTGGGGACAGCCTGGGGACACCGGGGACACCCTGGGGACACCCTGGGGACACCCTGGGGACATTGGGGACAGCCTGGGGACAGCCTGGGGACAGCCTGGGGACATCGGGGACACCCTGGGGACATCTTGGGGACACTGGGGACAGCCTGGGGACATTGGGGACAGCCTGGGGACAGCCTGGGGACAGCCTGGGGGCAGCCTGGGGACACCAGGGACACCCCTGGGGACATTGGAGTCACCCCTGACCCCGTCCCCAGCCCGGGTGTCCCCCCTGACCCCGCTGACCCCTGACCCCTGACCCCGGGGTGTCCCCCCTGACCCCTGACCCCGCTGACCCCCCTGACCCCGCTGTCCCCTGTCCCCAGGTCGGGTGGTTTCCCGCCAATTACGTGGAGGAGGAATATTCGGATTATTGCTGACATGGACCCCCGGAGCCCCCCGGTGTCACCCCCGGTGTCACCCCCGGTGTCACCCCCGTGTCCCCTCCGTGTCCCCCCGGTGTCCCCAAGCCCCGCCCCCCCCGTTTTTGGGACAATAAACCCGGGGGGAGCTCCGAGCCGGGGATTTGATGGGAAAAGGCCCCGGAGGGAATTCCGGGAACGGGAATTCCGGGAAAGGGCCGGAGCGGCCGCCCGGGGTCAAAGGTCAAGGCCGGACACTCGGGTTGGATCCCGGGATCGATCCGGGCGGGGACGGGGACGGAGGGGATCGGGGAATTCCCGGATTTGGGGGGAAATTCCGGGGTTTTGGGACTTCCGGGATTTGGGGGGAATTCTGGGATGATGGAAAGGGAATTCTGGGATTTTTGGGAGAATTTCAGGATTTTGGGAGGGGAATTTCAGGATTTTGGGAAGGGGCTTGGGTGGTCAGACAGGCCCAGGGCAGGGACGATCCCACAGCTCCCAGTTTGATCCCAGTATGAGCTCAACAATCCCAGTTCAACCCCGGTTTGACACCAGTACACGCACGAGTTTATTTCTCCCATTTCCCCAGTTCCTGAGATTTTTGGGGTGAATTCCCAGGATTTTGGCTCAGGGGTTTCCCTGGCAGACCCAGAACAAAGGGGGTCCCACAGGGAAAACCCCAGTCCGATCCCAGTTTGATCCCAGTTTGATCCCAGTCCGATCCCAGTTTGATCCCAGTGAATTTCTGGGTGTTCCCTGGGAACCCAAACTCGCTGCCCCCGGTCCCTGAGGTCACTGTGGCACTGGACTGCGACCCCCAAGATCCCGGGGATCCCCCGGTCCCGGGACCCCCAAAATCCCGGGGATCCCCTCCCCCTCCCCCTCCCCCTCCCCGCCCCCATCACCGGGACCCCGCGCCCCTCCCCCCCCCCGCCCCGCCGCAGTGCCGCCCGCTCCGCGCATGCGCGCCCTCCACGCCCCGCCCACCCCGACTCCCCGGTCACTTCTCCTCCTCCCTCCTCATTGGTCGCGGCGCGGGAGCGCCGCGCTGATTGGCCGCGCGGGAGAGTGACTGACAGGTCAGTCAGGGCGGGGGACGGAGGGGAACCGGCCGACGTGCCTCCCCATTGGCTGCCGCGCCGCGGGTGGGCGTGGCCTCTCCCTTTCCCCCCCCCCTTCCCTGCCCTCATTGGGGGGCAGCGCGCCGCGTTCCCATTGGCCGCTTCCGCGGGGGGCGCGGGCGGAGCCGCCGCGCGCGTTCTCCTCTGGTCGCCTCCGATTGGCCGCGCCGGCGCAGGGGCGCCGCGCCATTGGCTGCGGGCGCGCGGTGGGCGGGGCTCGGCGCGGGGCCGGGCGCGCAGGCGCGGGGCCGGCGCTCCCTGAGGCGGCGGCGGCGGCTCCGGCGGTTCCTTTGTTCCCCCGCCGGGACCGGGTTCGGGATCGCGTCGGGATCGGGCCGGGATGAGCCCCGGGCAGGGCTCCGGGAAGGGCCTTGGCCCCGGTAAGGCCGGGCGGAGCGGGGCGCGGGGTGGATACGGCGGCCCGAGAGGGTCGCGGGCCCTTTGTTCGGGACTGGCGGCGACCTCAGCCCGCGGTGTTCGGCCTTGGGGGTTTTCCCCCCTCACACAAGATCCCCTCACCACAAGATCCCCTCAGCCCCCACAGCACCGATCCCCCCACAGCGCCGATCCCCTCACAGCACCGATCCCCCCTCACAGCACCGATCCCCCCTCACAGCACCGATCCCCCCTCACAGCACCGATCCCCTCACCCCCTCACAGCACCGATCCCCCCTCAGCACCGATCCCCCCTCACACAAGATCCCCTCACCCCCCTCAGCACCGATCCCCCTCAGCCCTCACAGCACCCATCCCCCCTCACAGCACCGATCCCCCTCAGCACCGATCCCCCCACAGCACCGATCCCCCCACAGCACCGATCCCCCTCAGCACCGATCCCCTCACCCCCCACAGCACCGATCCCCCCTCAGATTCCTTTACCCCCTATTTTATTCCCCACCCCGTTTTCCCCTCACAGCCGCTTGCCCCAAATCTCCTCTCTCCCCCTTTCCCGCCCCTATTCTCCCCCATCTCTCCCTTCCCACCCCACACATCCCATTCCTTTCCGTCTTTGTCCTTCCCGAGGACACCAAACCCCCCTCAGCCCCCTCAGCCCCCTCATCCTCCCCACCCTGGGGGGCTTTTCCCGCCCCCCCCTCCCCTCAGCGAGGCCCTTCCCGGTTATTTCGGGATTCCCGTTTTTCCAACTCCCTTTTCCCATTTCCCCCCACTCCAAATTACCCCATTTCCCTTTTTTTTGAGGTTTTTGAGGGGAGGGCTCAGGCGATTCCCTGATTTTTCTGCTTAGGAGGAATCCGGGGGTTGGGATCGGGTGGGATCAGGACCCCCCCCGGTTTCGGGATCCATCCCGATCCATTTCTCCTCCTCCTTTCTCACCTCGGCCGATTCCCCCTGCTGGAATTTCCCGTTCTCCTCCTCCGGAGGAGGAGATTTAAATGAAAATAAAATTAAAACAGCTGCGCCCGCAGTCCCGTTCCCATTTCCTCTCCCCCCTTTCTCATTTTCTTATTTTCCAGCCCTCCCCAAAATCCCTCGCAGCTCCAAGAATGGGCTGAAAATCCTCGGGGATGGGGAAACCAACCCCGTTAATTAATTCATTAATTAATTCATTAATTCATTGGATTTCAGGGTTTAATGACAATTTCTCACCTGGAATTCAGGGGTTTGGGTTTTTTTTCTTGAATTTCAGGATTTAATGACAATTTCTCACCTGTAGTTTCTCACCTGGATTTCAGGATTTAATTAGAATTTCTCACCTGCAATCCAGGGTGGTTTTTTTGTTGGATTTCAGGATTTAATGAAAATTTCTCACCTGCAATCCAGGGTGGGTTTTTTGTTGGATTTCAGGATTTAATGAAAATTTCTCACCTGCAATCCAGTTTTTTTTTTTTTCTTAGATTTCAGGATTTAATGACAATTTCTCACCCGGAATCCACTTTTTAAATTTTTTTTTTTTTTAATAAAACAATCCAGAAACAAAAAAATTGAAATTGTGCTGTGGGAATGACTTTTGTGGCTGGAGCTGGTTGGAATCCTCTGCTCCTGGGAATCTTTAAAAGCAAAATTTTTAAATGGATTTTTATTTTTTTTTTAGTTTTTGAGGGTTTCCTCACTGGGGGTTGGCAAATTCCCCCAGCAAACGCTGAGCTGGGCTGATCCCTGAGGAAAATCTCGATTTTTTTTAGGAGTTTTGTGCTCTGTTAATGAAAATTCCTCTGGATAATTTGTATTTCTGGTTTCCCCCCAGCCCGGTGTTAGGAGCTCGTCCCTCCAGAGGCACAGAAGGTTGCAATGCCTGTAGGTAGGTGCTGGAGTTTCTGCAATATTTTATTGTATTTTATTGTATTTTTATTTTATTTTATCTTTATTTTATTTTGGTTTTTTATTTTATTTTTTATTTTATTTTATTTTTATTTTTGTTTTGCTTTGTTTCACTTTAGTTTATTCTATTTTTTTTTACTCTATTTTATTTTATTTTACTTTATTTTTAGTTTATTTTATTGTATTTTATTTTACTTTATTATATTGTATTTTATTTTACTTTATTTTATTTTACTTTATTTTTACTTTATTTTATTGTATTTTATTTTACTTTATTTTATTGTATTTTATTTTACTTTACTTTATTTTATTTTACTTTATTTTTAGTTGATTTTATTGTATTTTATTTTACTTTGTTTTATTTTATTGTATTTTATTTTATTGTATTGCATTTTATTTTACTTTATTTTATTTTACTTTATTTTTACTTTGTTTTATTGTATTTTATTTTACTTTATTTTATTGTATTGTATTTTATTTTACTTTATTTTATTTTACTTTATTTTTAGTTTATTTCATTGTATTTTATTTTACTTTGTTTTATTTTATTGTATTTTATTTTACTTTATTTTACTTTATTTTTAGTTTATTTTATTGTATTTTATTTTACTTTATTTTATTTTACTGTATTTTATTTTACTTTATTTTATTTTATTTTACTTTATTTTTAGCTTATTTTATTGTATTTTATTTGACTTTGTTTTGTGTCATTGTATTTTACTTTATTGTATTGCATTTTATTTTACTTTATTTTATTTTACTTTATTTTTAAATTTAATTTAATTTAATTTAATTTAATTAATATCCCCTCATCCCCAGGATCTGGGAATTTCCATCCCACAGGAGAATTCCCCTTGGAAATGTCAATTTTCCTTGGGATTGGGCACAAAATTATTAAATTATCAAACTATCAAAATAATTATCAAATGATTAAATTGTCAAGTTATTAAGTCATCAAATTATCAAATTATTAATAGAGGCAACCCCAGGCTGGGGTGAGCAGCACCTTCAGTGCTTCTTAGTGACCAGAAATGCCCAGATTAATTAATTATTGATTATTGATTATTAATTATTAATTATGGATTATTGATTATTAATTATTAATGATTAATGATTAATTATTACTCATCCCAGGCCTGGCTTCAGGAACCCATTCCCAGGGTTAATTAATTTATTAATTTTATTAATTATTACTCATTGCAGGCCTGGCTCCAGGAACCCTTTCCCAGGCTTAATTAATTTATTAATTTTATTAATTATTACTCATTCCAGGCCTGGCTCCAGCAACCCATTCCCAGGATTAATTAATTTATGGATTGTTACTGATTCCAGGCCTGGCTCCAGGATCCCATTCCCAGGGTTAATTAATTTATTAATTTTATTAATTATTACTCATTGCAGGCCTGGCTCCAGGATCCCACTCCCAGGGTTAATTAATTTATTAAATTTATTAATTTTATTAATTATTACTCATTGCAGACCTGGCTCCAGGAACCCTTTCCCAGGATTAATTAATTTATTAATTTTATTAATTATTACTCATTGCAGGCCTGGCTCCAGCAACCCATTCCCAGGATTAATTAATTTATTGATTGTTACTGATTCCAGGCCTGGCTCCAGGATCCCATTCCCAGGGTTAATTAATTTATTAATTTTATTGATTATTACTCATTGCAGGCCTGGCTCCAGGATCCTGTTCCCAAGATTAAGTAATTAATTTATTTATGGATTTATTGATTTATTGATTTATTGATTTATTGATTTATTGAATTATTGATTTATTGAATTATTGATTTATCGATTTATTGTTAATAATTGATGAATTACTCGATTAATTAGCCATTAATGATGGATGTTTTGCTCCTTGCAGGCTGCTGACCTGAGATGGCCACCCCGGAGCCCCCGCTGGGCGGGACCCCCCGGCCCGGCCCCTCCCCCGGGCCCGGCCCCTCCCCCGGCTCCATGCTGGGCCCCTCCCCCGGGCCCTCCCCCGGCTCGGGGCACGCGGGGCACGCGCTGCCGGCGGGGGGGTACGGGCCGGACAGCCTGCACCCCCTGCACAAGGTGAGACAGACCAGTTACACCAGTTACCATCCCAGTTAGCATCCCAGTTATCGTCCCAGTTACCATCCCAGTTAGCCCAGTTACCATCCCAGTTACCATCCCACGGCCCCGAGGGCCTGCACCCCCTGCACAAGGTGAGACACCATCCCAGTTATCCCAGTTAGACCAGTTACCATCCCAGTTACACCAGTTAGCATCCCAGTTACCATCCCAGTTATCATCCCCCGGCTCGGGGCACTCGGGGCACGCGCTGCCGGCGGGGGGGTACGGGCCAGAGGGCCTGCACCCCCTGCACAAGGTGAGACACCATCCCAGTTAGACCAGTTACACCAGTTACCATCCCAGTTACCATCCCAGTTACCATCCCAGTTAGCATCCCAGTTATCATCCCCCGGGCCCTCCCCCGGCTCGGGGCACGCGGGGCACGCGCTGCCGGCGGGGGGGTACGGGCCAGAGGGCCTGCACCCCCTGCACAAGGTGAGACACCATCCCAGTTAGACCAGTTAGCATCCCAGTTAGCATCCCAGTTAGCATCCCAGTTACCATCCCAGTTATCCCAGTTAGCATCCCAGTTATCATCCCCCGGGCCCTCCCCCGGCTCGGGGCACGCGGGGCACGCGCTGCCGGCGGGGGGGTACGGGCCAGAGGGCCTGCACCCCCTGCACAAGGTGAGACACCATCCCAGTTACACCAGTTAGACCAGTTACCATCCCAGTTACCATCCCAGTTATCCCAGTTAGACCAGTTATCATCCCAGTTACCATCCCAGTTAGCCCAGGTACCATCCCAGTTACCATCCCACGGCCCCAAGGGCCTGCACCCCCTGCACAAGGTGAGACAAACCAGTTACACCAATTACCATCCCAGTTACCATCCCAGTTACCATCCCAGTTACCATCCCAGTTACCATCCCAGTTATCCCAGTTACCATCCCAGTTATACCAGTTACCATCCCCATTAGCCCAGTTATCATCCCAGTTACCATCCCAGTTAGCCCAGTTACCATCCCAGTTACCATCCCAGTTACCATCCCAGTTATACCAGTTACCATCCCAGTTAGCCCAGGTACCATCCCAGTTACCATCCCAGTTAGCCCAGGTACCATCCCAGTTACCATCCCAGTTAGCCCAGTTACCATCCCAGTTACCATCCCACGGCCCCGAGGGCCTGCATCCCCTGCACAAGGTGAGTTACCATCCCAGTTACTGTCCCAATTATCCCAGTTAGCATCCCAGTTAGCCCAGTTAGCCCAGTTAGCCCAGCGTTCTGCGCCTCAGGGACCCCCAGGAATCCCCAGGAATCCCCAGGACCAAAGCGGAGCTGCAGCTCCAACCCCCGGGAATTCTTTGGGTGGGGTTTGGGAGCACCAGGAGGTTCCCTGCAGGAATTCCCTGCCCATCCCTGATTCCCTTTGGGAATTCCCTGCCCATCCCTGATTCCCTGCAGGAATTCCCTGCCCATCCCTGATTCCCTGCAGGAATTCCCTGCCCATCCCTGATTCCCTTTGGGAATTCCCTGCCCATCCCTGATTCCCTGCAGGAATTCCCTGCCTGTCCCTGATTCCCTTTGGGAATTCCCTGCCCGTCCCTGACTCCCTGCAGGAATTCCCTGCCCGTCCCTGATTCCCTGCAGGAATTCCCTGCCCGTCCCTGATTCCCTGCAGGAATTCCCTGCCTGTCCCTGATTCCCTGCAGGAATTCCCTGCCCGTCCCTGATTCCCTGCAGGAATTCCCTGCCCGTCCCTGATTCCCTGCAGGAATTCCCTGCCTGTCCCTGATTCCCTGCAGGAATTCCCTGCCCGTCCCTGATTCCCTGCAGGAATTCCCTGCCCATCCCTGATTCCCTGCAGGAATTCCCTGCCCATCCCTGATTCCCTGCAGGAATTCCCTGCCCATCCCTGATTCCCTTTGGGAATTCCCTGCCCATCCCTGATTCCCTGCAGGAATTCCCTGCCCGTCCCTGATTCCCTTTGGGAATTCCCTGCCCATCCCTGATTCCCTTTGGGAATTCCCTGCCCATCCCTGATTCCCTGCAGGAATTCCCTGCCCATCCCTGATTCCCTGCAGGAATTCCCTGCCCGTCCCTGATTCCCTTTGGGAATTCCCTGCCCATCCCTGATTCCCTGCAGGAATTCCCTGCCCGTCCCTGATTCCCTGCAGGAATTCCCTGCCCATCCCTGATTCCCTGCAGGAATTCCCTGCCCATCCCTGATCCCTGCAGGAATTCCCTGCCCATCCCTGATTCCCTTTGGGAATTCCCTGCCCGTCCCTGATTCCCTGCAGGAATTCCCTGCCCATCCCTGATTCCCTGCAGGAATTCCCTGCCCATCCCTGATCCCTGCAGGAATTCCCTGCCCGTCCCTGATTCCCTGCAGGAATTCCCTGCCCGTCCCTGATTCCCTTTGGGAATTCCCTGCCTGTCCCTGATTCCCTGCAGGAATTCCCTGCCCATCCCTGATTCCCTGCAGGAATTCCCTGCCTGTCCCTGATTCCCTGCAGGAATTCCCTGCCCGTCCCTGATTCCCTGCAGGAATTCCCTGCCTGTCCCTGATTCCCTTTGGGAATTCCCTGCCCATCCCTGATCCCTGCAGGAATTCCCTGCCTGTCCCTGATTCCCTGCAGGAATTCCCTGCCTGTCCCTGATTCCCTGCAGGAATTCCCTGCCCGTCCCTGATTCCCTGCCCATCCCTGATTCCCTGCAGGAATTCCCTGCCCATCCCTGATCCCTGGGCCGTTTTCCCCCTGCAGCCCCTGGAGCCGCTGCACGAGAAGGGCCTGGCCGAGGACCCCCGCTACGGGCAGATGAAGGGGATGGGGCTGCGCCCGGGGGGCCACGCGGGGATGGGACCCCCGCCCAGCCCCATGGATCAGCATTCCCAAGGTAGGGAGCGGGGGGGGGAAAAAGGGAAAAACCACATCCAAATCCTGGCTTTGGAGAGAGGGGGAAACGCCCAGGAAAAGGGAGTTTTTTATTCTGGAAATGGGGTTTTTTTTTTTTCTTGCTGGAAAGAGGAGGGGGGGGAGGGGATTTCATCATTCTGGGCTTAAGTCCTGGATAGCAGGGCAGGGATCCTGGATTCCTGTAGCAATCCAAGGCATTTCCAAATCCTTAATTCTGGATTTTGGGGGTGGAACAATCAAACCCAGGGCAGAGATCCTGGATTCCCGTAGCAATCCAAGGCATTTCCAAATCCTTAATTCTGGATTTTGGGGGTGGAACGATCAAAGCCAGGGCAGAAATCCTGGATTCCGGCACTCCAGGGGATTTTCAGATCCACAGGGTGGATTTTGGAGGAGGAACAATCCAATCCTTTGGGGGCTTGGGCTGGAAATCCTGAATTCTGGATTTTGGGGGAGGAAGAACGGGGACTTAGGCTGGAAATTCTGAATTTTGGAGGAGGAACAATCCAATCCTGTGGGGGCTTGGGCTGGAAATCCTGAATTCTGGATTTTGAGGGAGGAACAATCAAAAATCCTTTGGGGGCTTGGGCTGGAAATCCTGAATTCTGGATTTTGAGGGAGGAAGAACGGGGACTTAGGCTGGGAATTCTGGATTTTGGAGGAGGAACAATCCAATCCTTTGGGTGGCTTAGTCTGGAAATCCTGAATTCTGGATTTCGGGGGAGGAACAATCAAAAATCCTTTGGGGACTTAGGCTGGAAATCCTGAATTCTGGAGGGAAACAAAGCAAACCCAAGGCAGAAATCTTGGATTCCCATGGCAATCCAAGGGCTTTCCAAATCCTGAATTCCGGATTTCGGGGGAGGACCAATCCAATCCCGTGGGGCGCCTTAGTCTGGAAATCCTGAATTCTGGATTTTGAGGGAGGAAGAACGGGGACTTAGGCTGGGAATTCTGGATTTTGGAGGAGGAACAATCCAATCCTGTGGGGGCTTGGGCAGGAAATCCTGAATTCTGGATTTTGGGGGAGGAACAATCAAAAATCCTTTGGGGACTTAGGCTGGGAATCCTGAATTCTGGATTTTGGGGGAGGAAGAATGGGGACTTAGGCTGGGAATTCTGGATTTTGGGGGAGGAACAATCCAATCCTGTGGGCGCCTTAGTCTGGAAATCCTGAATTCTGGATTTTGGGGGAGGAAGAACGGGGACTTAGGCTGGGAATTCTGGATTTTGGGGGAGGAACAATCCAATCCTGTGGGGGCTTGGGCTGGAAATCCTGAATTCTGGATTTCGGGGGAGGAACAATCAAATCCTGTGGGAGCTTGGGCTGGAAATCCTGAATTCTGGATTTCGGGGGAGGAACAATCAAATCCTGTGGGGGCTTGGGCTGGAAATCCTGAATTCTGGATTTCGAGGGAGGAAGAACGGGGACTTAGGCTGGAAATTCTGAATTTTGGAGGAGGAACAATCCAATCCTGTGGGGGCTTGGGCAGGAAATCCTGAATTCTGGATTTTGGAGGAGGAACAATCCAATCCTGTGGGGGCTTGGGCAGGAAATCCTGAATTCTGGATTTCGAGGGAGGAAGAACGGGGACTTAGGCTGGGAATTCTGGATTTTGGAGGAGGAACAATCAAATCCTGTGGGGGCTTGGGCAGGAAATCCTGAATTCTGGATTTCGAGGGAGGAAGAATGGGGACTTAGGCTGGAAATTCTGGATTTTGGAGGAGGAACAACCCAATCCTGTGAGGGCTTGGGCTGGAAATCCTGAATTCCGGATTTCGCGGGAGGACCAATCCAACCCCGTGGGGCGCCTTAGCCTGGAAATCCTGAATTTCCATGTCCGACACCGCCCTCCCAGGACCCCAGACCCAAATTTCCCTCCGGAATTCCCCCCCCCCACCCTTGGTGTGTTTCAGGTTACCCCTCTCCCCTGGGCGGCTCCGAGCACGCCTCCAGCCCGGTGCCCTCCAACGGCCCCTCGGGCGGCTCCGGCGGCGGCTCCGGGGCGGCGCTGGACGGCTCCGGCTCCGAGTCCCCGGCGCTGGGCCGGGGCCCCTCGCCCTTCAACGCCGCCCAGCTGCACCAGCTGCGCGCCCAGATCATGGCCTACAAGCTGCTGGCGCGGGGGCAGCCCCTGCCCGAGCACCTGCAGGTGGCCGTGCAGGGCAAGCGGCCGCTGCCCGGGATGCAGGCGCAGATCCCGGCTCTACCTCCGCCCGCCGGCGCCGCCCAGGGCCCGGGGCAAGCGCCCGGAGCGGGGCCGGCGCCGCCCGGCTACTCCAGACCTCACGGTGAGGAGGGGGTGTCGGGGGTGTCTGTGTGTCTGTCTGTCTGTCTGTGGGGTTGTGGTGTGGGAGAGGCGAGGGGAGATTGGTTTTGTTTTGTCCTGAGGGGTCTGGGGGGGGAGTTTGTCCCGTTCCGTCCTGGGGTCTGTGGGGGAACTCATCCCATTCCATGGGTGGAAAGGAAGGGGGGCTTGGGGGTGTCTGTCTGTCTGTCTGTGTGTCTGTCTGTGGGGTTGTGGTGTGGGAGAGGCGAGGGGAGATGGTTTTGTTTTGTCCTGAGGGGTCTGGGAGGGGAGTTTGTCCCGTTCCGTCCTGGGGTCTGTGGGGAATTCATCCCATTCCATCTCATCCCATTCCATCTCATCCCATTCCATCTCATCCCATTCCATCTCATCCCATTCCATCTCAGCCTGGGAAATCCAGGGGAGCTTATCCTGGAGAGCTCATCCCGTTCTGTCCCAGGGGGATCCATGGGAGGGGGAGCTCATCCTGAGGGGTCTGGGGGGGAGTTTGTCCCGTTCCGTCCTAGGGTCTGTGGGGAACTCATCCCATTCCATGGGTGGAAAGGAGATCGGGGGGCTTGGGGGTGTCTGTCTGTCTGTCTGTGTGTCTGTGTGTCTGTCTGTGGGGTTGTGGTGTGGGAGGTGCGAGGGGAGATGGTTTTGTTTTGTTTTGTCCTGAGGGGTCTGGGGGGGAGTTTGTCCCGTTCCGTCCTGGGGTCTGTGGGGGAACTCATCCCATTCCATCTCACATTGTCCTGGGAAATCCAGGGGAGCTTGTCCTGGAGAGTTTATCCCGTTCTGTCTCAGGGGATCCATGGGAAGGGAGCTCATCCTGAGGGGTCTGGGGGGGGAGTTTGTCCCGTTCCGTCTTGGGGTCTGTGGGGAATTCATCCCATTCCATCTCATCCCATTCCATGGGTGGAAAGGAGATCGGGGGGCTTGGGGGTGTCTGTCTGTGTGTCTGTCTTTCTGTCTGTCTGTGGGGTTGTGGTGTGGGAGAGGCGAGGGGAGATGGTTTTGTTTTGTTCTGAGGGGTCTGGGGGGGAGTTTGTCCCGTTCCGTCCTGGAGTCTGTGGGGAACTCATCCCATTCCATGGGTGGAAAGGAGGGGGGGCTTGGGGGTGTCTGTCTGTCTGTCTGTCTGTCTGTCTGTGGGGTTGTGGTGTGGGAGGTGCGAGGGGGGATGGTTTTGTTTCGTCCTGAGGGGTCTGGGGGGGAGTTTGTCCCGTTCCGTCGTGGGGTCTGTGGGGAGCTCATCCCATTCCATCTCATCCCATTCCATCTCAGCCTGGGAAATCCAGGGGAGCTTATCCTGGAGAGCTCATCCCGTTTTGTCTCAGGGGGATCCATGGGAGGGGGAGCTCATCCTGAGGGGTCTGGGGGGGAGTTTGTCCTGTTCCGTCCTGGGGTCTGTGGGGAGCTCATCCCATTCCATCTCACATTGTCCTGGGAAGTCCAGGGGAGCTTATCCTGGAGAGTTTATCCCGTTCTGTCCCAGGGGATCCTGTTCTGTCCCAGGGAATCCATGGCAAGGGTGCTCATCCTGAGGGGTCTGGGCGGGAGTTTGTCCCGTTCCGTCTTGGGGTCTGTGGGGAACTCATCCCATTCCATGGGTGGAAAGGAGATTGGGGGGCTTGGGAGTGTCTATCTGTGTGTCTGTGTGTCTGTCTGTGTGTCTGTGTGTCTGTCTGTGTGGTTGTGGTGTGGGAGAGGCGAGGGGAGATGGTTTTGTTTTGTTTTGTCCTGAGGGGTCTGGAGGGGAGTTTGTCCCGTTCCGTCCTGGGGTCTGTGGGGAGCTCATCCCATTCCATCTCATCCCATTCCATGGGTGGAAAGGAGATCGGGGGGCTTGGGGGTGTCTGTCTGTGTGTCTGTCTGTCTGTCTGTGGGGTTGTGGTGTGGGAGAGGCGAGGGGAGATGGTTTTGTTTTGTCCTGAGGGGTCTGGGGGGGGAGTTTGTCCCGTTCCGTCCTGGGGTCTGTGGGGAGCTCATCCCATTCCATCTCACATTGTCCCAGGAAGTCCAGGGGAGCTTATCCTGGAGAGTTTATCCCGTTCTGTCCCAGGGGATCCACGGGAGGGGTGCTCATCCTGAGGGGTCTGGGGGGGAGTTTGTCCCGTTCCGTCCTGGGGTCTGTGGGGGAACTCATCCCATTCCATGGGTGGAAAGGAGATCGGGGGGCTTGGGGGTGTCTGTCTGTCTGTCTGTCTGTCTGTCTGTGGGGTTGTGGTGTGGGAGAGGCGAGGGGGAGATGGTTTTGTTTTGTCCTGAGGGGTCTGGGGGGGAGTTTGTCCCGTTCCATCTCATGTTGAGCTGGGAAATCCAAGGGAGTTTGTCCCGTTGCGTCGTGGGGTCTGTGGGGAACTCATCCCATTCCATCTCAGCCTGTTCCATCTCATGTTATCCTGGGAAATCCAAGGGAGTTTGTCCTGGGATATTCATGGAGAGTTTATCCCATTCTGTCCCAGGGGATCCATGGGAAGGGAGCTCATCCTGAGGGGATCTGTGGGGGAGTTTGTCCTGTTCTGTCCTGGGATCTGTGGGGGATCCCATTCCATCTCATCCTGGGAAATCAGGGGACCTTGTCCCGGAGAGCTCATCCCCTTCCATCCCGGACGATCCAGGGGAAGCCTTTGCTCCCAGTTTGCCCCAGTACCCCCCAGTTTGATTTTCCCCGCTCTCCTCCCACCCCTGGGCGTTCCAGAGGTTGGGATTTGGGATCCAGGTCCTGCTGAGACTCTTCCCTCCAGGAATCAGCGTCCTCACGGGATTTTCCTCTTTTTTTTTCCCCTTTTTCTGCCCGATTTGGGGCAATTCCCAGGAATGGGAGGGCCCAACATGCCCCCTCCAGGACCCTCAGGAGTTCCCCCCGGCATCCCGGGGCAGCCCCCCGGGGGCCCCCCAAAACCTTGGCCAGAAGGTAAGGAAGGCCCCGGGTGACAAAATTCCCAAAAATTTCTGTGAATTCCACCCAAATCTGTGAGCAAGGGATGCTCCGGGGGTCGGGAAGGGAGGGAATTTCCTGGTTCCAAGCCCTGGAATTCTGTGAGTCCCTGGTTTGACTTCCATGCTGGAGGGATGCCTGATCCAAGGTATTTGGATTTTTTGGGGAGTTGTGGTTGTTTTTGCCATAAACAAATGGAGTTTTGGGGGATGTGGGGCTGAAAAAGTGAAATAATTGGATTTTTTGCAAATTCCAGCCCAATAATTGGATATTTTTTTGCAGATTCGGGGTTGATTTCCAGATAAATAATCAGAGCTTTGGGGGGGAATTGGGGTGAATTTCCCATTCAATCTCTGCAGCTCATTCCGAGTCAGATGCTCCCAATTTTGGGGGAATTTCCTTCATTTCTGACCGAATAATTAAGGCCTTTTTTTTTTTTTCTAATTAAATATAGTATTTTATTTATTTATTATTTTATTTTATGTATTCTCTTTTATATTAAAATATCAGTATAATATCTCTTAATATGTTAATATTAGTATAATATATTATTAAATAAATATATTATTTATATTTAATATTAATATAGTAAAATATTAATATGTTATATGTTTATTAATACGTATGTATTTAATACTAATGTATTATGTATGTTTATAATGTTAAATATTTATATTTAATATATATAAAAATATATATTAAATATTTATATTTAATATTAATATATAATATATTAATATTAAATAAAATATTTATAATACTTTTATTTAATTACCTATAATCTTTTAAATAAATCTAATAATTTTTTAATTAAAAAAAATTTAAAATAATCAATTAATTCAATCACCCCTTCCTCAATTAAAGGGGGAAATTGAGAGATTTTTTTTTGGGGGGGCATCAATTCCCATCTTTTCCCCTCTCCCCCCTCTCAGGGCCGCTGTCGGCGGCGGCCCCGGGCGGGGCCCCCCAGAAGCTGCTGCCGCCCCCGCCCGCCGGCCGGCCCTCGCCGGTGCCCCCGGCCGTGCCCCCGGCCTCCCCGGGGCCGCCGCCGCCCTCGCCGGGGCAGCCGGCGCCGCCGGCGCTGCCCGTGCACCCCAAGCAGAACCGCATCACCCCCATCCAGAAACCGCGCGGCCTCGACCCCGTGGAGATCCTGCAGGAGCGCGAGTACAGGTCAGGGGGCTGCGACTGGGGTGTGCCGGGGTTCCCCCTGGCTGGGACACCTCTGGGGTGAGCAAGAGGAGTTTTCCTCGGGGATTCCCAAGGATTCTCCCAGCCCCAGCTTCCCCCTGTCCTGTTTTCCCCTTTCCCAAAGCCCCACCTGGGTCTTACTGGGGTTCCCTCTGGCTGGGACACCTCTGGGGTGAGCAAGAGGACGTTTTTCCTTGGGGATTCCCAAGGATTCTCCCAGCCCCAGCTTCCCCCCGTCCTGTTTTTCCCTTTCCCAAAGCCCCTGGATCTTACTGGGGTTCCCTCTTGCTGAGAGCCCTCGGGGTGAGCAAGAGGTCATTTTCCTTGGAGATTCCCAAGGATTCTCCCAGCCCAAACTTCCCCCCGTCCTGTTTTTCTACTTCCCAAATCCACGGGTCCAGAGGGATGAGTGGGAGTGTTTTTTCCTTGGAGATTCCCAAGGATTTTTCCCAGCCCCGTCTTCCCCCCACCCTGTTTTCCCCCTTTCCAGTGTTCTCCTTGGAGATTCCCAAGGTTTCTCCCCCCAGTCCTGTTTTTTCCCCTTCCCAATGTCCACGAGTCCAAAAGGGTGAGTTGGGAGTGTTTTTTCCTTGGAGGTTCCCAAGGTTTCTCCCAGCCCCAGCTTCCCCCTGTCCTGTTTTCCCATTTCCCAATGCCCCGCCTGGATTTTGCTGGGGATTCCCAGGGTTCCTCCTGCATCCCGGGTTCCTTCTTGCTGAGAGCCCTTGGGGTGAGCAAGAGGTCATTTTCCTTGGAGATTCCCAAGGTTTCTCCCAGCCCCAGCTTCTCCCCATCCTGTTTTTCCCCTTCCCAATGTCCACAGGTCCAAAATTATGAGTGGGAGCGTTTTTTCCTTGGATATTCCCAAAATTTCCATCCTGTTTGCCCCTTTCCCAAAGCCCCACCTGGTTTTGCTGGGAATTCCCAGGGTTCCTCCCCCATCCCGTGATCCCTCTTGCTGAGAGCCCTCGGGGTGAGCAAGAGGACTTTTCCTTGGAGATTCCCAAGGATTCTCCCAGCCCAAACTTCCCCCTGTCCTGTTTTTCCCCTTCTCAAATCCACGGGTCTAAAAGGATGAGTGGAAGTATTTTCCTTGGAGATTCCCAAGGTTTCTCCCATCTCCAGCTGCCTCCATCCCGTTTTTCTTCTTCCCAAGGTCCATGAGTCCAAAAGGGTGACTGGGAGTGTTTTTCCCTTGGAGATTCCTGAGGTTTCTCCCATCTCCAGCTGCCTCCATCCCATTTTTCCTCTTCCCAATGTCCACCGGTCCAAAAGAGTTCCCTTGAAGATTCCCAAGGTTTCTCCCATCTCCAGCTGCCTCCATCCCGTTTTTCCCCTTCCCAATGTCCATGAGTCCAAAAGAGTGAGTTGGGAGTGTTTTTTCCTTGGAGATTCCAAAGTTTCTCCCAGCCCCAGCTTCCCCCTGTCCTGTTTTCCCCTTTCCCAAAGCCCCACCTGGATTTTGCCGGGATTTTCCTGGGGTTCCTTCTTGCTGAGAGCCCTCGGGATGAGCAAGAGGACTTTTCCTTGGGGATTCCCAAGGTTTCTCCCTTCCCAAGGTTTTTTTCCCCTTCCCGATGTCCACGAATCCAAAAGGATGAGTTGGGAGTGTCTTTTCCTTGGAGATTCCCGAGGTTTCTCCCATCTCCAGCTGCCTCCATCCCATTCTTCCTCTTCCCGATGTCCACCGGTCCAAAAGAGTGAGTTGGGAGTGTTTTTCCCTTGGAGATTCCCAAGGTTTCTCCCATCCCCAGCTTCTCCCCATCCTGTTTTTCCCCTTCCCACTGTCCACGAGTCCAAAAGAGTGAGTTGGGAGTGTTTTTCCCTTGGAGATTCCAAAGTTTCTCCCAGCCCCAGCTTCCCCCTGTCCTGTTTTCCCCTTTCCCAAAGCCCCACCTGGATTTTGCCGGGATTTTCCTGGGGTTCCTTCTTGCTGAGAGCCCTCGGGATGAGCAAGAGGACGTTTCCAAGGATTCTCCCAGCCCCACCTCCCCCCCCGTCCTGTTTTTCTACTTCCCAAATCCACGGGTCCAGAGGGATGAGTGGGAGTGTTTTTTCCTTGGAGATTCCCAAGGATTTTCCCAGCCCCGTCTTCCCCCCACCCTGTTTTCCCCCTTTCCAGTGTTCTCCTTGGAGATTCCCAAGGTTTCTCCCCCCAGTCCTGTTTTTTCCCCTTCCCAATGTCCATGAGTCCAAAAGGGTGAGTTGGGAGTGTTTTTTCCTTGGAGGTTCCCAAGGATTCTCCCAGCCCCAGCTTCCCCCTGTCCTGTTTTCCCCTTTCCCAAAGCCCCACCTGGATTTTGCCGGGATTTTCCTGGGGTTCCTTCTTGCTGAGAGCCCTCGGGATGAGCAAGAGGACTTTTCCTTGGGGATTCCCAAGGTTTCTCCCTTCCCAAGGTTTTTTTCCCCTTCCCACTGTCCACGAATCCAAAAGGATGAGTTGGGAGTGTCTTTTCCTTGGAGATTCCCGAGGTTTCTCCCATCTCCAGCTGCCTCCATCCCATTTTTCCTCTTCCCAATGTCCACCGGTCCAAAAGAGTTCCCTTGGAGATTCCCGAGGTTTCTCCCATCCCCAGCTTCTCCCCATCCTGTTTTTCCCCTTCCCAATGTCCATGAGTCCAAAAGGGTGAGTTGGGAGTGTTTTTCCCTTGGAGATTCCAAAGTTTCTCCCAGCCCCAGCTTCTCCCCATCCTGTTTTCCCCTTTCCCAAAGCCCCACCTGGATTTTGCCGGGATTTTCCTGGGGTTCCTTCTTGCTGAGAGCCCTCGGGAAGAGCAAGAGGACGTTTCCAAGGATTCTCCCAGCCCCACCTTCCCCCCCCGTCCTGTTTTTCTACTTCCCAAATCCACGGGTCCAGAGGGATGAGTGGGAGTGTTTTTTCCTTGGAGATTCCCAAGGATTTTCCCAGCCCCATCTTCCCCCCACCCTGTTTTCCCCCTTTCCAGTGTTCTCCTTGGAGATTCCCAAGGTTTCTCCCCCCAGTCCTGTTTTTTCCCCTTCCCAATGTCCATGAGTCCAAAAGGGTGAGTTGGGAGTGTTTTTTCCTTGGAGGTTCCCAAGGTTTCTCCCAGCCCCAGCTTCCCCCTGTCCTGTTTTCCCATTTCCCAATGCCCCACCTGGATTTTGCTGGGGATTCCCAGGGTTCCTCGTGCATCCTGGGTTCCTTCTTGCTGAGAGCCCTTGGGGTGAGCAAGAGGTCATTTTCCTTGGAGATTCCCAAGGTTTCTCCCAGCCCCAGCTTCTCCCCATCCTGTTTTTCCCCTTCCCAATGTCCACAGGTCCAAAATTATGAGTGGGAGAGTTTTTTCCTTGGATATTCCCAAAATTTCCATCCTGTTTGCCCCTTTCCCAAAGCCCCACCTGGGTTTCGCTGGGAATTCCCAGGGTTCCTCCCCCATCCCGTGATCCCTCTTGCTGAGAGCCCTCTGGGATGAGCAAGAGGACTTTTCCTTGGAGATTCCCAAGGATTCTCCCAGCCCAAACTTCCCCCTGTCCTGTTTTTTCCCCTTCTCAAATCCACGGGTCCAAAAGGATGAGTGGAAGTATTTTCCTTGGAGATTCCCAGGTTTCTCCCATCTCCAGCTGCCTCCCATCCATTTTTTCCTCTTCCCGATGTCCACCGGTCCAAAAGAGTGAGTTGGGAGTGTTTTTCCCTTGGAGATTCCCAAGGTTTCTCCCAGCCCCAGCTTCCCCCCATACTGTTTTCCCCTTTCCCAAAGCCCCACCTGGATTTTGCCGGGATTTTCCTGGGGTTCCTTCTTGCTGAGAGCCCTCGGGATGAGCAAGAGGACATCCAAAAAAAAAAAAAAATCTCCAGTTTTCCTTGGAGATTCCCAAGGTTTCTTCCCCCCATCCTGTTTTTTCCCCTTCCCAATGTCCACAGGTCCAGAGGGATGAGTGGGAGTGTTTTTTCCTTGGAGATTCCCAAGGTTTCTCCCACCTCCAGCTTCCCCCCATCCTGTTTTTCCCCTTTCCAGTGTTCTCCTTGGAGATTCCTGAGGTTTCTCCCATCATAAGCTTCCCCCCCATCCTGTTTTCCCC
>JADMLD010000588.1:0-140466 GCA_017589585.1 Phylloscopus whistleri
GTGCAGCAGCATCACCACCGAGTCCTTGCGCCAGGTGTCCATGTAGGCGGTGGCGTAGAGAGAGTGCCCGTAGAAGCTGCCCTGCAGCAGGTAGGCCAGGGCGATGTCCCTGGGCACCTCCATGCCCTGCTTCCAGTCTGGGGGACATGGGGACAGCCGTCACACCAGGATACCGGTCACACCAGCACATTGGTCACACCAGCACAGTGGGGACACCAGGACACTGGCCACACCAGCAGTGGGGACACCAGGACACTGGCCACACCAGCACACTGGTCACACCAGCACTGGGGACACCAGGACACTGGCCACACCAGCACTGGGGACACCAGTCACACCAGCATTGGGGACCTGAAGGTGCCACCAAGTTGGGGACACTGGTCATGCCAGGACACCGGTCACACCAGCTCAGGGACACCAGTCACACTGGCACTGGGGACACTGGTCACACCAGCGCTGGGGACCTGAAGGTGCCACCAGCTCAGGGACACTGGTCACAGCAGCTTGGGGACACTGGTCACAGCAGCTTGGGGACACCAGTCACAACAGGACAGTGGATACACCAGCATTGAGGACCTGAAGGTGCTACCAGCTTGGGGACACTGGTCACACCAGCATTGGGGACCTGAAGGTGCCACCAGCTCAGGGACACCAGTCACACCAGCTTGGGGACACTGGTCACACCAGGACACTGGTCACACTGGCACTGGGGACACTGGTCACAGCAGCTTGGGGACACTGGTCACACCAGCACACTGGTCACACTGGCATTGGGGACACTGGTCACAGCAGCTTGGGGACACCAGTCACAACAGGACAGTGGTCACACCAGCATTGGAGACCTGAAGGTGCCACCAAGTTGGGGACACAGATCATGCCAGGACACCGGTCACACCAGCATCAGGGACCTGGAGGTGCCACCACCACCCATGCAGGTCCCTCCCAGCTCAGCACGGGAGGCAGGGGCTGGGTGGGGATCCAAAGCCTCTCCCAGAGCTGAGGGAAAACCTGGGGCTGGTGTCCCTGGCCATGGCAGGGGCTGGGAATGAGGGGATTTTTAAGCCCTGGTGTAGTGCAGGAGGTGGGAACGAGGTGGTTTTTGGGCTCTGATTTGGTCAGAAGTTGGAATGAGGTGACTTTTAGGCTCTGGTTTGGGCAGGGGTTGGAATGAGGGGATTTCCAGGCTCTGATTTGCTGCCCATGACCATGAGCTGATCCTCAAGCTCCTTTCCAACCCAACCCTCTCCATTATTTAATTGTTTCCTGATTGACCTCCCCAGCCCCTCCAGCAGCCACCCAGTGACTGAAAGAAAAGCTCAGACACCCCCTTGTGCCCTCTGCACCCAGGGCACGATTAAAAAAAAAGGAAATTTCGGGGTTGCCTCCTGTTTTCCTCACCATAGAAGACAGAGGGGGGTCGTGGAAGAAGGGTAGTCGGTGCAGAAGAGCAGTAGGCGCCGTAGGACCAGGACAAGGAGTAGAAAAGCAACTTCCAGGCACTCTCGGGCATCTTGGCAGCATCTTTGGGCTGCAGGTTGCACCATTCCCCGAAGGGCTGCCAGGAAAAAAAAAAGGGAATTTCATCAGGGAGCGGGGCAGGAGCATCCCCAGAGGCCGGGTGGTGCCAGCCAGGCTCGGATCCCGGATTTTCCCGCAGGAATGAGGCCGGGGAAAGGGAAAATCGGGAGCCGATCCTCCCCCATCCCGGGAGCATCCCCGGCGGGGTGGAGCCGAGAACTCATCAAATAAAAATAAAGCCCAGGAAAAGCCGCGGAGGGAGGAGAAGCTGTCAGGACATTATTATCCCGGGCAGATGGAGCCGGCGGCGCCGCCAGCTCCCGGGGAAAAGCGTCTGGGTGGGCAGGGAAAGGCCCAGGGGACGCCCAGCAGTGCCACCAGGTGCCACCCCGGGCTGTGCCACCCCTCCCCGCGCTCCCAGCGCCTTTTCCAGCCCCAATCCCGCTGGGATTTTTTTTTCCCCCCGCGGTGTTTGCAGCACCAAACCTCCCCAAAGCTGCCCAAAATCAGGGCGGGGAGGACGGGCAGCTCTGCTTGGGGTTCATCCCCCAAAAATTTCCTCATCCCGGCCCCCGAGGGGGCAGAGATACCCCAGCCCTGCCAGGGACAGCCTGGGAATCACAGGAAAACATGGAACAGCCTCAGGTTTTTTGGGAATAAACTGACCCAGCACAGCACAGCCCCAGGTTTTTGGGGATTAAATGGATCCAGCACGGCACAGCCCCAGGTTTTTTAGGATTAAATGAATCCAGCACGGCACAGCCCCGTTTTTGGGGGGGAATAAACTGACCCAGCACGGTACAGCCCCGGGTTTTTTTTGGGAACAGAGGGAGCAGGGGGTGCTGCCCTTCCCCGTGTGCTCCCAGGAGCTCCGGGCAGGGAGTTTTTCCTGCCCCTCGCTGGCAGCTGAGCCGTTCCAGACCCCATTCCTGCCTCCCATCGGGGCGGGGACAGCGCCAGGGCCCCTCCGGAGCCCCCGGGGCACGGCCCAGGGGCAGGGCAGGGCCCAGGGAAGGGTTTTGGGGGAGCCAAAGCGCTGATAACCCCCAGATCCCACCCCCCTCAGAAGCTCCAGATGAGCTGGAGGTGAAAACAAAACTCCTGGAGAGTAACTGGACCCTGCCCCGGGTCAGCACTTTCTGCTCCTAAATTAAGGTCCCAGCTGTCCCCACGCTGTGGCTGCCCCGGTTTTTTTCTGGCTGGGTCCCCTTTTTCAGGGGCTCCCATCCCAAAAATTCCAGATTTCCCAGCCCTGGAGCCGCTGCCAAGGCCTTTTCCAAAGGCAGGGAAGGGGAGGAAGCTTGGAGGGGAATAAATAAAGCAGAGACACAAAGTGCTGGGCACGGGGAGAGTCGATTGTTGGAGTGAGCACGGGAACACGGGGGCAGCTCTCGGGGGTTTGGGATCCTCAAACCATCCCCACCCCACAGGGATCACCCAGATCCAGCCCTTCCCCTGCCCCAGGGGGGGTTTGGGATGCTGAGCCTCAAATCCCTGCTCAGCCCAGAGGGGTTTGGGGTGGGAGGGACCACAGGGATCTGTGGGGTCCGTGGGGCAGGGACACCTTCCCCTATCCCAGGGTGGATTTGGGATCTGAGCTCAGCCCCAAATCCCTGCTCACCCCACAGGGTTTGGGATGGAAGGGACCACAGGGATCTGTGGGGCAGGGACACATTTGGGATGTTGAGCTCAGCCCCAAATCCCTGCTCACCCCACAGGATTTGGGATGAGAGGGATCCCAGGGATCATCCAGTTCCAGCCCTTCCCCTGTCCCAGGATGGATTTGGGATCTGGGCTCGGCCCCAAATCCCTGCTCACCCCACAGGCTTTGGGGTGGAAGCAGCACATGGATCATCCAGTTCCATACCCTCCCCTGTCTCAGGGTGGATTTGGGATCTGAGCTTGGCCCCAAATCCCTGCACACCCCACAGGATTTGGGGTGGAGGCCCCACAGGGATGATGCAGTTCCATATCCTCCCCTGTCCATAGTGGATTTGGGATCTGGGCTCAGCCCCAAATCCCTGCTCACCCCACAGGGTTTGGGATGAGAGGGACCACAGGGATCATCCAGTTCCATACCCTCCCCTATCCCGGGCTGGATTTGGGATCTGAGCTCAGCACTAAATCCCTGCTCACCCCACAGGCTTTGGGGTGGAAGCAGCACAGGGATCATCCAGTTCCATACCCTCCCCTGTCCCAGGATGGATTTGGGATCTGAGCTCAGCCCCAAATCCCTGCTCACCCCACAGGGTTTGGGGTTGAAGCAGCACAGGGATCATCCAGTTCCAGCCCTTCCCCTGTCCCAGGATGGATTTGGGATCTGAGCTCAGCCCCAAATCCCTGCTCACCCCACAGGATTTGGGGTGGAGGCCCCACAGGGATGATGCCGTCCCAGCCCCTCTGGAGCAGGCCCCGGAAGGGGGGTGGTGGGGACACGGGGGGTGACCCGGGGCTGTCCCTGCAGCTGCCCCCGGAGCCACCCCTGCCCCGCGGGGTGGGGAGGGGGGCGGGGATGTCCTCCCCTCACCCGGCCGCCGTTGCCATGGTGACGGCGCAGGATGCCTGTTGCTACGGGCGACCGGAGCTGCGTCGGGATCTGGCTGGGCTGGGAGAGCCCAGGGCTGCCGGGCGGTGATGTCACGGGGCTCTGCTTAAAGGGCAACCTCCCCCTCCTCCTCCTCTTCCTCCTCCTCCTCCTCCTCCTCCTCACGGGCACCTTCCGATGGCCCGGGAGCGGCGGAGGGGCCGGGGGAGGGGGCGGATCCCGCAGCGTTCCCGGCAGGGTGAGGGGAAGGGGCTGGGGCTGCCCGCGGTGCCGGGGAACACCCGCGGCAGGGGGCGAAGGCAGCCGCTCTCCCTTTCCCAGCCTCCAGCACAGCCGGGGATCCCGAAATCCGCGGCCAGGGATCCCTGAATCCACAGCCAGGGATACCTGAATCCACAGCCAGCTCCAGGGATCCCTGAATCCACAGCTGGGGATCCTGAAATCCAGAGCTGGGGATCCCTAAATCCACACCCAGCTCCAGGGATACCTGAATCCACAGCCGGGGATCCCTAAATCCACACCCAGCTCCAGCAGCAGGACACGGGAGCATCCAGAAATCCCTAAATCCGCAGCCAGGGATCCCTGAATCCAGTCCCAGCTCCAGAAATCCCTAAATCCACAGCCAGGGATCCCTAAATCCACAGCCAGGGATCCCTGAGTCCGTAGCCAGGGATCCCTAAATCCACTCCCAGATCCAGCAAGGAAGACAAGGGAGATCCAGGGAACCCTAAATCTGCAGCTGGGGATCCCCAAATCCAGCTCCGGGGATCCCCAAATCCTCAGCCAGGGGTCTCTGAATCCAGCCTCAGTTCCAGAAATCCCCAAATCTGCAGCCGGGGATCCCCAAATCCTCAGCCCGGGACCCCCAAACCCAGCCGCAGCCGCAGCCCCGGGGTCGGGAGCAGCCGGGCAGGGGCAGGGGGGGTCCGATCGAGGTTTCTTGCAGAGGAATTGGATCCCCCCCGGCCGGGGCGGTGCCAGGGCTGCCCGCGGGGACAGCGCGTTCCCGAGGGACACAAAGGAGCGGCTGGCACCGAGCATCCCGGGAATTGGCAGCTTTTCCTGGGGCACGGGCAGCTCCCGATCCCAGCCCGGCCTCAGCCAGAGGCTCCTGGCCCTTCCCAGGGCTGGGGGGGCTGCCCAAGGGATTCTGTCCCCTCTGTCCCCTCTGTCCCCAGGCTGGACACTGCCCCTGGATCGGCCACGCCAGGGATGGGGCACCCAAAGGATCCCAGAACCCTTGGAAGAATGGCTTGGGGAATAACCTGACCCAGCAAGGCACAGCCTCGGTTTTTTGGGAATAAATGAACCCAGCACTTCGGGTTTTCCCCAAAACCTGAGGCTGTGCCTTGCTGGGTCAGTTTATTCCCAAAAACCTGAGGCTGTGCCCTGCTGGGTCCCACACCCGAAGCTGACAGGTTTTTACAGAAAAGCCACAATTCCCACCCTTTCCCACAGCAATTCCAGCAGGGGAAAAGCTTCCAATCCTTTTAAACCCCAGCCCTGGGGCCGGAGCTGTCCCTCCCTGCTGCCGAGGAAAGCTGATGCCACCAGAATCCTGCCCAGCATCTCATCAGGGTCAGGCACATGCAGATGGAGCCCCGGGAAGCTCTCAGCCCCCCTCGGCCTTCTGCAGTTACAGGAGTGACCCATTTCCCCAGGGAACGGCACCTCGGAGCTGCCAGGACCTGCCAGGAACTACCAGGACCTGCCAGGACCTGCCAGGACCTGCCAGAGCTCGGGTGGGCTCCTGGGGCTCAGCCCTCTCACAAGGGGATTCCTCACCCACAGCCCCTTTCACCCTGCAGAGCCAGACAGGGAATGAGGGAAAAATCCAGCCTGGCACAAAATTCCCCTCACAATCCTCACCCAGAGCCCCTTCAGTGCATCTTGGACAGACAGGGAATGAGGGAAATCCAGTTTGGTACAGAATTCCCAGCATTTTCCTCACCCAGAGCCCCTTTGACCCCTCACAGCAGACAGGGAATGAGGGAAATCCAGCCTGGCACAAAATTCCCAGCAGATTCCCCACCCTCAGCAGCCCTGGAGGGCTCAGGCTGGACCTTGCCCAAGGTCAGGACCCCAATAAAGCCAAGCAGGATAAATAAAATAAATAAATTAAAACAAAATAAACCCTTTAGGGCAGCAGTGGCTCCCGCGGGATCCATCAGGACCCAGCTCAGGCGGGGATCGAGGCCCGGCCCAGCCTCCCCGAGGCCTGGTGGCACAGGGAGGTGACAGAAGCGCCTCGGGGCTGTGCCCTGACCCCCAAATCCTCCGCATTTCCCCCGGTTCTGCCCTTCCAGCCCTCCGGGGGCAGCGCCCGCAGCATCTCCGGAGGAAGCGGAGGGAGGGAGGGAGGGAGGGAGCTCCGCTGTCCTGGCCCCCGGCGAGCCAGAAATTAAAGCCAGCACGGAGCTGCTGTCCCCGGGCAGGCGGTGACAGCGGCGGGGGACAGCGGGGCCATCGCTGCATCCCCGAGCTCCAGGAGCTCAGATTTCCCCCCAAAAACACCCGCAGGAATGTGTCCCCTCTTCTTCCCCCCCTGCCCAGGCCAGCTGAGAGGGAAGAAATAATCCCTGACCTTGGGGGGATGCGGGGAAAGGAGCAGGGGGAGCTCTGCCGGGGCTCCGGGGTGCTCAGATCCTTCGGGATGCAGCCCCGGGAAAGGCACAAAAATCTGGAAATAACCGGGAAGAAACCACCCGGAGGCTGAGGGGATGCGGGGAGGGAAATGTGGGGGGGGGGGAAGGAGAACGGGGGGCTCTGCCCGGGGCTCCGGGATGCTCAACCCTGCAGGATGCAGCCCCCCGGGAAAGGCGTGGAAGGAGGGAAAAACTGGGAAAAATCTGGGAAAAATCCGGGAATTACCGGGAAGAGAAATAAAAAACAAAACGCCTCAGCCTGGCGGGGGCAGGGATGGAAACGCGGCGGGGGAAATGGAGCAGGGGGGGCTCTGCCGGGGCTCCGGGATGTGCAATCCTGCAGGAGAGGCACAAAAACCTGGGAAGAACCGGGAAGAACCGGGAAGAACCGGGGAGAACCGGGGAGAAACCGCCTGAGGCTTGCGGGGATGCAGGGATGGATGCAGCGGGGGGGGGAATGGGGCCGGGGGGGGAAATGGAACGGGCGGGGATGCTCCATCCTCAGGGATGCGGCGCCGGAGGAACAACCCGGCAATAACCTGGAAGGAGAAAACCGCTCAACCTTGCGGGGCTGCAGCGCTGGGGGGGGGGGGGGGAAGGCGGCGGTGGCCCCGGGGGGGGCTCTCCCTCTCCCTGGGGATGCTCCACGCTCACGGCTTCACCTCGGGGGAGGAGAATCGGGGTGAAAAAAGCGCCGCATCGCCCACCCCAAACCCGCAGCGGGGAAATCCGACCCCCCTGTGCCCACCCTCGCCACCGATCCCTCCCGCATCATCCCCCCACCCCCGGGGGTGCCCGGCACTGACCCCGAAGAGGCGGCGGGAGCAGGCGCGGCGCAGCGCGGTCCAGCCCAGCGCGCAGAGCCCGCACAGCAGCACCTCCGCCCAGCCCAGGTGCGCGTTCTCGGCCCAGGTGCGGCCGGCCAGCTCCCAGCCGCAATCCCCGCAGCTCCGAGCCGCCGCGGCCAGGCTGCCGTAAGCTCGGCCGAGCAGCTCCGCGTAGCCGGGCATGGGCTCCGGAGGAGGCATCGCGGAGCTGCGGCGGCCGCGGGCCCCCGCGCAGGCTCCGGCGGGGCGGGCACCGAGCGCTTCTCCCCCCCCGCCCTCCCCGCGCCGGTACCGGGCTGGAGCCGCCCCCTGGCACGGCCCGGCCCCCGCAGGGCTCGGCCGGGGCTCCCGGAGGGGGCAGCGCCTCGGGAGGGGCGAAGGGAAGGGGAAGGAGGGGAAAAAGGAGACGGAGGAGCCTCGGAGAGGGGAAAAAAAATAAAATAAAACGATCCAGTCCGGGATTTCGGTACCGGGGGTGAGGGAGCGGATGGAGGGGGAAACTCCCGTGGCCGCCCCGGGGGGATGTGGGGGCTGGAGGGGCCCGCGGCATCCTCGGCACAGAGCGGAGCTGCGGCCTGGGGGGCTCGGGTGCCAATTTGGGGGTCTAAGGTGCCACTTTGGGGGGTCTCGGGTGCCAATTTGGGGGTCTCGGGTGCCAATTTAGGGGATTCGAGCGCGAATTTGGGGTCTTAAGTCCCAGTTTGGGGACTCGGTTGCCACTTTGCGGGATTGAAGTGTGAATTTTGGGGTTTACGTGCCACTTTGGGGGATTGAAGTGTGAATTGGGGGTCTCAGGTGCCAATTTGTGGGGCTCTGGTGCCACTTTGGGGGTCTCAGGTGCCAATTTAGGGGATTCGAGTGTGAATTTGGGGTCTTAAGTCCCAGTTTGGGGACTCGGTTGCCACTTTGGGGGATTTAAGTGTGAGTTTTGGGGTTTACGTGCCACTTTGGGTGTCTCAGGTGCCACTTTGGGGGATTCAAGTGAAAATTGGGGGTCTCAGGTGCCACTTTGGGGGATTTCAGTGTGAATTTTGGGCTCCAGGTGCCACTTCGGGGCAGGTTCAGGAGCTCAGAGCTGCGTGTTCAGGATCCCTGCCCGAACCTTCTCCTTCCAGCCTTGGGGGTTTTGTTGTTGCTGTTGTTTGTTTTGGGTGTTGGTTTTTTTTTTCATTTGATACACAAAGAAAATTCTTTCTCCAGTTTTTTTTTCCCCCTCCTCCCTCAGCACAAGCCTGGCAGGAACTCCAGCCCTTCCCTCCTCAGCAGCTCCCAGGGGTGTCCCAGATTCCCCCAATGGAGCTGATGGAGTTTAAGGGTCTGGAATCATAAAATTCACCTTGAAGATGGGTCTGGAATAATGAAATTCACTTTTAAGATTGATCCAGAATAATAAAATTCACTCTGAAGATGGGTCTGGAGTGTGAAATTCACTTTTGAAGATGGGTTTGGAATCCTAAAATTTGCTTTGAAGACGGGTCTGGAGTAATAAAATTCACCCTTAGGATGGGCCTGGAATAATGAGATTCACATTTAAGATGGGTCTGGAATAAAATTCACTTTTAAGATGGGTCTGGAGTAATAAAATTCACTTTTAGGATTGTTCTGGAATAATGAAATTCACCTTTAAGATGGGTCTGGAATAAGGAAATTCACTTTTAGGATGGTTCTGGAATAAGGAAATTCACATCTGTCCCCCCCATATCCCCCCGTGTCCCCCCTGGGTGTCCCCCCCGTGTCCCCCCGCTGTGGGATTGTTGAGGTTCCCAGGGAATTTCTCCCTCCCCGGAGCTGTCCCGGGCACACTGGAGCCTTTCAGAGCCGCACAAAGGGAACATTCAGCGCCGGCCAAGGCCGGGGACAAAGGGACCTTTCAGTGCCACCGGGGCCGGGGGGCACCGCGACCCCCCCGGGCACCGCGCAGCCCCCGGGGATCCCGGAGAAAAATCCCCCAATTCGGGCTCGGAGCTCCATGGAGGGGGCGGCGATAATTCCTGAAAATATCGGGGGGGACCGCGGAGTTCCCGGCAGGGATTGGGGGGGAATTCCAGGGGATTTGTGCGGTGAGAATTCCGAAAAAATCCAGGAATTCCTGAAAAAATCCACGAATTCCTAAAAAGCCCAGTTCCTAAAAAAATCCAGGAATTCCTAAAAAATCCAGGTTGGACCGTGGTGTTTGTTCCCAGCAGGGATTGGGGGGAATTCCAGGGGATTTGTGCCGTGAGAACTCTTTAAAAAAATCCAGGAATTCCTAAAAAGTCCAGGAATTGTACCTGGCAGGGACTGGGGACAGTTCTATGGGAATCTCTGTCATAAGAATCCCTAAAAAATCCAGGAATTCCTAAAAAAATCCAGGAATTCCTAAAAAAATCCAGGAATTCCTAAAAAAATCCAGGAATTCCTAACAAATCCAGGTTGGACCCGGCAGGAATTGGGGGAAATTCCATGGGGATTTCTGCCACAGTAATTCCTAAAAAAATCCAGGAATTCCTAAAAATGTCAGGTTGGACCGTGGTGTTTGTTCCCAGCAGGGATTGGGGGGAGTTCCAGAGGATTTGTGCCACAGGAATTCCTAAAAAATTCAGGAATTCCTAAAAAAATCCAGGAATTGGACCCAGCAGGGATTGGTGACAAGGACACTGCAGGAGAAACATTACAGCTTATTACACAAGGATTATTTTTAATTTTTAATTTTATTTTTAATTTTAGTTTTTAATTTTATTTTTTATTTTTTTAATTTTTTATTGTTATTTTTCTTTCTGGTTTTTATTTCGGGGTTTCCCCCTCTGGCCAGCAGCGAGCCCAAGGATTTTATTTTTTTCTTTTTTAAATCCCAGAAGGAATTGTCAGAGCAGCTGGAAGAAGATGCAGAATTTGGGATTGAGATGTTGGAATTTCACCTTCCCACTGTCCCACCAGGACCCCTCAGGGCTGGAATCCCAAAATCTCCAGAGATCCAGGAGTGAATTCCACTGAGCAGGAATGGCCCAGCTGCTCTGGGGATTCTCCTGCCAGCAGAGTTCAGGGCTCAGGTGGGGCCTGAACCCCCAAATTGACCCCGAATTTTGGGTGTCCCCACAGGTGTGAGGTGCAGAGGGGATTCTCCATCTTCCAGGGGGAATCTTCTCACTTCCAGGAAGGAATTTCTGGGTTCCAGAGGGGATTTTCCACATTCTAGAAGGAATTTCTGGCTTCCAGAGGGAATTTTCCATGTTCCAGAGAGGATTTTTGGTGTTCCAGGGGGAATTTCTGGGTTTACAGGGGATTTTTTCGTGTCCCAGGGGGTATCTTCCTTGTTCCAGGGGAATTTTCCCTGTCCCAGGGGAATTTTTTGGGGTTCCAGAGGGAATTTCTGGGTCCCAGAGGCAATTTTCTGTGTTCCAGGGGGGATTTTTTGAGTTCCAGGGCAGATTTTCCCTGTCCCAGAGGGGACTTTTTGTGTCCCAGAGGGAATTTTCCCTGTCCCAGGGGTGATTTTTTGGGTTCTAGAGGGAATTTCTGGGTCCCAGAGGGGATTTTTTGGGTTCCAGAGTGAATTTCTGTGTCCCAGAGGGATTTTTTGTGTCCCAGGGGTGATTTTTTGGGTTCTAGAGGGAATTTCTGGGTCCCAGAGGGGATTTTTTGGGTCCCAGAGGGATTTCCCCTGTCCCAGAGGGGATTTTTTGGGTCCCAGAGGGGATTTTTTGGGTCCCAGAGGGGATTTTTTGGGTCCCAGAGGGGATTTTTTGGGTCCCAGAGGATCCCAGCTCAGGCACTGGGCGCGTACTGCAGCACCAGGCGGTCAAAGTCGTTCTCCTGCAACCACAGCCAAGAGAGCAAAGTCTCAAATTCATCATTCATCAATAATTAATGAATGAATGATTATCAATCAATCATCCTCCAATTCACATCTCAACTCTTCCCTGGCTGCACACAGTCAGCTCTCTAAAACTGAAGGAATTCCAGCAGCAAATCCCATCCATCCTTTTTTTTTTTTTAAATTATTTTTTTGTCATTTGCTGCTTTTTCCTTTCCCCTCTCCCCAAAATTCCCTTTCCCAGTTTTTTTCTTTTCCTGTTTGGAGCACAAATTTCCAGCTGGATTAAAAATCTGCATCTCAGAGCTTTTTCCTCCTGGCTTAAAATTCCCAAAAACTGGGAAAAAAAAACCTGAGTGAGATGGAGCTGCCCCCTGGCCCTGGCTCCATCAGAACCTGGTAAAATTGAATTTATTTGATTTATTTCTGTTATTATTTCCCATTTTCTTCCCTCTCCCTACCTTGGCCTGGTACTCCTTGATGAAGGGGTGGTTTTTGTGAGCATCTTTCAGCTGGGACAGGTAACGATTGGTGACCTGGAGGGGCAAAAAAAGTCAATTTTGGGATCTCAGAGTGGAACAAATCCCACTTAAATGTGTTTTGGGTTTTTTTTTTACACCTAAAATCCTGATTTCTCACTGTCCCAACTGACACCAGCAGGATCCAGGCACACACTTGAAATAAAAAAATGAAATATTTCAAAATTAACTTTCAGTGGTGGTTTCAAGTTAAAAATAAAATCAGGGAAAGCCAAACTTAGAAGTCCAAATGTGTTTTTTCTGCCCAGGTTTGGGGGTTTTTTTCCCTCACTAAGGTGGAATTATGGAATTAATTATGGAATTCTGGGATGGTTTGGGTGGGAAGGTCAAGGATCATCTGATTCCATGGGAAAGGACAATTCCCACCATCCCCAGCAGCTGTGACCTCCCCGTTCCCAAAATGATCCCATCTGTCCCCAAAACCTGCTGGGGACAGCCAGAAGTGCAGGGAAAGGCAGAATTGCAGCTGCAGGGACAGGCAGAGCTGCAGGGACAGGCAGAATTGCAGGAAATGGCAGAGTTGCAGCTGCAGGAAATGGCAGAGCTGCAGGGACACCCCAACCCCCCCATGCTCACCTCCGGGGCCTTGCCCAGGTGCTGGGACAGCACCACCAGGTTCAGCAGGGTCTCAGGGTGGCTGCTGTCCTGGAACACAGAGCAGAATTACCCCAGGGACAGACAGAGGGACAGACAGAGGGACAGACAGAGGGACAGACAGAGGGACAGACAGAGGGACAGGGGGGTTGGGGATGGAATTCCCAGGGAAATCCGTGCCTGCAGCAGCTCTGGAAGGGTCCCAAGGCAGCTTGGAGCCACCTGGGGTTGGGCAGGTGAAAGGGTGGGATGGGATAAAATAAAATTAAATGTAAAAAATGCAATGCAATAAAGCCTTTTTGAAAATAGAGTAAAACACAAATACAGGGAAATAAATTACGTAAAATATAAAGTAAATGGAATAGAATATAAAGTAAAATAAAAAATAAAAGACAATAAAATGGACAGTAAAAATGAAATAAAAAATACAATGAAGATAAAATAAAAAATACAATAAAAAAAAAAAAAAACAATAAAAATAAAATGAAACAAATGAAAATAAAATGAAACCAAATAAAAGAAACCTTAAATCCCTGCCAACCCAAAGCCCTCTGGAAGCCCCAGCACAGCCAGGCAGATCCATAACTGCCCATTCCCCTGGATTCCAGCAGGAAAACCCCAGCTGCAGGGGGAATTGCAGGGGAACTGCAGGGGAACTGCAGTGGGAATTGCAGTGGGAATGGCAGTGGGGATTGTAAGGGGAATTGCAGGGGAACTGCAGTGGGAATTGCAGGGGAATTACAGCAGAATTGCAGTGGAATTGCAGTAGGACTGCAGTGGGAATGGCAGTGGAATTGCAGGGGAATTGCAGCAGGACTGCATGGGGAATTGCAGTGGAATTGCAGTTGGAATTCCAGGGGAATTGCAGGAGGAACTGCAGGGGGATTTGCACAATTGCAGCAGGATTTGCAGGGGAATTGCAGTGGAATTGTAGGGGAATTGCAGGGGAATTACAGCAGGAATTGCAGGGGAATTGCAGCAGGACTGCAGTGGGAATTGCAGTGGAATTGCAGCAGGACTGCAGCAGGATTTGCAGTGGAATTGCAGGGGAATTGCAGCAGCCCCCAGGTGTACCTTGTCCAGAGCCTCCTGCAGCAGCCCCTCGGCCTCGTCCCAGCGGCCCTGGCCCATGGCGCAGGCGGCCTGGCCGTTGAGCAGCAGCAGCGAGGGGCAGCAGCGCTCGGCCAGCTCCTGGAAGGTGTAAAAGGCGTCCTGGAGCTTCTCCCCGCCCTGCAGGGACACGGACAGCACGGTCAGGGACAGGGGCAGGGACAGACAGGGGCAGGGACAGGGACAGACAGGGGCAGGGACAGGGACAGCAGGGTCAGGGATAGGGACAGACAGGGGCAGGGACAGACAGGGACAGACAGGGACAGACAGGGACAGGGACAGACACAGGGTCAGGGACAGGGGTCACACACAGCTCCAGCCAGGGGTCATTCCCTGAGCTGGGAGTTCCCCATTTCCTCCCACAGGTCATTCCCTAAGCTGGAATTCCACCCTCAGGTCATTCCCTAAGCTAGAATTCCTGATTTCCACCCTCAGGTCATTCCCCGAGCTGGGAACTCCTGATTTCCACCCTCAGGGTCACTCCCCGAGCCGGGAATTCCCCATTTCCACCCTTAGGTCATTCCCTGAGCTGGGAGTTCCCCATTTCCACCCTCAGGATCACTCCTTGAGCTGGGAGTTCCCCATTTCCACCCTCAGGATCACTCCCCGAGCTGGGAGTTCCCCATTCCCACCCTCAGGGTCAGCAGAGCAGCTCCCCATCCTCGCCTGGGATATTTTGGGAATATTTTGGGAACGTTTGGCTCCTCCTGGGTGAGGGTACCCACCAAGGCCAGGTTGACCCAGGCTGTGGCCAGCTGGGTCAGCGTCGCGTCCTCGTCCTGCTCCTGCATTTTCTTCAGCTCCTTCCTGCAGGAGAAGGGGGAACCACACAGGAAAAGGGATTTCAGGATAAAAAACCAAAAACTTGGGGGTTTTTCCCTCGAGTTTTCCATGTTTTATTTCACCAGGAGAGGCCTGGTTTGATTTCTGGGAAAGGGGAAAGGAAAAGGAGAAAAGGGGAAAGGAAAAGGGGAAAGGGATGGGGAGGGAAAGAAAAAGGGAAAAGAAAAAGGAAAATAAAAGGAAAATGAAAAAGGAAAATGAGAAAGGAGAAGGGGGAGGCCCCAGTCCCACCTGGCCAGGTCGAGCCTGTCGAGCTTCAGCAGGATCTGGATCGTCATGGCCAAGCTGCAGGGACAGGAGCACAGGGACTGAGCCAGGATCCCCCAGAGAATTCCCAGAGAATTCCCAGAGAATTCCCATCCCTGGGAGCGTCCAAGGAAAGGCTGGACAGGGCTTGGAGCCACCTGGGATGGTCCTGAAGGTCCCTCCCACCCCAAACCCCACCTGGGACAGCCCTAAAGGTCCCTCCCACCCCAAACCCCACCTGGGATGATCCTGAAGGTCCCTCCCACCCCAAACCCCACCTGGGACAGCCCTAAAGGTCCCTCCCAGCCCAAACCCCACCTGGGATAATCCTGGAGGTCCCTCCTGACCCAAACCCCACCTGGGATGGTCCTGAAGGTCCCTCTCCACCCCTGGGACAGCCCTAGACCTCCCTCCCACCCCAAACCCCCATTCCTGGAGCTGCTCCCAGCCCAGACCCCTCACGGATCAACACCCAAACTCTCCCACCCCCACGGGCAACGCAGCCAAATCCCCAAATCCCCAAAACCACCAACCAAAACCCCTGTGAGGAGCCTCTGGATGTCCCAAAGCTCCAGCAGAGCTGCAGCAGAGCTGGGGCTGCCCTCACCACTCCAGGCTGTCCCCCTGGTGCAGGGCCCGCAGCGCAGCCTCGGGGTGCTGCTGGTGGCAGTAGATGGCAGCTGCCATCAGCAGGAAGGTGCAGTTGGACACCTCCAGGCTCTTGGACATCCTCCTGTCCAGCTCGGCCACGATGGAGTCCCTGAGGGGGGAGAGGGGAATGGGGGGAAAAAGGGGGAAAAGAGGAGAAAATGGGGGAAAAACAGGGAAGAAATGGGGGGAAGTGGGAGAAAAGAAGAGAAAATGGGGGAAAATGGGACAAAAGAGGAGAAAAGGGGTATGGGGAATGGGAGAAAAGGGGGGAAATGGGGAAGAAATGGGGAGGAAATGGGGGGGGGAAATGAGGGAAATGGGGAGGAATGGGAAAAAATGGGGGAGAAATGGGGGGGAAAGGGGAGGAAATGGGGGAAAAGAGAAGAAAATGGGGAAAAAAGGGGGAAAAGGGGGAAGAAATGGGGGGAAATGGGAGAAAAGAAGAGAAAATGGGAGGGAAATGGGGGGAAATTGGGGAAAGGGGGGGAAATTGGGGGGAATTGGGGAAGGAATGGGGGGAAAGAGGAGAAAATGGGGGAAAAGGGGGGGAAAAAATGGGAGAAATGGGGGAAGAAATGGGGGGAAAATGAGGGGAATGGGGAGGAATGAGAAAAAATGGGGAGAAATGGGGGGGAAATGGGGGGGAAATGGGGGAAATTGGGGAAGGAATGGGGGAAAAGAGGAGAAAATGAGGGGGAAAGGGGTGAAATGGGGAAGGAATGGGGAAAAGAGTAGAAAATGGGGAAAAAGGGGGAAAAAATGGGGGGAAATGGGAGAAAAGAAGAGAAAATGGGGGGAATGGGGGGAAATTGGGAAGAAATGGGAGAAATGGGGGAAAATGGGGGGGAAATGGGGGAAAAAGGGGGAAAAGGGGGAAGAAATGGGGGGAAATGGGAGAAAAGAAGAGAAAATGGAAGGGAAATGGGGGAAATGGGGGGAAATGGGACAAAAGAGGAGAAAAGGGGTATGGGGAATGGGAGAAAAGGGGGGAAATGGGGGGAAGGGGGAAAAATGGGGGGAAAGGGAGAAGAAATGGGAGAAAAGGGGGGAATGGGGAATAAACGGGGGGGAAATGGGGGGAAGTAGGGGAAAAGAGGAGAAATAGGGGGAAAAGGGGGAAAATGGGAGAAAAGAGGGGGAAAGTGGGGAGGAAATGGGGGGAAATGAGGGGAATGGGGAGGAATGGGGAAGAAATGGGAAAAAATGGGGGAGAAATGAGGGAAATGGGGAAGAAATGGGGTGAGAAAAATGGGGAAAACGATGCAAAATGAGAGAAAAAAAAGGAGATAAAACAGGAGCAAACGGGGGAAGCTGTGGCTGCTCCAGCCCTGGAAGTGCCCAAGGCCTGGGGCACTGGGAGGTGCCCCTGGGAAATCCCCTGCACCCCCCAACCCCCCTGGAATTTTAGGGATTTCACCTTTCCCAGATTTCCTGACCCCCTGGGCTGGATCATCCCTCACCTCTGGCTCTCCTTGGCCAGGAACTCTGCAAACATCCTGACAGCCTGCAGCTCGGGGCTGGCACTGCCCTGGATCTCATCCAGCACCACCCCAAACTTCCTCTGGAATGGCAGGGACAGGGGAACAGGGGGAAAAGGGGAAAAAAGGGGAAAAAATGGAAAAAATGGGGGGAAAAGGGGGAAAAAAAAGGGGAAAAAAAAGGAAAAATATGGGAAAAAAAGGGGGGAAAAGGGAAACAGGGGAAAAAGGGAAAAAGGGAGAAAGAAGGGGAAAAGAGGGAAAAGGGGAAAGAAGGGGGAAAAAGGGAGAAAAGGGGGAAAAGGGGAAAGGGGAAAAGAGGATAAAGGGGGAAAAGGGGGAAAAAGGGGAAAAAAGGGAACAAAAAGAAAAAAAGGGGAAAAAAATGGGAAAATGGGGAAAAAAGGGAAAATGGGGGAAAAGGGAAAAAAGGGGGAAAAAGGAGGGGAAAGGGAGAAAAAAGGAAAAAAGGGAAAAAAGGGGGAAAAGGGGGAAAAAGGGAAAAAAAAAGGGGAAAAAAGGGAAAAAAGAGGTTGGAGTTTGAGCAGAACTCTCAGGGAGCTGCAGGGACAGGATTCCCAATTCCACAGGGAATCCAATCCCTCCCCAGGGAAGGGTGAGGGGAGGTTTGGGGGTGGAAATGAGTTTTTTTAAAAAAAGGAGAAAATAAAATAAAAATTAAAAAATAACAAATAAAATAACTAAATTTAAAAAAAACACTCCTAAACTAAACAGCTTAAAACAATAAAATAAAATAAAAATAAAGTAATAAAATAAACTAAACTAAAATAAATTAAAATAAAATAGAACAAAATAAATCAAAAAAAGAACTAAACTAAACAGCTTAAAAATAAAATAAAATAAAATAAAATAACAACACAGTGAAATGAAATAATGGAATAAAATAATGGAATAGAAGTGGAATGGAATAATGAAATTAAATCATGGAATGAAAGGAGCTTTAGAAAGAGATGAAATAAGAAAATAAAATGACTAAATAATGAAATCAAATCAGCTTATAAAACGGAGATAAAGTGAGATAATCAAATAAAATCATGGAAAAGAAATAATGAAATTAAATGGCCTTAAGAAAGGAAGATGATAAAATGATAAGACAGAATGGCAAAATAAAACGAAATCTTTTTATAAAAAGAGATTGAGATGAAATAATGGAATAAAATAATGGAATAAAACAATGGAATTGTGGAATAAACCGAGGGAATTGTGGAATAAACCAAGGGAATGGGCTCCCCGAGCCCGGGCAGCCTCACCTGGGCGATGTAGGCTCGGAACAGGAACACGTCCCGCTCCAGCTCCTTCTGCGGGCTGGAAGGCTGCGAGGGCAAAACAGAACAAAACAAAACAAACCCTGAGCGCTGCGGACACCCGGACCCCGCAGGAACCCAAACCCCGAACCCCGCCCGGCCCCACACGGACCCCGCCCGGCCCCACACGGACCCAGCCCGGAGCCGCCAACCCCCGCCCGGGCAGCGCCGCCGATCGCCCCTCAGGGATCCCCACTAAAGCCCCGCTGAGTCCCGACCTTGGCGCGCTGCGCCTCGTTGATGGCGGCCTGGAAGGCGCCGATGTAGAAGTTGTTGCGGAGGTCGAAGAGCTCGTCCGCCTCCCCCGCCGCCGCCGCCGCGCCCGCCCCGGCCGCCATCGCCCTCAGACACGTCCCCGGAAGCGCCCGCGCCGCGCGGGCCGCCGGGAGCCGCCGTCTCCATGGAAACCGCCAATAGCGGCGCGAGGAGGGGGGAGACGTCAGCGAAGCCGCGCGCGGTGCGGGGTGTGGGCGGGGCGAGAGCGAGCCGGCCAATGAGCGGCGCGGGTGGTGGTGACGCCATCGGGGCGCGCGCGGGCGGGGCGGAGCGGAGCGGAGCGGGCATGGCGGCGTTCCGGGCGCTGGGGCTGGCGCCGTGGCTGGCGGAGCAGGCGCGGCAGGTGGGGCTGGTGCGGCCCACGCCCGTGCAGGCCGCCTGCATCCCGGCCGTGCTGCAGGGTGAGCGCGCAAGGGAAAGGGGGGCCGCTTATGCGCCCGGTCCCGTCCGCGGTGAACGGCCCCTCGTGGTCCCCATCCCCTCCCTCCCTCGGGCTCGGCCGCTCTCCCCTCCGTGCCCCTCTCCCTGGTCCCGTTCCCCTTTTCCCCGTCCCGTTCCCCTCTCCCGGTCCCGTTCCCTCTTCCCTGTCCCGTTCTCCTCTCCCCGTTCCCTTTTCCCGGTCCCGTTTTCCTTTCCCGGTCCCGTTCTCCTCTCCCCGGTCCCGTTCCCCTCTCCCCGGTCCCGTTCCCCCTTTTCCCGATCCCGTTCCCCTTTTCCCCGGTCCCATTCTCCTCTCCTCGGTCCCGTTCCCCTTTTCCCGGTCCCGTTCCCCCTCTCCCAGGTCCCGTTCCCCCTTTTCCCAGTCCCGTTCCCCTTTTCCCGTTCCCCTCTCCCCGGTCCCGTTCCCGTTCCCCTCTCCCCGGTCCCGTTCCCGTTCCCCTCTCCCGGTCCCGTTCCCCTTTTCCCATTCTCGTTCCCGGTCCCGTTTCCCGTTCCCCGCTCCCCTCCCGGCGCTGAGGCCGCCCCGGTGCCCCCTCAGGCCGGGACTGCCTGGGCTGTGCCAAGACGGGCAGCGGGAAGACGGCGGCGTTCGTGCTGCCGGTGCTGCAGGTGCTCTCCGAGGATCCCTACGGCATCTTCTGCCTGGTGCTGACACCCACCAGGTACCGGGGGAGCCCCGGGAGGGCCCGGGGGGCTGCGGGCGGGGCGGGGCTGGGCTGAGCCGAGCCGAGCCGTCCCTCCGGTGCCCCCGCAGGGAGCTGGCCTCTCAGATCGCCGAGCAGTTCCGGGTGCTGGGCAAACCCCTGGGCCTGAAGGAGTGCGTGGTGGTGGGCGGCCTGGGTGAGTCCCGAGCTGCTGCTGCTGCTGCTGCTTCCCCCCAGGGTGGGCTCGGGTTGGGAATTCCCCGGGCTGCGAGGGAGCCTCGGGGTCACTGAGCCCTGCACGGACAGCCCAGACTCCCATCCTGGAGCCTCGGGGCTGGGGTTGTTCCCTGGGGGAATTCAGTGCCCAGCACGCTCTGGGGGAAGAAAATCTCTGAAATCCGTCCCAGATCCGTGAACCTTTCCCAGATCTCCATCCCAAATCCCTGCCACAGCTCCAGCCCCTCCCTGGGTGCTGTCCCTGCTCCCAGAGCTGAACATTCCCAGCCTGGTGGGATTCTCTGCCACCCAGCAGATCCCACTGGGAGCATGGAGAGTGCCTGGTTCCCAGCCCCCTGCCCCCTTCCCTGCCCCCTTCCCTGCCCCCTTCCCTGCCCCATTCCCTGACATTCCTGAGCTTTTCCTTTCCCCGTTCCCTGACATTTCTGAGCTCCTCCCTGCCCCGTTCCCTGACATTTCTGAGCTCCTCCCTGCTCCGTTCCCTGCCCCATTCCCCATTCCCTGCTCCGTTCCCTGCCCCATTCCCCATTCCCTGCCCCGTTCCCATTCCCTGCCCCATTCCCTGCCCCCTTCCCTGCCCCATTCCCTGACATTCCTGAGCTTTTCCTTTCCCCATTCCCTGACATTTCTGAGCTCCTCCCTGCCCCATTCCCCATCCCCTGCCCCATTCGCCATCCGCTGCCCCATCCCCATTCCCATTCTCTCCCCCCAGACATGGTGGCCCAGGCCCTGGAGCTGTCCCGCAGGCCCCACGTGGTGATCGCCACCCCCGGGCGCCTGGCTGACCACCTGCGCAGCTCCAGCACCTTCAGCCTCAGGAAACTCAAATTCCTGGTAAAGCCCCGTTCCCTGGGGGAGCCCCGTTCCCTCTAAAGCCCATTCCAGGGAAAACCCCATTCCCTGCTAAAGCCCCATTCCCCAGGGAGAGCCCCATTCCAGGGAAAACCCCATTCCCTGCTAAAGCCCCGTTCCCAGGGAGAGCCCCACTGCCCATGAGCAGCAGATCCCTGTCACACCACGACACCAAAGAAACAACACTCACACACTGAGATCTCCAAGGCAATTAAAAGGGGCAGTTTATTCACAGACCTGGACATTTATAGGATTTATAGAATTTTAACAGCGAGCATGGATTGGAGGAAGAAAATCTTCCTCTCCAACCACAGTGGGCAACCCAACAGTCCGTCAGTTTTCTCTTCCTTATGAGAGGAATGTAAACATGAAAGGACAGTTACAATAACAGTAGATTGTTTGTGTGAGAATTGTTAGAGACTCTGTTGCAAAAAGTGAGCAATCAGAAAGCTGAAAAAACTTTTAAAAAACTTAAAAAAACACAGAGGAGAACAGAAAAAAAAAAAAACCCAAAGCAACAGACAAGATTTGGAAGGGATAAAGAAAAACACCTCCCCAGCAGGTTTCACCAGCTGGCAGCAGAGCACACGCTGCTGGTTACAGCCCAAGACACTGGGGTGGATCCCCGGGTTCCCAGGGGTGGATCCCCGGGTTTCTGAGGGTGGATTCCCGGGTTTCCAGGGGTGGATTTCCAGGGGTGGATCCCCAGGTTTCTGAGGGTGGATTCCCAGGTTTCCAGGGGTGGATTTCCCAGGTTTCTGAGGGTGGATCCCTGGGTTTCCAGGGTTGGATTCCCAGGTTTCTGAGGGTGGATCCCCGGGTTTCCAGGGTAGGATTCCCGGGTTTCTGAGGGTGGATCCCCGGGTTTCCAGGGTAGGATTCCCAGGTTTCTGAGGGTGGATCCCCGGGTTTCTGAGGGTGGATCCCCGGGTTTCTGAGGGTGGATTTCCAGGGCTGGATCCCCGGGTTTCCAGGGGTGGATTCCCAGGGGTGGATTCCCAGGTTTCCAGCCAGGAATGCCACTGAGGCAGTGTTTCCCAGGTGCTGGACGAGGCTGACCGCCTGCTGGAGCAGGGCTGTGCGGATTTCAGCGCCGACCTGGAGCTGATCCTGGAGGCCGTGCCCGCGCGGCGCCAGACGCTGCTCTTCAGTGCCACCCTGACGGCCACGCTCAGCCAGCTGAGGGGGCTGGCTGCCAACAGCCCCTTCTTCTGGGAGGCTGAGTCACAGTCAGTGCCCCCAATTCCTGCTTTGTTCCTGGTTTGGGGGGTTTTTTTTCTCTTTTTTCCCTGCTTTTTGCTGGGCTGGTGCCACTGAGGCACCGCGGGGATGGTGGGGACAAGGAGCTGGAGGGGCTGGAGAGCCAGGAGGGGCTGAGGGGGCTGGGAAAGGGCTGGAGAATTCCTGAGGGGGCTGGGAAAGGGCTGGGAATTCCTGAGGGGGCTGGGAAAGGGCTGGAGAGTTCCTGAGGGGGCTGGGAATTCCTGAGGGGGCTGGGAAAGGGCTGGGAATTCCTGAGGGGGCTGGGAATTCCTGAGGGGGCTGGGAAAGGGCTGGAGAATTCCTCAGGGAATTACCCTGGGAATTCCTGAGGGAGCTGGGAAAAGGCTGGGGAGTTCCTGAGGGAGCTGGAGAATTTCTGAGGGAGTTGGGAAAAGGCTGGGAATTCCTGGGAAGGGGCAGCAGAATTCCTGAGGGAGCTGGAGAAGGAGTGGAGAATTCCTGAGGAAGTTGGGAATTCCTGGGGGAGCTGGGAACTCATCAAATCTCTCTGTTCTCAGATTATTTACATATTTTCTTTACTGACCCTCCCAGGACAAATCCCTTGTTGTTCAGGTGCATTTGTTTTTGTTCAATTCACGAAGGGGTTGTGCTCACAAGTTTTTACAGCGAGATGGGAACTTGAAAATCACAAGTACCGTGTTCACTTTGGCAATTCAGGCCTTTCTCTTACAATTCTTTGACAATTTTCTCATTCTTTCTCCTGCCCTGACACTGGAGGGCTTCCCCAGCCTCCCCAGCCCTGGCATTTCCCCGTTTTTCCCTGTTTTTCCCCCAGGGTGAGGACGGTGGAGGAGCTGGAGCAGAGGTACCTGCTGGTGCCCGAGGCGCTCAAGGACGCCCACCTGGTGCACCTGGTGCAGAACTTCCAGGACCTGCACCAGGACTGGGCCATCATCATCTTCACCAAAACCTGCAAGTGAGCCAGCTCTCCTCTGCTTCTCCTGCCATTCAGCCCTGTCCCAGTTCTTCCAAACACTGGAATTGTCCCAGACCATGCTGGAACACCCTGGGAAAATGGGATAGTCCCTGTCCCAGTTTTCCCACCCCTGGATTTGTTCCAAACCATGCTGGAACACTCTGGAAAAGTTCCTCCCTGTCCCAGCTTTTCCACTCCTGGAATTATCCCAGACCATGCTGGAACACTCTGGAAAAGTTCCTCCCTGTCCCAGCTTTTCCAAACCTTGGAATTATCCCAGACCATGCTGGAACACTCTGGAGAAGTGGGACAGTCCCTCCCTGTCCCATTTTCCCACCTCTGGAATTATCCCAGACCATGCTGGAACATTTTGGAAAAGTCCCTCTCTGTCCCAGTTTTTCCAAACCCTGGAATTATCCCAGACCATGCTGGAACACTCTGGAAAAGTGGGACAGTCCCTCCCTGTCCCATCTCTCTCCTGATCCATCCTCTCAGAGCATCCTGAGGATTCTCCTGATTTTTTTTTTTTTTTTAAATTTTTTTTTCCTCTCCTTTCCAGGGACTGCCAGGTGCTGAACATGATGCTGAGGAAATTCAACTTCCCCTCCGTGGCTCTGCACTCCATGATGAAGCAGGTGAGGGGGGCAGGGGCAGGGATTTGGGATGGAGCTCTGGGATTTGGGGTGGAGATTTTGGGATTTGGGATGGAGATTTTGGGATTTGGGATGGAGATTTGGGGTTTGGGATGGAGATTTGGGGTTTGGGATGGAGATTTGGGATTTGGGATGGAGATTTGAGATCTGGGATGGAGATTTGGGATTTGGGATGGAGATCAGGGAGAGGCTCAGGGATTTGGGATGGAGATCAGGGAGAGGTTCAGGGATTTGGGATGGAGATCAGGGAAAGGTTCAGGGATCAGGGATGGAGATCTGGGAAAGGTTCAGGGATCTGGGATGGATTTCAGGGGATCTGGGATGGATTTCAGGGGATCTGGGATGGATTTCAGGGGATCTGGGATGGATTTCAGGGATTTTCTCCCCCCAGCTGCATCCCACCCCCCTCACCTGGAGTTTTCCTCCTCACAGAAGCAGAGATTTGCAGCTTTGGCCAAGTTCAAGTCCAGCATCTTCAAGATCCTCATCGCCACCGACGTGGCTGCCAGGTGAGCCCAAAGCTCTCCCACCAGGGTTTGGTCACCAGAACCAGGGTGGGCTGAGCTCAGCAGGAGCAGAGCCTCAAACCCCCCAAATTTGGGGTTTGTAACTCCTGAAGAAGGAGTTAGGGGATTGATTGATGGACTCTGTGAGGGAGGAGTTAGGGAATTGTGGAATTTATCTGGGAATTGTTCAATTCTGAGGGAGGAATTAGGGAATTGTTCAATTCTGAGGGAGGAATTAGGGAATTGTTCAATTCTGAGGGAGGAATTAAGAAATTGTTGAATTCTGTGAGGAAGAAATTAGGGACTTGATGGACTCTGTGAGGGAGGAGTTAGGGAATTGTTGAATTTGTTTGGGAATTGTTGAAATCTGAGGAAGGAATTAGGGAATTGTTCAATTCTGAGGGAGGAATTAGGGAATTGTTCAATTCTGAGGAAGGAATTAAGGAATTGTTGGATTCTGTGAGAAAGGAATTGGGGAATTGATGGACTCTGTGAGGGAGGAGTTAGGGAATTGTTCAATTCTGAGGGAGGAATTAGGGAATTGTTGCATTCTGTGAGGAAGGAATTGGGGAATTGATGGACTCTGTGAGGGAGGAGTTAGGGAATTGTTGAATTTATTTGGGAATTGTTGAACTCTGAGGAAGGAATTAGGGAATTGTTGAACTCTGAGGGAGGAATTATGGAATTGCTGAACTCCGTGAGGAAAGAATTTGTCCTCCAATCAGCCAACAAAGGCTTCATCCATAAAAATCTGAGTCTTTTGGAGAAAGCAGGAATTCAACTGAGATCCCTGCTTTGGTGGAAGTGTCCCAAAGCAAGGCCAAGAACCAAATCCATTTAAATTCCCTCCCACCCCCAACCCTTCTGGCATTTTATAACTCTACAACACTTCAGCTGTTTTACCACAACTGGGTGAGTTGTTTGTTTTATATTTTATTTTTTCCTTTTTCCCCTGAATTGCAGAGGTTTGGACATCCCTGCAGTGCAGCTGGTGATCAACCACAACACCCCGGGGCTGCCCAAGATCTACATCCACCGCGTGGGGCGGACGGCGCGCGCGGGTGAGCGCCCCGGGGCTGGCCCCAAGACCTGTCCCCAAAAATTGTCCCCAAGACCTGTCCCCAAAAATTGTCCCCAGGAACTGTCCCCAGAACTTTCCCCAAAAATTGTCCCCAGGGCCTGTGCCCAGGGCCTGTCCCCAAAAACTGGCTCCAAGCCACCCTGAGGCCTTGGGGAGGCTGAGTTGGAATAGGCTGGGCAGAATAAAGCAGAGATTGATTGAAAGGTCTTTAAGGGAACAGCTTGGGCAGGACAGGAGCCTGGATGGGGCTACACTCAGCGTGGACCCAAAAAGGTCACAAAATGGACCCAAAATGGTCACAAAATGGACCCAAAATTGTCATAAAATGGACCCAAAATGGTCACAAAATGGAGGACTGGTCATGAGGCCTCACATTTTTAAAAGCTTTGGTCTGGACAGAGCTGGAGAATAAGCAGAGATTGATTGAAAGGCCTTTAAGGGAACAGCTTGGGCAGGACAGGGCCTGGATGGGGTTACACCCAAGGTGGACCCAAAAAGGTCACAGAATGGGACCCAAAATGGACACAACATGGTGCCAAAATGAACTCAAAATGATCACAAAATGGTGACAGAATAGACACAAAATGGAGGACCGGTCACGAGGCCTCATGTTTTTAGAAGCTTTGGTCTGGACAGAGCTGGAGAATAAAGCAGAGATTTATTGAAAGGCCTTTAAGGGAACACTTTGGGCAGGACAAGGCCTGGATGGGGTTACACCCAAGGTGGACCCAAAAAGGTCACAGAATGGGACCCAAAATGGACACAACATGGTGCCAAAATGAACTCAAAATGGTCACAAAATGGTGACAGAGTAGACACGAAATGGTCACAAAATGGAGGACCGGTCACGAGGCCTCATGTTTTTAAAAGTTTTGGTCTGGACAGAGCTGGAGAATAAAGCAGAGATTTATTAAAAAGCTTTTATGGATACATCTTGGGCAGGGCAGGAGCCTGGTGAGGGCTACACCCAAGGTGGACCCCAAAATGTTCACAAAATGGTCCCAAAATGGACGAGGATGGATCACACCCACCAGGAGCTTTTCACGGGAGAACTTTTCAGGAAAAAGCCCTCCCTGAGCACCCCAGCCTGGCTCCCGGGGATGGGTGGGTGGGGAATGCTTTGGGTTCATCCCTCTCTGCCTGCCAGGAGCCCCCAGCCCCTGTTTTTCCCCCATTTCAGGGAGGAAGGGCTTGGCCATCACGCTGGTGACACAGTACGACATCCACCTGGTGCACGCCATCGAGGAGGAGATCAGTGAGTGGGGCTTGCTGCTGCTGCCACAGGGGCCCTTCCCGTTTCCCTCCCTGCTCTTTTCCTCCCTTTTTCCCTTTTTTTATTCCCCTTTTTTATTCCCCTTTTTTATTCCTTTTTTTTTCCCCTTTTTTTTTCCCCTTTTTTTTTCCCCCTTTTTTTTCCCCCTTTTTTTTCCCCTTTTTTCCCCTTTTTTTCCCCCCTTTTCCCCCCTTTTTGTCCCTTTTTCCCCTTTTTTTTCCTTCCCCCTCTTTCCTCCCCTTTTTTTCCCCCCTTTTTTCCCCCTTTTTTCCCCCTTTTTTCCTCTTTCCCAAGGCTTGGAAAAGAGCAGGAGCAGCTGAATCCCTGATTTCAGCTCCTGGTTGTGCTCCTGCTGCTTTTTTAGTGGAGCAGAAATTGTCTGGAGCTGCTCTGCATTAAAGCAGCTGCTCCTTCCTCAGCCCGGGCTGAGATTCTCCATTTCCCCCCTCAGGTTCAGTTTCCCTGTGTTTGTTTGGGGTTTTTTTTGGGGGAAATAGACCCAAAACCTGCAGCATTTTGTGCTGGCAGAGGGGAGGATTGAATCCCTGGCAGGCTGAAGAAGTCAAGGATCACAGCCTGTAACAATCTAACATTTAACAGCACAAAATAACCCTGCTGATAACTCCAGGGACTGCCCTGGGCTTGGAGTTCTCCTTTCCCTGCCAGGATTTGGGGTTTTGTGACTTTTCCCTCCCTCTGTCTCACCCCTGGGTTTTTGTGACTTTCCCCCACGTGGATTTGGGGTTTTTGTGACTTTCCCCCCTGTGGATTTGGGGTTTTTGTGACTTTTCCCCGTGTGGATTTGGGGTTTTTGTGACTTTTCCCCGTGTGGATTTGGGGTTTTTGTGACTTTCCCCCATGCGGATTTGGGGTTTTTGTGACTCCCCCGTGTGGATTTGGGGTTTTTGTGACTTTCCCCCCTTTGGATTTGGGTTTTGTGACTCCCCGCCCTGTGGATTTGGAGTTTTTGTGACTCCCCAATGTGGATTTGGGGTTTTTGTGACTCCCCCATGCAGATTTGGGGTTTTTGTGACTCCCCAATGTGGATTTGGGGTTTTTGTGACTCCCCCATGCGGATTTGGGGTTTTTGTGACTCCCCTGTCTCTCCCCTGCCCCAGAGCTGAAGCTGCAGGAGTTCCCCGTGGAGGAGCAGCAGGTGCTGGACATCCTGACCCAAGTGAACGTCACCAGGAGGGAGTGTGAGATCGTGAGTGCCCTGGGAGCCCTGCAGGACCCTGGGGACCTTTGGGGCCCTCCCCTGTGCTTTTCTGCTTTTTCCCAATTTTTGAGGTTTTGGGGCTTTTTTTGCTGCTGAGGGTTGAGGTTTCTTCAAATTCTCCCTCATTTTCTGTTTTTTCCCCATTTTTCAGGCTTGGTTTGTTTTTGGTTGTTTTTTTTTTTTTTTTTTCTGCTGAGGGTTGAGGTTTGTTTGAGTTCTCCCCCATTTTCTGTTTTTTTCCCAATTTTTCAGGTTGTTTTTGTTTTGTTTTTACTGCTGAGGGTTGAGGTTTGAGTTCTCCCCAATAGTTTTCTATTTTTTCCCAATTTTTCAGGGTTTTGGGGGTTTTTTTGCTGCTGAGGGTTGAAGTTTCTTTGAGCTCTCCCCCATTTTCTGGTTTTTCCCCAATTTTTCAGGGTTTTGGGGTTTTTTTTGCTGCTGAGGGTTGAGGTTCCTTTGAGCTCTCCCCCATTTTCCGTTTTTTTCCCAATTTTTCAGTTTGGGTGGGTTTTTTTGGTGGTTTTTTTTTTTTTTTTTTTCTTTTGTGGTGTGGTGTTTTGTTTTGTTTTTCCTGAAGGTTCAGGTTTCTTTGAGTTCTCCCCCATTTTCTGGTTTTTCCCCAATTTTTCAGTTTGTTTTTTTTTTTTTTTTCTTCTGCTGCTGAGGGTTGAGTTTGTTTGAGTTCTCCCTCATTTTCTGTTTTTTTCTCCAGTTTTTCAGTTTGGGGATTTTGGGGTTTTTTGGGGTGGTTTTGTTTGTGTTTTTTTTTTTCCCTGAAGGTTGAGGTTCCTTTGAGCTCTCCCCCATTTTCTGTTTTTTTTCCCCCAGTTTTTCAGTTTGGTTTTTTTGGGGGTGTTTGTTTTTTTTTTCCCTGAAGGTTGAGGTTCCTTTGAACTCTCCCCCATGGTTTTCTGTTTTTTCCCAATTTTCAGGGGTTTTTTTTTGTTTTGTTTTGATTTCTTTTGGAGTTTTTGGGGTTTTTTTGCTGCTGAGGGCTGAGCTTTGTGGCTGTGCAGCCCCTCTGAGCTCCCTGCTCTGCTCCTTTTCCCTTTGCCAGGAGCTGGAGGGGACGGATTTCGATGAGAAGAAGGAAATCAATAAGAGGAAACAGATGATTCTGGAAGGGAAGGTGAGAGCTGCTGCTTTTTGGATGCTCAGAGCTGGGAAAATGTGGGAAAGGAAAAAGGAAAGGGAAGGAAAGTCCCTCCCTCACTGCTGGGCTCACTCCCCTTCTGGGTGGGGAAGGTTTATTTTAAATAATTCTAAAATAAATATCAAATATTATTCTATTAAAATATTAAATATTATTCTATTAAAATAAGAAAAATATAAGAAAATAAAAATACAATATTTATAAACATATAAATATAAATAAGAAAAATATAAAAATATTTTAAAATAATTATTTAATAGATTAATTATTCTGTTAAAATATTAAATATTGTTCTTTCAAAATAAGAAAATATAAGAAAATAAAAATATAATATTTATAAAAATATATAAATATAAATAAGAAAAATTATAAAAATATTTTAAAATGATTTATATTATATGAAATATTATAATGTTAAAATATTAAATATAATATTATTTAATATTCTAATTATATCATATTTAGTGTTACAAATATTAAAATATTAACTATTATAGTAGAATAATTAAACATTATATCAAGTATATCAAATGTTGCAATATTAAATGTATTCTTACGTATCAGGATGTTAAAAATGCTCTGGAGAAAATGGAGGAGGGGCTGGAGTTTGGAATCTCCTCAGTGATGGGCACCTGGGAAAGGCCCAGGGGGTTGTCCTGGCCCTGTCCCCAGTGTCCCAGTGTCCTGTCCCCAGTGCCCTGGCCCTGTCCCCATTGTCCTAGGCCTGTCCCCATTGTCCTGGGCCTGTCCCCAGTGTCCCAGTGTCCTGGTGTCCTGTCCCTAAATGTCCCAGGCCTGTCCCCAGTGTCCTGTCCCAGTGTCCTGTCCCAGGTCTGTCCCAGGTCTGTCCCAGGTCTGTCCCAGGTCTGTCCCAGTGTCCCAGGCTGTCCCAGTGTCCTGTCCCTGTCCCAGTGTCCTGTCCCAGTGTCCTGTCCCCAGTGTCCCAGTGTCCTGTCCCCAGTGTCCCAGTGTCCTGTCCCCAGTGTCCCAGTGTCCTGTCCCAGGTCTGTCCCAGGTCTGTCCCAGGTCTGTCCCAGGTCTGTCCCAGTGTCCCAGGCTGTCCCAGTGTCCTGTCCCTGTCCCAGTGTCCTGTCCCAGTGTCCTGTCCCAGTGTCCTGTCCCCAGTGTCCTGTCCCAGGTCTGTCCCAGGTCTGTCCCAGTGTCCCAGGCTGTCCCAGTGTCCTGTCCCAGTGTCCTGTCCCAGTGTCCTGTCCCCAGTGTCCTGTCCCAGTGTCCCAGGTCTGTCCCAGGTCTGTCCCAGGTCTGTCCCAGTGTCCCAGGCTGTCCCAGTGTCCTGTCCCTGTCGCAGTGTCCCCGCTGTTCCCTGCAGGACCCGGAGCTGGAGGCCAGGAGGAGAGCTGAGCTGGCCAAGATCAGGAAGAAGAAGAAGGAATGTCAGGAGAAGGTGCAGCAGAGCCTGCAGAGGAGGAAGCAGCTGCAGCTGAAGAGGAAACTGCAGAAGAGGATGGAGAGGAGGAGGAGGAAGATGGAGAAGAAGGAGGAGAAGGAGGAGGAGGAGCAGTGACAGCCCCAGGCCTGGCCTGGATTGCCCTGGAATTGCTGCTGCTTTGGGAAAATTGGGATTGGACCCTTCAGGACATTCCCAGCCTGAGATCAGCACTGGGGAGAGGGGAGGAACCCCAGAGTTCTGGGATGGTTTGGGTTGGAAGGACCTCAGACCTCATCCAGCTGCACCCAGGCTGCTCCAGCCCGGCCTCGGGCACTTCCAGGGATCCAGAGGCTTCTCTGGAATTCCAGCCCAGCCAAGAACTCCAGCCCAAAATCCCACCCAGATTCCCCTTTCCCAGTTTAAATCCATTCCCTGTGTCCTGGGATCCCACCCCTCATCCCAAATCTCTCCTGGAGCCCCTTCAGGCTCTGGAAGCAGCTCCAGGGTTTCTCTGGAGCTTCCCTTCAGCCTTGGACATTCCAGGGATCGAGGGGCAGCCACATTTTCTGGGAATTCCATCCCAGCCTCTCCCCACCCTCACAGGGGAAGAGTTTTTTCCACCCCTGCACAGCTGGGAAAAAAAAATAAAAAATCCTGTCAGGCTGGATGAGTCTCCTGGAGAATCCAGAATTCCTTTCCAGAGGATCTCCCCTTGCTGGAGCAGAGGCCAGGCCTGGATTCCTGCTGGAATAATCCCTGTCCCTTCCAGGGGCTGTGCCTGCCACTCACACTTGTTTTGGATCAACAGATTCTCCCCTGAGCCAGAGTCTAAAAATAAATCCTGGGACAAAGCTGAGCTCAGCCTCTGCCTGTGCCAGAGCCCGGAGCTTTCCCAGAGGGGAGAATGCCTGGGGAGGCCGTGTCTGATCCTGGGGCTCTGGGAATGATCCTGGGACGTTTCAAGGGTTTGTCAGCCCTGGGTGTTCTCCTCACTCCTGGTTTGCAGGCAGGGCCCTGCTGTCCCGGATTTCCCAGAGAATTCCTGCTCAGAGGAGCCCCAGGGTTCCACCCTGAGGAACCTGAGGGGGATTTGGGGCAGGGTGAGGCCGGAGGGGCTGAGCAATCCTAAAACCCGGTTCAGTTTCCCTCTGGAGGCCCAAATTCCTCAGTGCCTTTTCTCTGACTGAAACTTCTTCCTGTCCTTCACAAAAACAGCATCTGTGCCCAAATAAATATTTATTGCCACAAAAGCCTGGACCATCAGAATTTTCTGGGGGGGATTGCGGGGCCGTTTATGGAGATAAAATGGGATTTGGGGAGGAACTGAGTGTTTTGGGTGCTCAAATTTCCCTGGAGTTTCTCCCTCTCCTTCCCCCTGTGACAGGTGGGGTTTGATCCAGGATTATTTATTCCAAATTGATTCCAAATTCCTTTTGATGCAGCCTTGTCCGAGCTGGGAGGGAGGGCTGAAAAATCCCTAAAAAAATCCCTAAAATCTCCAGCCTGGGAATTCCCTGCGCTGTGCCGGGGAATTCCGGCGTTGCCATGGAAACTCTTCTGAATTTCGCTTCGGCTGCGCTCACCTGGAGCCGGGCTGGGCCCTCCTCATCCTCCTCAGCCCCTCCTCATCCTCCTCAGCCCTTCCTCGTCCTCCTCAGTCCTGGATTCTCATCCTCCTCCAGTCTTTCCTCATCTTCCTCCAGTCCTGTACTCTCCTCATCCTCCCTCAGTCCTGCACCCTCTCAAACCTCCCAGAATCCTGGACCCTCCTCATCCTCCCTCAGCCCTTCCTCACCCTCCTCAGCCCTTCCTCCCACCTTTCCAGGCAGTTCCCGGCGGGTCTCGTGCCCAGCCCGGCCCTTTTTTGGGTGCATTTTTGGGGCGATTTTTGTCCCTCCTGGGGCATTTCCCCACCTCTGCCCCCCTCCCCGAACAGAACAAACCCCCGCGGGGCCGCGATCCCGGGGGTTTCCAGGGAGAAGGAGCAGCCGGGACCCTCCCGGGTGACAAATCCCTGTCACACCTGTCCTGGTGCTGAGCAGGGACAGCCTGGGGACGCTTCAGGGCTGAAAGCTCTGGATCTTCATGGGGAACAAACGAAAAAATGCGGGGATTTTGTGGCCGGGTGTTGGTCGCTCTTCCTCCTGCTGCCTTCAGCTCGTTTCCAACGCGGGCTCCGCTGCTCTGACCGCCCCGAAGCGCTGGGCTGTCCCCGGGAAGGGCCTTTCCCGGAGCCGGGCGGCGCTGCCGGCAGAGGGCAGCGGGGGAGCTCCGGACACCGCGCTCCGACCGGCCCGGGCGGGCACCGGGGGCTCGGGGGGCTCGGGCTCCTGGGGGGGCTGGGGACAGGGGAAGTGCCACCATGGGGACAGGGGTGATCCCATGGGGACAGAGATGGTGCCACGGGGACAGGGGTGATGCCTTGGGGACACAGGTGATCCCACAGGGACATGGAGATGCCATGGGGACGGGGATGGTGATCCCATGGGGACAAGGGTGATCCCACGGGGATCCCCTCGGGGACAGGGTGGTGCCAATGGGGACAGGGATGGTGCCACCATGGGGACAGCGGGGTGGCATGGGGACAGAACTAGTGCTGTGGGGACAGAGGGGTGCCATGGGGACAAGGGAGGTGCTGTGGGGACAGGGATGGTGCCATGGGGACACAGGTGATCCCATGGGGACAGAGGTGATCCCATAGGGACACAGGCGATCCCATAGGGACACAGGCGATCCCATGGGGACACGGGAGGTGCCACGGGCACACAGGCGGCCCCAGCCCCCCAGGCCGCTCCCCGCAGTGACAGTGGCACTCAGGACGCGGGGTTTGGTGGCTCCGGTGCCATCCCGCGCTGCCCCGGCAGGGCCGGGCGGTGCCAGGGGCTCCGGGCACGGTTCCTGTGCTCTCCCCGCTGCAGCTGCCCCATCTCCCGTGCCTCATTCCCAGACGTTTTCCAGCTGCTGGGGTTTGGGAGGGAAGCTGAGCCAGGTGGAGATGAGGAGTGCTCACACAAACAGTCAATTTATATATGTATAAATATATAAAATATATTTATATATTTATATATTTATATATATAATATAAAAAATAAATATATAAAAATAAAATATAAATAGAACATAAAAATATAAGCATATGTGTATATAAATATACATACATATTATAAAAATATAACATAAAAATATAACTTTATATATAAATATATAAAATATAAATTATTATATATAATATATATTTTATAAATATTTTATTTATACAAAATATAAATATATAATATATAATAAATTTATATTATAAATATAGATAACATATTATTATTATAAATGTATAATTTATATGCATTATATAGAATATAATGCATATTATTTATACACTTATATACATTTATATACACATTTTATATAAATTTTCTATATAAATGTATATATGTGTAAAAATGTATACACATTTATATATACACATATATATTTAGACATAATATAGTGTATGTAATTCATAACAGTAATTATAAATTATAAATATATTATAATTATACATAATATAAATATAAAATGTACTTATATTATAAATGTATTTATATAAATATTTATATAAAGTGAACATAAATTATACATTATATTTATAGCTATAACCATAAATTAGAACGATAAACAAAACATCTAATTCATAAATTATTTACATCACTTATAAAAAAAATTTAAAAAATCATAAATGACTCTGGGAGAGGGATCCCTGCTGGGGATTTTTTTTGGGGGGGGCTGTTTTCCACCCCCACAGTGAATTCCCCGGGAATTCCATGAGAATTCCATGGGAATTCCATGGGAATGGGCGTGCGTGTGTTTGGGGGGGGTGTCACATGCCCAGCCTGTGCTGCCGAGTGTAACCGGAGCATTTCTGCACTAAAAATAACCCGGGAGGGAGGGAGGCAGCAGCTGAGCCCTGCAGCCCAGATGCAGGAGCTCGGCAGGGTTAGGTCACCTCCTTTTGTTCATTAACGGCATGATTTAATTACCAGTTGCCCCGAGCCTCATCCTGGGGAGCTGGCAAACAAAACAAAACAAAACAAAAAAAGCCTCGTTTTGCTTTGCCTCCAGCGAGGAGCTGTTCTGATAAAAATTCAGGTATGGAGGGCAGGCTGGTGAATGACTGAGATGGCTGAGAACACCACGGCATCCCCAGGGGCTCTGTGGGGAGGGGAATGGCTTGGAGCTCCATTTCTTTGGCATTTCCCATCCCATTTCCACCAAAACTCCATTTCTTTGGCATTTCCCGTTCCCATTCCCACCAAAACTCCATTTCTTTGGCATATCCCACCCCCATTCCCACCCAAACCCTGTTTCTTTGGCATTTCCCATCCCCATTCCCACAAAACTCCATTTCTTTGGCATTTCCTATCCCCATTCCCACCAGAACTCCATTTCTTTGGGATTTCCCCATCCTCATTCCCACCAAAACTCCATTTCTTTGGCATTTCCCATCCCCATTCCCACAAAACTCTGATTATTTTTGCCCCGGGCCAGGCAGCAGGGCCGTGCTTTGGGGCCAGATCCCTCCCATTTTCTGCTCAGCACAACCTTCTGTGCACAGGGGAAACCTCCAGGACGTTTTCTTTGCTCACCCCACTCTCCCCTGTGAATCATTCTCCCCTTTTATTAATGCTCTGTCTGCCTTTGCTGTGAATAATTAATCCCCTCATTTGCCAAAAGCACGAGGCCTCTGCAGGCCGGGAGCGTCTCCCTCAGCCGGGAGGGCGCTGGGGATGGAGCTGCCGACAGGAATTTCTGCTGGGAGACACAAAAATGCAGCTCCACTACCTTGGGAACATGAGATCTCCCCCTTTGGAAGTGCCAAAAAAAAAAAAAAATCAGGAATAAATCCTTGGGGTGAGGGCTGCAGAAATCACGGCGGGGATGCACCGGCCCCACTGAGGGCACGACCAAAACCCTCAGGAAAAGGCTGGAATTGGTGCTCCTGGAATGGCCCCAGCTGAAGTTTTCTCCTGGCTGGGGTCGGATTTGTGGGGATAAATTTGTGGGAATAAATAAATAAATTTGCTGGTGATAAGTGGGATTTTGTGGGTTGGGAAGGAGGGAAGGCTGCAGAGCCAGGGCCTGGCAGAGCCGTCCCTCACAGAGCCTGGCAGGCCAGGCCTTTCTCATTTCCCAAATGCTGATCAAAAATCGCTTCCAGATTGTTCCGATGCCTTCGGATTTGGCTTTCCTCAGGAGCTCCCTGCCTTGGGAAAGGTGACTCAGGCAGGTGTGGCACCCACGGAGCAGGAGCAGGGCAAGGCTGGGATTCTGCTGCCAGAACTGAAGGATCCATTCCCAGCTCCACCTCAGCTGCTGGAGAACACCAGGAACTTCTGGGATGGGACCTCCCAGCCTGCAGCTGGAACTGGACAATTAAACCCCAACGTGCAAATGGACCAAAACTGATCAAAGTGTGAGACCTCGTGACCAGGGGCCCATTTTGTGCCCATTTTGTGTCTATTTTGTGCCCATTTTGGGTCCATTTTGTGACCATTTTGGGTACACCTTGGGTGTAGCCCCATCCAGGCCCTGTCCTGCCCAAGATGTTCCCTTAAAGACCTTTCAATAAATCTCTGCTTTTATTCTCCAGCTCTGTCCAGACCAAAACTTCTAAAAATGTGAGGCCTCATGACCGGTCCTCCATTTTGTGACCATTCTTTGACCACTCTGTGACCATTTTGTGACCAGTTTGTGCCCATTTTGGGTCCATTTTGGGTCCTTGGGTGCAGCCCCGTCCAGGCTCCCGTCCTGCCCAAGGTGCACCCTTAAAGCCCTTTCAATAAATCTCTGCTTTATTCTCCAGCTCTGCCCAGCTCAGCCTCCCAAGGCATCACCCCCAGGCCCCTCAGGGACAGGTCCCAGCCTGTCCCCAGCTCCTCCTGCTCTCCTTGAACCCAGCTGGGAGCTGTCCCCGTCACACGGAGCAGGACACCCCTGGGGGCTCCTTCCCACTATAAAAAGGGGATAAAATAATAATAATAATAGAAAAAAGAGCAAAGAAACCCAAGAGCAGCTGAGATTTGCTCCATTTAATTTCAATTAACTGCAGCCCTCAGAGGCCAGGAGAGAGCCAACCCAGCAGCTTGGTGGCCGTGCCCTGAGGGGATGTCCCACTTCCCAACTCCATCCCAAATTCACCGTGCCCAGCCCAGCCTCTGCTCAGCTCCAGAGTTCCCACCGCTCATTAAACTCGCGTTCAACTCATCCAGGCTTTCAAACCCCGCAGCTTTTTTCCCTCTGGAGGGGCAGTGGGCTCAGGGAAGCTCCCACCTCTGTGACTTCGGGATGCTCCTGACAGTTCCCAGCTGCTGGATCCTGCTGGAAACCCCCGGGATTGGGGAAGAGGAACAGGAGGAACTCGTCCTGGCTGTGCCAAACTCCTCCTCCCTCCCCAGCTGGGGGTTTGGGGAGGGGGGAACAAGCAGCTGATTTGCAAAAGTCAAGTGGTTTCCTAAAAAAACTACAGAAAAAAAACCTCCCCCCTGACCGAGGCTGCTGGGCCCCTTGCCCTTAGAAAATGTAAAAACCTCGGGGACACAGTGTGGCAGCAGGGAGGTGGCAGGGCAGCACGGGCACAGCTGGCACCCCTGGGCAGTGCCACGGCCCTGGCAGGGGCCACAGGGGACTTCAGGTGCCACAGGGACTTCAGGTGCTCCCTGAAGGACACGAGCTCAGGTGCTCTCCCTGGAGAGGATTTGGGGGTTCAGGAGCTCCGGTACTCCCTGGAGAGGATTGGGGGGTTCAGGAGCTCCCTGGAGAGGATTTGGGGGTTCAGGAGCTCTCCCTGGAGAGGGTTTGGGAGCTCAGGTGCTCCCTGGAGAGTGTTCGGGAGCTCCCTGAAGAGGATTTGGGAGCTCAGGTGCTCCCTGGAGAGGACTAGGGGGTTCAGGAGCTCCCTGGAGAGGGTTCAGGAGCTCCCTGGAGAGGATTTGGGGATTCAGGAGCTCCCTGGAGAGTGTTCAGGAGCTCAAGTCCTCTGTGCCCTGCTCTGGGGGCTCGCTGGGCAGTGAGTGGCTGGTCTGGTGTCCACTCTGTCCAGGCAGCTGCTGGTGGGTGGCGAATCCTGCCCGGCCAGGCCCCGAGGAGCTCTGGGTGCCCAGCACCAGCTGGGGCTGCCCCGGCGCCCCGGGGGCTCCTCCGGCCCCGCTGCTGCTCAGTTGCTCTCCACCAGCTTGGCCAGGCCCTGCCTGAGCTCGCTGAGCTCAAAGATCTTCACATCCATGATCTCGGCCACCTTGGTGACTTCGCTGTGCATCTTCTCCCTCTGGGCCAGGCTCTCTGCCAGGCTCTGCTCTGCCAGGTGAAGACGCTGCTCCAGCTCGGCGTTCCGGGCCTCCAGCTCCTGCAGGGACAGCCAGGCTGCTGCTCACAGCCCCTCCTGCCCCCCAGGGCCCACCCCGGCTCCTTCCCTCGGGGCTGGCCCCACCCTGAGGCACCCTGTGTCCCCAGCCCCCTGGCCCTGCCCGCGCTGTGAGGGCGTGGGGCTGCAGCTGTCCCCACATGGATCCTCCCAGATGGGTGGGATTGGCTCTGGATCCTCCCCAGAGTGGTGGGATTGGCTCTGGATCCTCCCAGACTGGTGGGTTTGGCTCTGGAGCAGCTCTGGATCCTCCCAGCCTGATGGAATTGGCTCTGGATCCTCCCCAGGCTGGTGGGATCGACCTTGGCGCTGCTCCAGCCTGGTGGGATTGGCTCTGGAGCAGCTCTGGATCCTCCCAGGCTGGTGGGATTGGCTCTGGATCCTCCCCACCCTGCTGGGCTTTGGCCCTGGAGCTGCTCCTGCCATGGAAACCCGTGTGGGACTCCGAGGTCAGCATGGGTTTATCTCCCCAGAGAGCCACCTCCCGCTCCAGCCACATCCCTGCCACCCCCAGCAGCAGCTCTGAGGGTGGAGGCTGACAGGAGACCTCAGGGGCTGCTGGAAGTGAGGAAATAAAGCAAAGCCTGGGCTGGCTGTGCCCCGTGTCACACCCTGAGGGACACAGGCTGGAGCTGCCCCCAGCCCCAGAGGGGTGGCAGCTCTGGCGTCCCCTCTGTGCCTGCCAGGAGGAGCTGGGGACAGGCCTGGGGGCTGGAGGTGTCCCCAGGGTGCCACCTTCACCTGCAGCTTCTGCAGAGCTGGGGACACACCTGGGGGGCTGAGGTGTCCCTGGGGTGCCACCTTCACCTGCAGCTTCTGCAGAGCTGGGGACAGGTCTGGGGGCTGAGATGTCCCTGGGGTGCCACCTGTACCTGCAGCTTCTGCAGAGCTGGGGACACACCTGGGGGGCTGAGGTGTCCCTGGGGTGCCACCTTCACCTGCAGCTTCTGCAGAGCTGGGGACACACCTGGGGGGCTGAGGTGTCCCTGGGGTGCCACCTTCACCTGCAGCTTCTGCAGAGCTGGGGACACACCTGGGGGGCTGAGGTGTCCCCAGGTGCCACCTTCACCTGCAGCTTCTGCAGAGCTGGGGACACACCTGGGGGGCTGAGGTGTCCCTGGGGTGCCACCTTTACCTGCAGCTTCTGCAGAGCTGGGGACACACCTGGGGGGCTGAGGTGTCCCTGGGGTGCCACCTTTACCTGCAGCTTCTGCAGCGTCTCCTCGCGCTCGCCCTCGGCCTCCCAGCGGCCGCACTTCTGGCTCTTCAGCATCTGGATCTCCTGTGGGACGGGGAGGGATGGGGCCTCAGCACCTGGGCTTTTCCATTTTTTTAAATGTTGTACTGCTGTTGGTGCCTGAGGACTTTGGCTTTTCCATTTTTCAAATATTGTGCTGCTGTTGGTGCCTTAAAATCTTGGCTTTTCTATTTTTTAAATATTGTGCTGCTGTTGGTGCCTTAGGACTTTGGCTTTTCCATCTTTCAAATATCGTGCTGCTGGTGGTGAACAGCTGAGATTCAGAGCCCCAGGGCAGCCCGTGTGCATTCCCAGAGGAATCCAGACCCATCCCAGCACCACTGGACCCTCCTACAGGATCATCTCTGCTCCAGCAGAACCACACCTGGCACTGCAGGAGGACTTGACTGCCCCCACCCCCCTGACCAGCAGCGTGTCAGGTGCGTTCTGACCCTGTCAGGGTTTTCTTTTTTGTTTGGTTGGGGTTTTTTTGTCCTGCTACATCTTTATTTTTAATATTCCCAGTAAAGAACTGATATTCCTATTGCCATATATTTGCCTGAAAGCCCCTGAATTCAAATTCCCTGAATTTCAAAATTTCAATAGTCCACCCTGTCAGCGTTCTCTTGTTGGTTTGGTTGGGGGTTTTTTTGCCCTGCTACATCTTTATTTTTAATATCCTCAGTAAAGAACTGGGAATATGAAATAAATAAATAAAATAAAATATTCCCATTGCTGTATCTTTGCCTGAGAGCCCCTGAATTCAAATTCCCTGAATTTCAAAATTTCAATAGTTCACCCTGTCAGCGTTCTCTTTTTGGTTTGGTTGGGGTTTTTTTGTCCTGCTACATCTTTATTTTTAATATCCTCAGTAAAGAACTGGGAATATGAAATAAATAACTAAAATTAAATATTCCTATTGCTGTATCTTTGCCTGAGAGCCCCTGAATTCAAATTCCCTGAATTTCAAAATTTCAATAATTCAGAGGGAGGGGGTTCACATCCTGCATTCCAAGGGAGGCTCTGGCTTTTCCCTGGCACACTCCTGCCTTTCCAAACTGGGACACACTGATGGCTGGACAGGCCTGGGGGGTCTCCCAGCCTCACCTCATCTTTAGCCTTGATCAGCAGCTCCAGCTCCTCCAGGGTTTGGCTCAGCTCCTCCTTGTTGTTCTCGCTGGAGGAATCCTGAGTGCCCTGCGACTCCAGCTCTGCCACCTGCAAGGGCAGAGCCAATTCCTCCCCTCAGAGCCCCAGGGGTTTCCTGGCTCCTCATCACCCACTGCCACTCTCTGCCAGGCTTTGGCTTCCCTGCAAAGCCACCTGGCTTCACAGCAGCTCCAGCTTGGGGCTGGAAGGAGAAAAACAAAAAAACAAACAAAATCTTTCTGCTCTGCTTGGATTGCGCCCAGAAACATTTTGTTGCTAAAAAAAAATCCAGTTTGGAGAGTGCCTGTGCTTTCTGCAGGAGTTGTGCACTTCCAGCACAGCTGAACTGGCTGACACCAAGCCCCTGAGCCTGCAGATCCAGCTCCATTTACACTTCTGGGCAGAGATCTCCAAAATCTCTGGGGGTGCTGCGGCTCGGTGGCTGAGCTGGGAGGGTTTGGCCAAGCAAACCCTGAAAAATTCAGCTCGGTGCCTTGGATTATTCATGAGGAGGATTCATTTTTAAAAGCTGGGCAAGAAAGGCTGCAGCAGCTTCTGCTGGGGCTGCTCCGAGCTCTGCAAACACCTCCAGGGACCAGGAGCTGACCCAGAGCAGATCCTGGCTCTGGGGCTGCCAGGATCCACCAAAATGCTCGGATTTAGGGACAATGACTGAGAGTTTCAGCGAGTTACAGTTCCTTCTGTGAGCCTGCCAGGGCTCCTCTCTCCCAGCTCCCAGCTCTGGGAACAGCTGGGAGTGCACAGGGAATCCTGGGGGATGGATTTTGGGAATCCTGGGGGATGGAAGTTGGGAATCAGCAGCAGGGAATCCTCATGGATGGATGTTGGGAATCCTGAGGGATGGATGCTGGGAGTCAGCACACCAAGCCCAGGAAATCCTGAGAGATGGATGTTGGGAACCCTGAGGGATGGATTTTGGGAATCCTGGGGGATGGATGCTGGGAATCCTGAGGGATGGATTTTGGGGATCCTGGGGGATGAATGTTGGGAATCCTGGGGGATGGATGTTGGGAATCAGCAACAGGGAACCCCAAGGGATGGATGTTGGGAACCCTGAGGGATGGATGTTGCGAATCAGCAGCAGGGAATCCTGAGGGATGGATTTTGGGGATCCTGGGGGATGGATGTTGGGAACCCCGAGGGATGGATGTTGTGAATCAGCAGCAGGGAATCCTGAGGGATGGATTTGGGGATCCTGGGGGATGAATGTTGGGAATAAGCAGCAGGGAACCCCGAGGGATGGATGTTTCCTGCACACCAGCCACGGGGTGCAATCAGCTGTTAATTGCTCTGCACCCCTGCTGGCTCCTAAAGGAGCCGTCTCCAAGTGGAAATGGCTCCGTGCCTCCTCCTCCTCCTCCCGAGCTCCCCAGGCCTTTCCCAGCTCTCCTAAAAAGCCTCTCCCGAGCACTCCAGGGCTCTGCCCTGCCAGCAGAGCCACCCGTGGGACTGTCACCCCCCTGGCCAAGTCCCCACAGCCGGGCTGGGACCTCCCTGCCCTGCTGGAGGTCAAAGGATCCCGTTAACCCAGGGGAACAAGGGCCCCTTTGTGCTGCTTCCATGAGGCTGCAGCTCGGCTCCCAGCTAATTATAGCAGCCAGAGCAATCTTCATCCTTCCTGTCAGCAGCCACAGCCTGCCCTGGTGTGCCTGGCTGGGGCAAACAGGGCAAACAGGCTGGGAATTCCTTCCAGAGGGAGATCTGGAAGGGAAGCTGACATCCCGTGACTCTGCACTTCGCTTTCCTCCCTTTCCCCTCGGCGCAGAGAGGAGCTCCCCGCTCCCCACAGCCTCATTTCCCCGGCAGCTCTCCCTGCCAGGCTGGTGCAGCACTCTGGATTTGGTGAGGGAAAGGGGCCCAAGGGGTTCTCCCTCCTGAGCTCCAAACCCCAAACCCGAGGAGTTTTCCCTCCCAAGCTCCAAACCCTAAACCCAAGGGGTTCTCCTTCCTGAGCTCCAAACCCCAGGGGCTCTCCCTCCTAAGCTCCAAACCCTAAACCCAAGGGGTTCTCCCTCCTGCCCAGCTCTAAACCCCAAACCCAAGGGGTTCTTCTTCCTGAGCTCCAAACCCCAAACCCAAGGGGTTCTCCCTGCCCAACCCCAAACCCAAGGGGCTCTCCCTGCCCAACCCCACGCCCCAGGGGCTCTCCCTGCCCAGTTCCAAACCCCAAACCCCAGGGGCTCTCCCTGCCCAACCCCAAGCCCCAGGGTCTCTCAGTGCGGCGCTGACCCGCTGGCGCAGCGACTCCGTCTCCTCCTGGTACGCCGTCAGCTGCTTCTTCCACTGGTCCACGTTGGCGTTGGCCTCGTGCAGGGCGGCCACCAGCTGCTTGTTGTTGTCCTGGAGGCTGAAGAACTCGGCCTCCCACTGCACCTCGCTGACAGAGCTGGGGGGGAGAGCAGGACAGGCTCAGGACAGGCTCAGGACAGGCTCAGGAGAGGTGTAGGAGAGGGCTGGAGGCTTCTCCCCTGGTACAATTCTGCCTGAGGTGTTTCAGCCCCACAAAGGTGTAGCAGGCTCTCAGCAGCCTCTCAGAAATGGCCTTACAAATAATTAGTGAGATGGCTGACTGGAGGAGTTCTGAAAAAAGCAAAAAGGTTTTAAATAAAGAAGAAAATAACGAAATGTACAAAACCAAAGAGTAAAAGCCGGAGGTCCCTTGCACCTGCTAGGACACCCTGAACAGCCCCGAGGATTTCCGTGCTCTCTCATAACTATTCAGTGATCCAGGAGGGGTTTTTGGCTGGGCATCCCTTGAGGAACAGCTCAAGGACCCAAGAGGTGCCTTTGTCCCGGCACTGGGCCGATTATGGTGAGAGGAGCAGGGAAGTTTCTGCTTCTCCTTCCTTACAAGTTCAGGGCTGAGGCCCCAGATCCTCTCCTGCAGTGGGGGCAGCTGCTGGGGCGTGGGGCTGCACTGCAGCACCCCCTGCCCGTTCTGAGGGCTCCCCTCGGGGCTTCTCCCCGGGTGACATCTCCAGGAGAACAGACATGTGCCACGGGAACAGCCCAGCTGCTGCAGCTCGGGAACCAGGTCGCCTTCGTGGATAAAAAAAGCTGATGCTGCAGGAGGGAAGGAGAAGCAGAGGAGCTGCTGACAGACACGGGGGTGTCTGAAACGACGCTCGGAGTCTCCACCGAAACTTTCAGAAAAGGAGAGAAAACTCTGCTCTGCCTGGCGGGCAAAGCCAATCCAGAGATGAGCGGGCAGAGAGAAGCTCCCGGTCCGATCATGTGTGACTGTGTAAACCAAGATAAGAAATAAATATAAACAGTGTTTGGAAGCACAGTCAGCGGCTTTTGCTGGGTTCACGCTGAGTCGTCCTTTGTCTCCTCCACTTCCCGAATTTTAACGCTTCCTCCGGTGCTGGATCTTCCCCCCTCTGCCCTTTATCCCCGGGTAACATTTGGCTTTCAGAGCCGGAGCTGCACAAACCGCGCGGAGATTAATGGGGTGGGGGAGACCCTGGTGCTCTGAGGGGGCTCTGCGGTGTGGGATCGTGAATCCCTTCCAAAAACCCACACCAGGATCCCTTTCAAAAACCCACACCAGGATCCCTTCCAAAAACCCACACCAGGATCCCTTTCAAAAACCCACAGGGAGCAGAGTTTGCCTTGACTACAGCCCGGGGGCTCAGGAGAAGGTAGCAAAGGACACTCGGCTTTTGGTTTTAAAAATACCCCGAGTGTTCAGCTGGGAGCTTGAGAGGCAGAACCCAGCCCCGAAGGCTTTTGAAGAGACAAAGAGAGGAAGCAGCAGCGACTTTGCTGGAATCACCGGGGGAATTCACACAAACGCAGCCCCGGGCCAGCTGGGAAAGTGTGAACATCGCTATCACAAACCGCTGATCCCGAGATAAGCGGCATCGGGAGCATCCTCCCAAGCTGGAATAAATTCCTGCTGGGAAAAGGAGCGGGAAACGGATCCAGCCGAGGGTTTGAGCAGCCGGCACGGGGGAATGAAAGGAGCAGAACGGCTCAGGATTCTTTGGGGTGACAAACCCTGCCAGAGGAGAGTTTGGAGTCAGGAGCAGCCTCACCCCTCCGAGAGCATCTTCTTCAGCCTCTCCTTCTCCGTGGTGATCTCCACGTCAGCGCTCTGGCTCCGGAACAGTTTATCCTCCCCCGGGCCGTTGGAGCTGATGATGGGGCTGGGGAGCACCTGGGGGGGGAAGGAGGGGGGTGGTCACCGGCAGCAGCCTGGCCTGGCCTGGCCCTGCGGCCACAAAGGCCCCACGGGACAGCCCCGGGTGGCTCCCAGCTCAGGGACAGCCGGGCTGCTGCAGGGGACAGAGGGGACAGAGCCCCTCAGGCACGGCACACAGGCGGCTCTGGGGGGTTTCTTCTGGGCAGGGAGCTCGGTGCTGTGCTCTTCCAGCAGTGCCATGGCCTCCCTGGCCCTGTGTCTGTCCCTGTCCCCATCCCTGTCCCTGTGTCTGTCCTTGTCCCTGTCTCTGTCACACACTGGGCTGGGGCAGTGATCCCAGCAGAGGAGGGGACAGATCCCAGGGCAGGAGGGGACAGATCCCAGTGCCAGGGACAGATCCCAGTGCCAGGGACAGATCCCAGGGCAGGAGGGGACAGATCCCAGGGCAGGAGGGGACAGATCCCAGTGCCAGGGACAGATCCCAGGGCAGGAGGGGACAGATCCCAGTGCCAGGGACAGATCCCAGTGCCAGGGACAGATCCCAGGGCAGGAGGGGACAGATCCCAGTGCCAGGGACAGATCCCAGGGCCGGGGACAGATCCCAGGGCAGGAGGGGACACAGACCCCAGGGCAGTGACCTCACGGCTCCCAGCCATCCCTCCCTCCCTCCTGCCTGGACACGGAATTCTCCAGCCCCCAGCCCCCCTGGGAAATGCCACTGCTGTCACAGCCTGTCACACCGGTCCCGTGGCCGGGCCCAGACCTCAGCTGCTCCAAGTGGCCTTTCCAGGGGTTTGCTGAATTCCTGAGGGGATTTTCCTGCTGTTTCTCAGAGCACTGGGAGGATTTCAGTCCCAAGCACGGAGCTGCCAGGGCCCCTGGGCTGGGCTCCGCTGGGATTCAGGTGACACCCTCAGCGAGGAGCAGCTCAGGGGACGGTGGCACCCATTTCCCACAGGTGTGGGAGATGAAACACCCTCTGCCCCTACAGCTTTTCCTTCCCCACGGCCCCAGACCCCTGCACACTTCAGAAAAACGAGCCAGGAAGGGGCAGGAGTTTCCTCTTTCGGTGAGAAGCTGCAGAGAGCCGATGCTGCTGCGCCTCTTCCCCTCAGGGGGGGCCGGGGCTGCTAAATGGGGCCGGGGCTCGGCCCTGAAAGGCACCGGAGGAGCGGCAGGAGCTGCTATTCCGGGAATTCCCCAGGCCAAGCGTGAGGAAAAGCAGCGCAGCAGCGGCAGGGAGAGCGGGGAGGCCTTGATTTGATTCCGGGAGACAGCTCGGCTCTGCCGGCAGCCCGGCCATGCATTATTCACAGGCGGAGCTCGTGTCTGGCCGGGCAGCAGCAGCAGCTGGGGCGGCGGCAGAAGGGATGAGGGGAGGGCAGCAGGGGGGACAGGCTGTGCCAGGGCACGTGGCATTGTCACTGTCGCTGTCACAGGGCCCTGCCCGGGCTGCGGTGGCAGCAGGAGGAGGGTTTGGCACGGCGGAGCCTCGGCGGGAGGAGCAGAGCCTGGGGCAGGGTCCCGGAGCTGGGTGGGACCGCCCCGCCCTGCCCTGCAGGGTGCCACCGCTGCCAGGGACAACGGCAGGGGACAGTGACAGGGGACAACGGCAGGGGACAATGCCAGGGGACAACGACAGGGGACAACGACAGGGGACCACGACCAGGGCTGGAGGGTGTGAACCTCCCCGGGAGCTCCACTTGAGCACCAACTAACGAATTAATTCATTTTATGTCACCTCAGGGCCACCAGTGTCACCCAAACCTCGGTCCAGCCTGGCTGGCCAGCAGGCTCTGGGAGAGAAGGGGGTGGAGAGCACCACGGGGAGAGGTTTTTTGGGAGAGGTTTTTTTTGGGAGAGGTGTTTTTGGGGAGAGTTTTTTTTGGGGAGAGGTTTTTTTTGGGACAGGTTTTTTTGGGGACAGGGTTTTTTTGGGGAGAGGTTTTTTTGGGGAGAGGGTTTTTTTGGGGAGAGGTTTTTTTTTGGGACAGGTTTTTTTTCCCCCTTTTCCTCACCTTTGCTGCCCTTCCCCCAGCATTACCTGGTGGGATGTGATGCTCAGGGCAGGGTTGGTCAGCTCTGTTTTATCCTGGGACTTCTCCCTGGCCAATCGAGCCGCTTCCTTCACCTCCTGGAATTTCTCTGCGAACTGGAGGGGAAGGGAAAAGTCACCCTGGGGCTGGAGCATGGAGTGAGCAGAGCTGCTCTGCTGGGCCCCTCCCCACTGGAAACGCTTTTTCATTTCTCTCAAACCACAAAATTTGGGGAATAACCCCCGGGTTTGGCACTCAGGAGCAGCCCCAGCTCTGTTTGTGATGCTCAAATCCCCCCGGAGTGCCCAGAAATGGGAGGGAGGAGTTCAAACCTCCAGAGAAACCAAAATCCACAAATCCACGCTGAGGTAGAAATGCAAGTTTGGTTTTGAACAAGCTGGGAGTTGTTAAAGTGCCTTTAACAACTGAATTAGGGAGAAAAGCACCTGAAACCTCAAGCTCAGCAGCTTCGCCTTTTACAGAGTTCACTGAACTCTGGGCACAACAAAAACAACGCGGCCTTGCTAAGCACTCCTGGGTGGAGCAAGATGGAGTGAGAAATTTGGAGTGAGAAATTTGGAGTTAGAAATTCGGAGTTAGAAATTGGGAGTGAGAAATTGGGAGTGAGAAATTGGGAGTGAGAAATTCGGAGTTAGAAATTTGGAGTTAGAAATTTGGAGTTAGAAATTCGGAGTGAGAAATTCGGAGTTAGAAATTCGGAGTTAGAAATTCGGAGTGAGAAATTGGGAGGGAGAAATTTGGAGTTAGAAATTCGGAGTTAGAAATTTGGAGTTAGAAATTTGGAGTTAGAAATTTGGAGTGAGAAATTTGGAGTGAGAAATTCGGAGTTAGAAATTCGGAGTTAGAAATTCGGAGGGAGAAATTGGGAGGGAGAAATTTGGAGGGAGAAATCTGGAGGGAGAAATTTGGAGAGAGAAATTTGGAGAGAGAAATTTGGAGTTAGAAATTTGGAGCGAGAAATTTGGAATGATAAATTCGGAGTTAGAAATACGGAGTTAGAAATTTGGAGTGAGAAATTTGGAGTTAGAAATTGGGAGTGAGAAATTGGGAGTGAGAAATTGGGAGTGAGAAATTCGGAGTGATAAATCTGGAATCCCTTTTGTGTCGACATCCCAGAGGCTTCCCAGCCCCCAGCCAGACCTCACTGCAGAGACTTTCCCGCGAGGCTCTCTCTCCCCTGGGCTCCCCAGGGCTCCCCTCAGCCTCACCTGGCTCAGGTGCTGCTCGGAGGCGAAGCCCAGCCCGTAGACGGTGTTGGCTCTGCTGTCGGCCCATTGCCCGAACTTCTGCGAGGTCTTGGTGAAGGTCATGTTGGGGGTGATGGTGCTGTTGATGATGGCCTGGCAGGGAGAGAGCAGCGGGGGCTGGGGAGCTGCTGGTGGGCAGGGGGGGTGGGGATTGGTCAGGGGGTTGGTCAGGGGATCAGGGAATTAATCAGGGAATCAGGGGATTGATCAGGGAATCAGGGGATTGATCAGGGGATTGATCAGGGAATTGGTCAGGGGATTGATCAGGGAATCAGGGAATTGATCAGGGGATTGGTCAGGGGATTGGTCAGGGGATCGGTCAGGGAATCAGGGAATTGATCAGGGAATTGATCAGGGAATTAATCAGGGAATTAATCAGAGAATCAAGGAATAAGGGAATCAGTCAGGGAATCAATCAGGGAATCAGAAAAAGCTATTTTTTGTGGGGGAAAGCTGCTTTTTTGTAGGAGAAAAGCTGTTTTTGTGGGGGGAACAGCTGGTCTTTTTTTTTGGGGGGAACAGCTTTTTTTAGGGGGGAACAGCTGTTTCTGTGGGGGAACAGCTGGTTTTTAAGGGGAACAGCTGTTTCTGTGGGGAGAGCTGCTGGGGTTTTTGGGGAGCAGCTGTTTCTGTGGGGGAACAGCTGGTTTTTTTGGGGAACAGCTGGTTTTTAAGGGGAGCAGCTGTTTCTGTGGGGGGAGCTGCTGGATGGTGGCAGCAGGGCGGGTCCCACCTTGGTGCCCCCCACGCTGATGATCCTGTAGACGCTGCGGGTGGCATCGTAGAAGTAGGAGACGGTCAGGGCGTGTTTGCTGGCCGGGATCCAGTTCCGCTTGGTGGCTGGGTCGATCTGGAACACGTGGGCCCTGGTGCTGAAGATGGGCTGCTCCCTGCAGGAGGAGGGGGCTGTGAGGGCAGGGGGAGGCTGAGGGGAGGGGGAAACGCGGGAATTTCCTGCCACGCTCCCTCCCCTGGATCCTGGGCACTTCTGCTGCTGCTCCCAAACCCCAGCCAGGGGCTGCTGTCCCTGCTGTCCCTGCTGCTGTCACCTCACACCCCTTTTATCACAGCTCCAGCATTCCCATGAGCTGTTTTTCCAAAAGTTCTGGGGTTTCTCTCCCAGAGCTCTCCACTCCTCTAAATCCCGGGTTTAGGAGCTGAGGGAGAAGCTGGAATCGTCCTTTGCTGGAATTGTCCTTTGCTGGAATTGTCCTTTGCTGGAATGGTCCTTTGCTGGTGTCTGAGCAAAGGAGGAGCCCGTGCCTGGCTGTGCCTCCCTCTGGTCCCCACCATCCCCGGGAGGTGACATGGAAAATGCCCCCGGCACAAATCCAGAGGGAATTCCAGCCCAGGCAGGGGTTTGTGCCTCCCTCTGGAGATCGTCCTGCCCCGCAGGCTGGAGAGGAGGCTTTGGAGCCAAGGACGGGCACGAGAACGGGCAGGAAAATCTCATTTGGGGGGCACAGCTGAGGGTTCCTCACGGCACAGGCACTGGGGCAGGGGTGGAACCCGGGGAGGGATGGAGGGAGGGATGGAGGGACACAAGGATGGATGGGTGATGGATGGATGGAATCCATGGATGGAGGGAGGGATGGACACAGGGATGGAGGGATGGAGGGAGGGATGGATGAAATCCAGGGATGGAGGGATGGATGGAGGGATGGACACAAGGATGGACGGATGATGGATGGAGGGATGGATGGAATCCAGGGATGGATGGAGGGATGGGCGCAAGGATGGATGGATCCATGGACTCAAAGACGGATGATGGATGGACAGACGGACGCAGGAACTGAGCACAGAAAGCTCCTTCCCCTCAGCACAGCTCCTCCTGCCCTGACCCACACCTGTAAGTGCATCCTGCACACCCCAGGATCAAAGCAATTCCCCCCACGAAGCCCAGGAGCCCCCCCGGGTGCAGCCCCGGGCCCGGCGGGATTTGGGAGCCTGGGATGTCGGGATTTGGGAGCCGGGGATGTCGGGATTTGGGAGCCGGGAATGTCGGGATTTGGGAGCCGGGAATGTCGGAGCGGGGCGGGGAGGCTGCCCCGGGGCTCAGGGTGTAACCGGAGCCCCGGGGGAAGGAAGGACGGAATGTTTTAATGTTTTCTGTGACACAACAGCTCAGCTGCCCCGGGGCTGGGGGGGATTCCTCTGACTCTCACCAAACCCAGGGCCACACTCAGAGCCCAAACTCGGTGAAATTTTATGGGATTTGTCCCCGCTGGCAGGGCACAGGGGCAATCCTGCTTCGTGGAGCTCCCCAAAATCCGGGCTCCAGCCTGTCCCATCAATCCAAACACGCCTGGCGTTCCCAAAGCCGGCCCCAAACCCAGCAGGGAATATTTGATTTCCTCCCCACCTCCCAGCCCCTGCCCAGGTGCCAGCCCTGGCTCAGATTTCCCCTGACAGCGCCGGGCTCTCCCCGCCCTCCCCGCCCGGGTTTTTTGGGAGTGAGATTCAAATTTCCCCGGCTCCCTTTCCACACAGGTCACGACTTCACTTGGAGAAATTTCAGAGAAATGGACCATTCTGCCCCTAAACCCCCGGGCCCCGGGCTGGTTTTGGGAGAAGGGAGGCAGGACTTTACCGAGTTGTTGACATTTGTTAGTAAGGGCAGGAGGCTCCGGGCCGTGCTGTTAGTGGGGCGTCCCCTCCTCCTCCTCCTCCTCCTCCAGCTCCTCCTCAGGGCTCTCTCAGCTGCTCTGAGGCTCCTTCCTGGTGCTGCCTCCACAGGGATTCATTCCCTGGAGATGATGGAAAAGCCCAGCTGTTACTGCCCACAGAGCTGGGAACCTTTGGGGGCTCTGTCTGCCCCGAATGCTCACGGAGCTTCCCCTTGGCACTGGTTGGGTTTCTCCCCTGCACTGGTTGGGTTTATCCTTTGCACTGGTTTGGTTTCTCCTTTGCACTGGTTTGGTTTCTCCTTTGCACTGGTTTCTCCCCTGCCCTGCTCTCTCCTCTCTGAGCAGGTTTCCCCGCTGTTCAGGAGCTGCTGGGGTGAGCCCAGCACCCGGAGCAGATCCCTGTGGCGTCCTCAGCCAGCCCCGGGTGGTGCTGGAAAACCCTCAGAGATCCTTCCTTGGGCACGGCAGCTGCTCCTGGGCTCTGTCCCTGTGTCCCTGTCCCTCCAGACCCTGTGTCCGTGTCCATCCCAATCCCATCCCTGTGTCCCTGTCCAACCCAAAGTCCCAAATGGGCCGAGAGTAGAAATATGTAATATGTAATATGTAATATAGAATATATAGAATAGAGAATATAGAATATAGAATATAACATATATAATGTAATGTAATATAATGAAATATATAAAATATAATAATATATATTACACGTTACATATTACATTACATATTTTATATTATATGTTATATGTTATATGTTATATATTATATATTATATATTATATTATGAAATTTAATATGATGTTATATATTCTATATTCTATATTCTATAGTCTATAGTCTATATTACACATTACATATGACATATGACATATTACACATTACATACTATATTTTAGATTTTAGGCACATTAGATTTTAGCTGTCCAATATTCCTCCCCATGAGCCCCGTGAGGCACAGGCTGCCCCCAGCCCTGCATCCACCCCAGGCCAGGCTGCCCCAGGAGCTCCCTCTGCTCGGCCTCCAAATTGATTTCCTGGTGGAAATCTGCTCCTCTCACCCGGGCAGGCCCCCACCTGTCCCCGCCACGTGCAGCCCGGCGGGGCCCAGAGCTCAGGTGGGGACAGGTGACACGGGGCCAGCACCCTGGGGACAGAGCAGGGACAGGCAGGGACAGAGCAGGGACAGGGCAGGGACAGAGCGGGGACAGGGCAGGGACAGGGCAGGGACAGAACAGGGACAGAGCGGGGACAGGGCAGGGACAGGGCAGGGACAGGGCAGGGACAGGGACAGGGACAGGGCAGGGACAGAACAGGGGACAGAGCAGGGACAGGCAGGGACAGAGCAGGGACAGAACAGGGACAGAACGGGGACAGAGCGGGGACAGAGCAGGGACAGAGCGGGGACAGAGCGGGGACAGAGCAGGGACAGGGCAGGGACAGGGCAGGGACAGAGCAGGGACAGAGCAGGGACAGGCAGGGACAGAGCAGGGACAGAGCAGGGACAGGGCAGGGACAGGCAGGGACAGGGCAGGGACAGGGCAGGGACAGGGCAGGGACAGAGCGGGGACAGAGCGGGGACAGGGCAGGGACAGGCAGGGACAGGGCAGGGACAGGGCAGGGCCAGAGCAGGGACAGGGCAGGGACAGAGCGGGGACAGAGCGGGGACAGAGCAGGGACAGGCAGGGACAGAGCAGGGACAGAGCAGGGACAGGGCAGGGACAGGCAGGGACAGGGCAGGGACAGGGCAGGGACAGAGCAGGGACAGGGCGGGGACAGAACAGGGACAGGGCAGGGACAGAACAGGGACAGGGCAGGGACAGAACAGGGACAGGGCGGGGACAGAGCAGGGACAGAACAGGGACAGGGCAGGGACAGGGCAGGGACAGAACAGGGACAGAGCAGGGACAGGGCAGGGACAGAGCAGGGACAGAACAGGGATGGGGCAGGGCCAGAGCAGGGCCAGCCCGGTGCCAGCAGGGCAGGTGGCTCTCCCAGCAGGGCAGGTGGCTCTCCCTGCAGCAGCTCTGCCCGTGGGGCAGCGCGAGAGGTGCCAGAGCCTGGCCGGGCCCCGCCTGGCACCGGTGTCACACCGGCTGTCCTTGAGTGTCCTGGCCTGGCTGCCTCTGCCCTGCCCTGCTCAGGGGCTCCTGCTCAGAAAGAATAAAAAATAAATAATAAAAAAATAAATAATAATTTAAAAATTAAATAACCCAGCCACCCACTCCTCCGGAGTCCCCATCCCTGGGGTGTCCCAGGAACCCCTTGAGGTGGCACTTGGGACAGGGATGAGTGAGCAGGGCAGGGATGAGTGTGAGCAGCACAGAAATGAGTGTGAGCAGGGCAGGGATGAGTGAGCGGGGCAGAGATGAGTGTGAGCAGGGCAGGGATGAGTGTGAGCAGGGCAGGGATGAGTGTGAGCGGGGCAGGGATGAGTGAACGGGGCAGGGATGAGTGTGAGCGGGGCAGGGATGAGTGTGAGCGGGGCAGGGATGAGTGTGAGCGGGGCAGGGATGAGTGTGAGCAGGGCAGGGATGAGCCCCAGCCCGGGCAGGCAGCCACGCTGAGTCAGCTGAGCCCTGCCTGGGGCCGGGCCAGGCTCTGCCTCCTCTCCCTGAGTGAGAAACACCCGGGAAAAAAAAAAAAACAACAAACCAAACCAAAACAAAACACAGGAATAAAACGCAGGATAAAACCCCAGGAGCAGCAGCCAGGCTGGGGCTCAGACAGAGCCAAAGGCAGAACTGGAGTGTGGAGAGGGCCTGAGAACCCAAAAACAAAAACAAAAAACAACAACAACTCCTCCTTCTCCTTCTTCTTCTTCTTCTCCTCCCCCTCCTCCTCCTCCTCCTCCTCCTCCTCCTCCTCCTCCTCCTCCTCCTCCTCCTCCTCCTCCTCCTCCTCCTCCTCCCCTCCTCCAGGCCTGTCTGTTCGCTTTCCCTTTTATCTCCCCTCGGCAGCTTGAGGAGCTGCTGTCTGTCTGTCTGTCTGTCTGTCTGTCTGTCTGTCTGTCTGTCTGGGAGCTGGGGGCTGATAAAAGCCAGCCCTCAGCTCCTTCCCTCTGCACGTCTCTCCAGCCCTCTCTGCGTTTGGACAGGAGAACTTCCAGGAACGGATTCCCTTCCCCGGGAAAAGTCCCCCAGACCCATTTTGGCTTTTTCTTTGCAAAGTTCTCGCTGGTTTTTACAAAATTTTTGCTGTTTCCTGTGAATTTTCTGCTGGTTTTTTGCAAATTTTTTGCCGTTTTTTGTGAAATTTTTGCTGGTTTCTGTGAAAATTTTGCTGGTTTTTTGCAAATTTTTTGCTGTTTTTTTGTGAATTTTTTGCTGGTTTTTGTGAATTTTTGCTGTTTTTTGTGAAATTTTTGCTGTTTTTTGTGAAATTTTTGCTGGTTTTTTTTTTTTTCCCTGCTGTTTTTGCCCCGTCCTTGCCAGCAGCAGGACTCTGTGACAAGGACAAGGCCCCGTGGGGCAGAGGGCAGCGAAGGTGAGGGTGGCTGAATTAATTTGGGATAAAATCTTAATTGCTCAAATCAGGAGCCAGGAAGTTGCACCTCCCTGTATTTATGTTTGACAGGCAACCAGCACCTCCCTGCATTTATAACCCACAATATTTATAACCCACAATATTTATAATCCACAATATTTATAACCCACAATATTTATAATTCACAATATTTATAATTCACAGGATTTCTAATTCAAAATATTTCTAATTCAAAACATTTATAATTCATAGTGTTTATAATTAAAAATATTTATAATTAAAAATATTTATAATTAAAAATATTTATCATTCAGTGTTTATAATTCACAATATTTGAAATTCACAGTGTTTATAATTCCCAATATTTCTAATCTGCAGCGTTTATAATTTGCAGCGTTTATAATTTGCAATAATTACAATTTGCAATATTTACAATTCCATGGATGAACCCACGGAGAATTCATCCTGGAAAAGCAGAATTTTACAGCCAGCAGCAGAGAAATCTCACGGGGAGAGAGAGGAAAGGAGAATCTCTGCTTTAAAAAGGAGTTCACTCAAAACTCAGCTGCCTGCAGGTGCTTTTTCAATCTCTTTTGTGGCCAGAGCTGCTGCTGGGGGCTGGACCAGCAAAGCCAAAACCTCGGGAGGGAAATGGAAACGAGGAATTTTTTTTTGGGGGGTGGAAAGGTCTGGCTGAGTTTCTGCTCAGGAGTGAAATGGAAATGAGGGAAATTTTTTTTGGGGGGGTGGAAATGTCTGGCTGAACTTCTCCTCCAGGAATTAAATGGAAATAAGGAATTTTTTTTGGGGGGGTGGAAAGATCTGGCTGAGGCTGCTCAGGAGTGAAATGGAAATGAGGGAAATTTTTTTTGGGGGGTGGAAAGGTCTGGCTGAGGTTTTCCTCCAGGAGTGAAATAGAAATCAGGAATTTTTTTTGGGGGGGGGGGTGAAAATGTCTGGGTGAGTTTCTCCTCCAGGAGTGAAATGGAAACGAGGAATTTTTTGAGGGGGGAGTGTGGAAATGTCTGGCTGAGGCTGCTCAGGAGTGAAATGGAAATGAGGGAAATTTTTTGGGGGGGGTTGTGGAAATGTCTGACTGAGTTTCTCCTCCAGGAGTGAAATGGAAATGAGGAATTTTGGGGGTGGAAAGGTCCGGTTCTGCTGCCCCCCCGGTTTAACCCCAGCCCAGCATCTCCCCCGGGGCCGCGGCAGAACTCCCGGAGCTGCGGGAGACCCGGGCAGGGTCCCGGTCCCGGTCCCGGTCCCGGTCCAACCCCTCCCGGCAGCTCGGGAAGTTCTCACAGCGACTTTCGCGGATCACGGGGAGAAGCGGCGGGGGGAGAGGGAGCGGCTGCGATTTAACCTGGATCAGCACATCCCCCGCCAGCTTCAAAGGGATCCTGCCAGCCTGACATTCCTGTCGCTTCTGATCCAGCCCTGCCTGCCTGCTTGATCTGGGTAGCCCAAAAAAAGGGGGAATTTTCAATGAAAACTGAATTAAATTCGAAATAAAATTTGAAATAAAATTGAACTTGAAATTGAATTTTAAATTCAATTTTAAAGGAAAATAAATTGAATTAATTACAATTTAAAAAGATATAAACCGGAAAATTTTGGGGAAAAAAAAAAAAAAAGAGCCCCCTCCCCGGATTTTTATTTTTTTTAAATTCCGAATTATTGGAATAAAAAGAATTTGGAATTATTTATTGCAAACCCCGCGTTTGGAGGGGATTATCCGACAGGATTCCTCCAGCTCCACAGCCCCGATTGCACAACAAAACTCGCCAGGTCCTCAAAGTTGCGTGACCGAGACTCGGAACCGGGACCCGAACCAAAGCCCAGCCCGAGCTCCCGTTCCCATCCCAACCCCAGCGCTGCCACATCCACGCAGGAATTCATTTCACTCTTGGAAAAAAAAACCCCAAAAAACCCCCCAAAACCCCAAAAAAAACCCCAAACCCCGAGGGGGGATCAGGAATGGAACCCCCGGGGGAGTTTCCAGCCGCGCTTTGTCCAGGGGGGATCGCGGGATCCATCTTACCCAGCCCGGCCGGACCCTCCGGGGCCGAACTCCCGGGGAAGTTCGGGGGCAGCAGCGGCGCTCCCAGGGGGTTCGGGGCGCTCCGGGAGGGTTTGGGGCGCTCCCAGGGTGTTCGGGGCGCTCCCGGGAGGGTTTGGGGGACCCCGGGCGGGTTTGGGGGACCCCGGGCGGGTTCGGGGCGCTCCCGGGCGGGGTTCGGGGCGCTCCCGGGAGGGTTTGGGGGACCCCGGGCGGGTTTGGGGGACCCCGGGCGGGTTCGGGGCGCTCCCGGCGGGTTTGGGGGACCCCGGGCGGGTTCGGGGCGCTCCCGGGCGGGGTTTGGGGCGCCCCCCGAGCCCCCGAGCCCGCAGAACTCGCCGAACTCGCCGATCCCCCGCTTCCTCACCCCCCCAAAAATAAAAGCCAAAGCTCAACTTTCCAGATCTCAACGTGGAAAAAAAACCCAAAAAACCCCACAAAAACCCAACCCCAAACCCAACCAAACCCCGCGGTTTAACCCTTTAGCTCCTTTCCCCGCTGCCTGACGAGCAGCCCAGCGGGCGCGGAGAACAAAAGCGGAGAGAAGAACGCGCCGGGCTCACCCCATCCCCGCCGGGCTCGCCGCTCCTCCGGCCGGAGAATCCTCCCCTCGCCGCCTCCTCCTCCTCCTCCTCCTCCCTCTCCCCCTTCCTCTTTCTTTCTGTCTTTCTCCGGATCCGGATGCTCTTTAAATTTCCTCCGGAATTTCACTTTGAAGCTTCGCTGCTGCTGCTGCTGAGCGGGGCAGGGCGGCGGCGGCTGCGGGAGCGGCACCGGGAGCGGCTCCGGCACCGGGAGCACCTCCGAGCGGTACCGGGAGCGGCAATGGGAGCGGTACCGGGAGCGGCTCCGAGCGGTACCGGCACCGGGAGCGGTTGCGGGAGCGGCTCCGGCACCGGCACCGGGAGTGGCCCCGAGCGGCCCCGGGAGCTCCCCGGGCCCCCGGCTCTGCCCCTCCGCCTCTCCCCGCGCTGCTCCCCCGCTCCCTCCTTCCCCTCCAGCCGCTGCCTCTCCGAGCCTTTCCTTGGTTTTGGTTCCCCCGCGGCTGCCGCGTCCCCGAGCGCCGCGGGCGGCTCCGGTTGCTGCCCCTGCCCGGTCCCCGCTGCCCCTGCCCGGTCCCCGCCCGGTCCCCGCCCGGTCCCTACGCGCTCCCTCCCCGCTCCCGCCGCCCCATCCCGCTCACGTTCGGCCGCTTTTCCTCTCCCGACTTTATTCCCGGCGCCGGCAGCACCACCTGGCGGGGACAGCGCGGCTCGGTGGCACCGCGGCGACACCTTGGTGGCACCTTGGTGGCTCCGCTGGGCGCTGGCTGCCGCTGCCGTCAGGTGTTGGGGGTTCCGTTCCTCAAACGCTGCGGTGCGGCTGTGACCCCGGGAAGGTGACACCGTGTGACACCGGGGAGGTGACACCGCGTGTGTGACACCCGGGAGTGAGGTGACAGCGTGTGTGACACAGCAGGCTGTGTGTCCCCAGGCTGGGAGGTGACACCGTGTGTGTGTGTGTGACACCAAGGAGTGAGGTGACAGCGTGTGTGTCTGTATGTGTGTGTGTCACCTCAGGGTGCGTCCCCAAGCTGGAGGTGACACCGTGTGTGTGACACCAAGCTGGGAGGTGACACCGTGTGTGTCCCCAAGGTATGAGGTGACACCGTGTGTGTGTGTGTGTGTGTGTGTGTGTGTGACCTCAGGGTGTGTCCCCAAGGTGTGAGGTGACACTGTGTGTGTGACACCAGGGAGTGAGGTGACACTGTGTGTGTGTGTGTCACTCCAAGGTGTGTCCCCAAGCTGGGAGGTGACACTGTGTGTGTGTCCCCAAGGCGTGAGGTGACACCGTGTGTGACACCCCGAGCTGTGAGGTGACACCGTGTGACACCGTGTGTGTGTGTGTGTGTGTGTCACCTCAGGGTGTGTCCCCAAGGTGTGAGGTGACACCGTGTGTGTCCCCAAGCTGGGAAGTGACACCGTGTGTGACACCCCGAGCTGTGAGGTGACACCGTGTGTGTGTGTGACACCGTGTGACACGTGTGACACCGTGTGACACGTGTGGCAGCTGCCAGCCCGCAGCGGTTGTGGCTCCGTTTCACTTCCCGATCCCCCCGGGAGCGTCCCCGCGCCGTCCCCGCCGAGTGACAATGACAGAAGGACAGAAGGACAGAAGGACAAACACCCCGCGGGAAGTGGGGCACGGGGCCGCTCCCGCCCGGCCCGGGAGGCGCTAATGAGCTGACACAATTAAACCTTTAATTGGGGGTAATTGGGTGGGCGGGGACCCCGCGGGGGGCCGGGAGGGGAAACACCGGGAATGGGGTCGGGGATTCCAGGGAAAGGATTTATTGGGAATGGGGCTGGAGATTCCACGGAAAGGATTTATTGGGAATGGGGCTGGGGATTCCAGGGTGATTTAAGCTGATTTATGACTTTTTTTTTTTTTTTTTTTTTTTTTTGAGACGTGGAAAAGGTCAAATTAGGGAAAAATAAAATTTTTTAAAATGAGGAAAACAGTAGGAAAAAAAATTAAAAAATGACTGGGGAAAGTTGTAGGAAAAAAAATAATTTAAAAAATGACTGGAAGAAGTGGTTTTGAGAGGTGAAATAAAGGGGAAAAGGAGAAGAAAATGGGGAAATGGATCTGACCCCCCTGGCCAGTGAGGAACAATTTCACCTCCGCGGTGACTCCAGGGGAGCAGCAGCCCCGGGGGCACGGGGAGCGTTAATGAGCCGTTAATGAGCCGTTAATGAGCTGCTTTAAACAGAAACTGCGAAGGTGAAGGAGCCGGGTTTGGGTATTTTTGGCTGCCGGAGCGTTAATTGCTGTAATTGGGCCTCGCAGGAAAGTGGAGCAGGGAGAGGAATCTGGGGTTGGAGCAGCAGCTGGAGACGCTGCCCGGGGATTTTGAGGTTTTTGGGGCTCGGGGTGGTCCCTGCAGGGTTTGAGCAGACAGGGACAGAGGAGCTGAAATCCGGGTTTGCTCCCTGGCTCTGGACAAATGTGGGAGGGAAGGGGAATTCGGAGGCGTTTCCAGGTGATGTGAAAGCTCCAGAAGAACCTGAACCCGACCCTGAGCCCCCAGTGCTCCCCTGGCAGCCCCGGGGGCTCCAAAGGGAACAAAGGCAAACTCACCCTGCCTGGGCTGGAGCTGTTCCTATTGCTGAGGGCACAAACCCCAAACAAAGGCTGAGGAATTAATTTAATTTTATTTTATATTTTGTATTTAAATTTTATTATTTTACTTTATATTTTGTTTTATTTTTATAATTTTATTTTATTATTTATCATTTTATTTATTTTATTTTTATTTTATTTTATTATTTATTATTTTATTTTTAGTATTTTATTTTTATTTTTGGTATTTTTTTGTATTTTATTGTATTTTATTTTGTATTTATTTTATTTTATTTTTTTATTTTGTTTTATTTTATTTTAAAGTCTCAGGGAAAAAAAAATAAAGCAAACACACCCAACAACAAAAAAAGCAGCAAAAGCTGTGGAACAAAATAAATAAAAATATGAGGACAGGGACAGGGATGGGGACAGGGACACAGCCAGGAGCAGGACATGGGACCGTGGGCAGGGACCCCAGGGGACAATCGGGGACACCTGGGGACAAACAGGGACCCCCGGGCAGGGACAGGGACAATTCCCAGGGAGCTGGAGCACCTGGGGACAGCGAGGGGACAGCCTGGGGACACTTTGGGGACAGCCTGGGGACACTTTGGGACAGCCTGGGGACACCCTGGGGACACGGGGAGGGAACTCCCGGAGCTGCCGGGGCTGCCCCGGCTCCCCGAGGAAAAGGCGGGAAAAGGGAAATTCCAGAGAAACCCCCGAGCCTGGAGGGGCTGGGGAGGGGTTTGGGGTCAGGGATGGGATCCCAGGACAGGGAATGGATTGAAACCGGGAATCTGGGGGGGATTTGGGGATGGAGCTCCTGGCTGGGCTGGAATTCCCAGAGCAGCCCCTGGATCCCTGGAAGTGCCCCAGGAGAGGTGGGAGAAGGATCCAGAGGAGTCCCGGAGCTGCTGCCAGAGCCTGAGGGGCTGGAGAGGGATTTGGGATCCCAGGGACGGAGGGACAGGGCACGGGGAAGGGATTGAAAGTGGGAAAGGGGAATTTGGGTGGGATTTTGGGCTGGAATTCCTGGCTGGGCTGGAATTCCCAGAGCAGCCGTGGCTGCCCCCGGATCCCTGGAATGTCTGAGGGAAGTGGGGAAAGGGGAATTCCAGGGAAAGCTCCGAGCCTGGAGGGGCTGGGGAGGGGTTTGGGGTCAGGGATGGGATCCCAGGACAGGGAATGGATTGAAACCGGGAATCTGGGGGGGATTTTGGGAAGGAATTCCTGCCTGGGCTGGAATTCCCAGAGCAGCCCTGGGAGTGCCCAAGGCCGGGCTGGAGCCACCCAGGGTGTCCCCAATGTCCCCAGGGTGTCCCCGGGGTGTCCCCAGGGTGTCCCCAGGTGGCTCTGGGGTCCCTCCCCACCCCACCCCCTCCCCTGACCCCACAAAATCGCAGGAAAATCCCCAAATCCCCAAATTTCCCAAATCCCTGGAGCAGCCCCACTTTCCCTGCCCCCCAAGGGTTGCAGTTCCCAGCCCAGCCGGGCTCCCACCCCACAAACCCACAAAAAAATAACCCCAAAACCCCAAATTTGATTTATTTCAGAGGGGCCCCATTGCTCTGAGCACATTTCTCATCTTTCAGGGTTGAAAAAGTGATTAAAAAGGGGTTTTTAAAATTTGTTTTTAATTTTTTTTAAATTAGAAAACGTAGCTGTTGGAGGGCAGGAAAGAAGGCAAAAGAGGAGATTGGAAGATTTACCCCCCAAAATACCAGAGCCTTCAAATATGAATTTTGGCAAAAAAAAAAAAAAAATAAAATAAAATAAAATAAATAAAATAAATAAATTTTTTTTTTAAAAAAGAGAATTTTTGGCCAGAAAAGGATCAGGAGCAGGTGAAAAACGGGGCATTAATTTCAAATTTTTGGTGTTTTTTGGTGAGGAATCCCATCCCAAAAAGAGATTTTTTGGGTCCCCTCTGCACCCAGAGGAATTCCAGATTCCAAATTCCAGCAGAAAATACTAATAAAATAAAATAAAATAAATTTTAAAATAATTAAATAATTAAAATTTTAAAAAATGTAAAAAATAATTTAAAATAAGAAGGCACATGTCTTTACAAATCAGAAGCAGGTGAAGAATGGGGCATTAATTCCAATTTTTTGTTGGTGTTTTGGTGAGGAATCCCATCCCAAAAAGAGATTTTTTGCGCCCAGAGGAATTCCAAATTCCAGCAGAAAATACGAATAAAATAAAATAAAATAAAAATGATTTTTAAAATTTAAAAATCATTAAGTAATTAATTTTTTTAAAAAAAACCTAAAAATAATTGAAAATTAAAAGCCATATCTCTTTACACATCAGAAGCAGGTGAAGCACGGGGGCATTAATTCCAATTTTTTTTTGTTGTTTTTTGCACCCGGAGGAATTTTCCAAATTCCAAATTCCAGCAGAAAATACGAATAAAATTAAAAAAAATAAATTTAATTTTAAAAATAAATAATTAAAAAATAAAAATCATTAAAAATTCAAAGGCATCTCTCTTTCCAAATGGCCAAAGCTTCATTGGGAAAATGAAAACCCAGAGAGGAGAGGAATTGTCCAGCTCGACTTTTATTGCAGCCACTCAGGGTTGGAGTTCCTACCAAAGGTGGAATTTCACTCAAATGGGAAATGTGGGAATGTGGGAAGGGGAAATGTGGAGTTTCTGTCCTTCCCTGGGCTGGGAATGGGAATGGGAATGGGAGCGCTGCTGCTCCTGCAGGGGGAAATCCCAAATCCCAAATCCCAAATGCCAGCGGGGCTGAGGGGAAATGGAACAGAAACCAGAGAGGGACAGGGGGACAGAGAGGGGAGAGAGAGAGACAGGGATCTTCATGGAAGAGATGGAGCTGGGGAGGGAGGGAAGGGGGGGAAATGGGAGAAAAAGGGGAAAAAAAAGGGAAAACAAGGGGAAAAAGAGGGAAAGGGGGGAAAAGGGGAAAGGGGGAGAAGAGAAAAAAAGGGAAAAAAGGGGGAAAAAGGGGGGGAAGGGGAAACAGGGGAATAAAGGGGGAAAAAGGCAGAAAAGGGGGAAAAGGGGAAAATAAAAGGGGGGAATAAGGGAGAAGGGAAAAAAGGGGGGGAAAAGGGGGGAAAAAAGGGGAAAAATGGGGAAAAGGGGGGGAAAGAGGGGGAAAAGGGGAAAAAAGGGGATAAATGGGAGAAAAAAGGGGGGGAAAAAGGGGGGGAAATGGGAGAAAGGGGAGAAAAAGGGGGAAAAGGGGAAAATAAAAGGCGGGCAAAAGGGGAGAAGGGGGAAAAAGGGGAAAGGTGGGAAAGGGGAAAAGGGGGAAAAAGGGGAAAAAAGGGGAAAATGGGGAAAAAGGGGGAAAAAAGGGATAAATGGGAGAAAAAAAGGGTGAAATGGGGGGAAAAAGGGGGAAAAGGGGAAAAGGGGAAGAAAGGGGAAAATAAAAGGGGGGAAAAGTGGATAAATGGGAGAAAAAAGTGGGAAAACGGGGAAAAGGGGGAAAAGGGGGAAAAGGGGGAAGGGGAAAAAAAGGGGGGGAAAAGGGGGGGAAGAGGGGAAAGGGGGGAAAAGGAGGAAAAGGATAAAAAAAGGATTAAAAAGGGGAAAAGGGGAGAAAGGGGGGAAAAAAGAAGAAAAAGAGGAGAAAAGAGAAAAGAAGAGAAATAGAAAAAAGAGGAAGAAAGAGAGAAGGAAACGAGAAGAAAAAGAGGGAAAAGGTGAAAAGAAGAGCAAAAAGAGAGGGAAAAGAGAGAAAGGAGAGAAAAACCAGAAAAAAAAAAAACAGAAAAAAGAGAAAATATTAGAAAAAGCAGGAAAAACCCAGAAAAACCCCAGAAAAACCCCAGAAAAAAACCCCAAAACCCAGAAAAAAACCCCAGAAAGAACCAGAAAATAAAGAAATTTGTGAACCTGCAGCCAAGTGGCCAAGAAATGTTTTCTGTTTCTAAAGATTGGGGAATTTGGCAAAGGTGTCTGAAAAAGCAGCTCCAGAATTGAATTTTGGGGAGGTCAGAGTGGGGATCCCAAAGCTGCTGGGCCCCAGGGCAGGAATCAAAGTTGAAATTAAATAAAAATCTGAATTAAAATCAAAATCTGAATTAAAGGAAAAACTATGAATTCAAGTCAAAATCTGGATTAAAGGAAATCTTTGAATTAAATTTGTTTTCTTGCAGCTTTCCCCTGAGCCTGGGGAGCAGCAGACAGGGTCACTCAGCACCTCTCAAACCCCAGAGGTTTTCTGCTCAAAAATCAGAAAAACTTGGGAAAAATGAGGATTTTGGGGTCATTCAGCATCTCCAGATGCCCAAAAATCAGAAAAAAACCAAAAAAAAATGAAAATTCTGGGGCCACTCAGCAAATTTAGATGCTCAAAACCCAGAAAAACTTCCAAAAATGAAAATTTTGGAGTCACTGGGCTCATTTAGACACTCAAAAATCAGAACAACTTCCAAAAAATGCAGATTTTGGGGTCACTCAACACCTCCAGATGCTCAAAACCCAGAAAAACTTGGGAAAAAATGAAAATTTTGAGGCCACTCAGCACATTTAGATGCCCAAAAATCAGAAAAAAACCCCAAAAAATGCAGATTTTGGGGTCCCTCAGCACCTCCAAGCTCCCAACCCCCAGCCAAACCTCCCCAAAACCCCCCAAAATTCAGATTTTTTGCCCCAAAATGCCATTCCCAGGCTGGTTTTTTGGCTCTCACCTATTTGTTCGCCCGTTTCTGCCGGTACATCTGGATCATCCTCTGGCGGAAAACATCGAAAGCGTCTTCTTGGTTCTCCTCCCCTGCCACCCCCAAACCCTCCCCAGCTGAGGTTGCACCACTGAGGGAGAAAAAAAATTCAAAATTCAGAGGTTTTTTCCCATTTTTTCTCTTTTTTTTTTCAACGTTTTTTGAGTTGTTGAGTGAATTTTTTTGGAATTTTGCCTGTTCAAACCCCATTACTTCCCCCATTAAAAACCCTTTATTTCCCCCATAAAAACCCTTTATTTCCCCCATTAAAACCCCTTATTTTCCCCATAAAAACTCCTTATTTCTCCCATTAAAACCCTTTATTTCCCCCATTAAAACCCCTTATTTTCCCCATAAAAACTCCTTATTTCTCCCATTAAAAACACTTTATTTTCCCATTAAAAATCTCTTTTTTCCCCCATTAAAAACCCCTACTTCCCCCATTAAAAAACCCCTATTTCCCTACTAAAACACTTTATTTCCCCATTAAAACCCCCTTATTTCCCCATTAAAACCCCCTTATTTTAACCATTAAACCCCATATTTTCTCCATTAAACCCCCCTATTTCCTCCATTAAAAACCCTTTAATTTCCCCATTAAAACCCCTTTATTTTCTGATTAAAACCCCCATATTTCCCCATTAAACCCCCTTATTTTCCCCCATTAAATCCCTTTATTTCCCCCATAAAAAACACTTTATTTTCCCATTAAAAATCTTTTTTATCCCGTTAAAAACCCCTATTTCCCCCATTAAAAACCCCTTAATTTCCCCACTAAAAAACCTCATATTTTCCCCATTAAACCCCCTTATTTCCCCCATTAAAAACCCCTTATTTTAACCATTAAAACCCCATATTTTCCCTTATTAAACCCCCTTATTTTCCCCATTAAAAACCCCCTATTTTCCCTTACTAAAACCCCTTATTTCCCCCATTAAAACCCTTTATTTCCCCCATTAAAACCCCTTATTTTCCCCATTAAAAACCACTTTATTTTCCCATTAAAAATCTCATTTTCTCCCATTAAAAACCCTTAATTTCCCCATTAAAAAACCCTTAATTTTCTGATTAAAACCCCCTTTATTTTCTGATTAAAACCCCCTTATTTCCCCATTAAAAACCCTTTATTTCCCCTATTAAAACCCCCTTATTTTAACCATTAAACCCCCATTATTTTCTGATTAAAAACCCCTTATTTCTCCCATTAAAAACCCCTTTATTTCCCCACTAAAACCCCTTATTTCCCCAATTAAAAACCCCTTATTTTCCCCATTAAACCCCCTATTTCCCCACTAAAAACCATTTATTTCCCCCATTAAAAACTCCTTATTTCCCCCATTAAAACCCCCATATTTTCCCTTACTAAACCCCCTTATTTTCCCCATAAAAACCCCTTATTTCCCCCATTAAAAACCCTTAATTTCCCCATTAAAAACCCCTTAATTTCCCCAATTAAAAACCCCTTATTTTAACAATTAAAACCCCATATTTTCCCTTATTAAACCCCCTTATTTCCCCATTAAAAACCCTTAATTTTCCCACTAAAAACTCCTTATTTCCCCATTCTAACCCCGCTTATTTTCCCCATTAAACCCCCCATATTTCCCCATTAAAAACCCCTTAATTTCCCCATTAAAACCCCCATATTTTCTGATTAAACCCCCCTTATTTCCCCCATTAAAAACTCCTTATTTTCCCATTAAAACCCCCATATTTTCCCTTATTAAACCCCCTTATTTCCCCCAATTAAAACCCCCTTAATTTCCCCACTAAAACCCCTTATTTCCCCAATTAAAAACCCCTTATTTTCCCAATTAAACCCCCTATTTCCCCACTAAAAACCATTTATTCCCCCATTAAAAACTCCTTATTTCCCCCATTAAAACCCCCATATTTTCCCTTACTAAACCCCCATATTTTCCCCATAAAAACCCCTTATTTCCCCCATTAAAAACCCTTAATTTCCCCATTAAAAACCCCTTAATTTCCCCAATTAAAACCCCCTTATTTTAACAATTAAAACCCCATATTTTCCCTTATTAACCCCCCCTATTTCCTCCATTAAAAATCCCTTGTTTCCCCCATAAAAACCCCCTTATTTTAACCATTAAAACCCCTTTATTTCCCTCATTAAAAACCCCTTATTTCTACATTAAAGCTCCCTTATTTTAACCATTAAAACCCCCTTATTTTCCTTTACTAAACCCCCCTATTTCCCCCATTAAAACCCCTTAATTTCCCATTAAAACCCCATTATTTCCCCCACTAAAACCCTCTTAATTTCCCCATTAAAACCCCATTATTTTCTGATTAAAACCCCCTTATTTCCCCCATTAAAAACCCCGTATTTCCCCATTAAACCCCCCCATATTTCCCCATTAAAAACCCCTTAATTTCCCCATTAAACCCCTTTATTTTCTCATTAAAAAACCCCATTTCCCCCTCGAAAAATCCCTTTTTTTCCCCCCTCTGCCCTTACAGGTGCACGGGCTCCCGGATGCCCCTGCCCCGCGTGCCCAGGCCGTGCCCCTCCTGCCAGCCCATCCTCTGCAGCATCTGGAACCCCACGTTCCTGGGGCTCAGCCTCTTCTGGGCAAACTCCAAATCTTTGGGTTTCTGCACCAAAAAATAAAGGGAAAAAAAAAAATTTGTAAAGTGAATTTTTTTAAGGAATGGGGTCGGTGAATCGGTTGAAATCCGCAGCTGGATGGGCGTAAAGTGAATTTTTTTTTGAGGAATTTCCTTTTTTTAAATGAATTTTTTTAAAGGATTTTCCTTCTTTTCAAGGAATTTTTAAAGGATTTTTTTAAGAGAAATTTCTCTCTTTTCAAGGAAATTTTTAAAGGTATTTCCTTTTTTTAAAATGAATTTTTAAAGGAATTTCCTTCTTTTTTAAAGAAATTTTTTTCAGAAAAGGAATTTCCTGCCAGCCCATCCTCTGCAGCATCTGGAACCCCACGTTCCTGGGGCTCAGCCTCTTCTGGGCAAACTCCAAATCTTTGGGTTTCTGCACCAAAAAATAAAGGGAAAAATACAAAATTTGTTAGGGAGGGAGTGGGGTCAGTGAAATGGTTGAAATCCGCAGCTGGACAGGTGTAAAGTGAATTTTTTTTGAGGAATTTCCTTTTTTTAAATGAATTTTTTAAAAGGATTTTCCTTCTTTTCAAGGAATTTTTAAAGGATTTTTTTAAGAGAAATTTCTCTCTTTTCAAGGAAATTTTTAAAGGTATTTCCTTTTTTTAAAATGAATTTTTAAAGGAATTTCCTTCTTTTTTAAAGAATTTTTTTTCAGAAAAGGAATTTCCTGCCAGCCCATCCTCTGCAGCATCTGGGACCCCACGTTCCTGGGGCTCAGCCTCTTCTGGGCAAACTCCAAATCTTTGGGTTTCTGCACCAAAAATAAAGAGAAAAATATAAAATTTGTAAATTGATTTTTTTTAAGGAATGGGGTTGGTGGAGTGGTTGAAATCCGCAGCTGGACGGGCGTAAAGTGAATTTTTTTGGAGGAATTTCCTTTTTTTAAATGAATTTTTTAAAAGGATTTTCCTTTTTTTTAAAGGAATTTTTAAAGGATTTTTTAAAAGGAATTTCCTCCTTTTTAGAGGAATTTTTCAAGGAATTTCCATCTTTTTTCAAGGAATTTTTTTCAAAAAAAGGAATTTCCTGCCTGGTTGAAATCCGCAGCCAGATGGGTGTAAAGTGAATTTTTTTAGAGGAATTTCCTTTTTTTAAATGATTTTTTTTAAAGGATTTTCCTTTTTTTAAAGGAATTTTTAAAGGATTTTTTAAAAATAATTTTTTCTCTTTTCAAGGCGTTTTCTTCAAGGAATTTCCTTTTTTAAAATGAATTTTTAAAGGATTTTCCTTTTTTAAAAGAATTTTTCAAGGAATTTCCAAAGGATTTTTTTCAAAGGGATTTCTCTCTTTTCAAGGAGTTTTTTTCCAGGAATTTCCTGGGGTTTTTTTTTTTTAATTATTTTTTCAAGGAATTTCCTTCTTTTCAAGGAATTTTCTTTTTTTTAAGATTTTTTTTAAAGGAATTTCCTTCTTTTGAAGGAGTTTTGGGTTTTTTTTTTTAAATCCTTAAAAATTCCTTTAAAAAATCCTTTAAAAAGTTTCATTTTGACACAGGTGATAAAAACCTAAAATCAGGAAAATTCCCAAAGAGCTTCAGCCCAGACTTTTTATTTTTTTCCAAAAAAAATTGGGATTTTTTTCCCCCAACTTTTTTTTTCTTCTTTTTCCTTAAAAATTCCTCATTTTTCATTCATTTTGTGGCAAAAACCTGAATTTTTTACCTTTTTCTTCTTTGTGACAGGGCAGCCCCGGGGTCTGTCATAAGCAATCCTGACAGGTTCGTGCACTGCAAGGGCAAAAAAAAAAAGATAAAATTCAAATTATTGCAGGAAAAAACTCCAATCCAAGGCTAAAAAACCTTAAAAAAAAAAAATTAATTTTAAGCCAAAATCGATGCCTGGACCTAAAGAAGAAAGAAAAGTGAGAGCGAAAGAAAAGATCAGAATTAATTAAAAAAAATTCAATATCTACTTAATTTAATATCAATTAAATAAAATTATTTATTCAGCTTCTCCTTTAAACATTTCAAGTCGATTTTGGGGTCGTTTTTGTAGGAAAAAATGCAAATTTTTAAGCAATAACACATCCAAAAAAGCAGGATTTTGGCCCAAATTCTCTTTTAATTCAGTGTAAAAATGAAATATTTTGAATATTTTGAGTATTTTTGGCCACCCACCTTTGGGTTCTTCCATTCAGCTTCTCCTTTGCCACTTGGATGAAGATTTCAGGTCATTTTTGTCCATTTTTGTATGAAAAAAATGTGAATTTTTAAGCCATAACACACCTAAAAATGGGGATTTTGGCCCAGATTCTCTTTTAATTCTGAATAAAAGTGAAATATTTTGGTGCCCACCCACCTTTGGTTCCACTCAGCTTCTCCTTTGGCACTTGAAGATTTCAGGTCGATTTTGTGTCCATTTTGTACGAAAAAATGTGAATTTTTAAGCCATAACACACCTAAAAAATCAGGATTTCTGCCCAAATCCTCTGTTATTTTAATGTAAAATTGAAATATTTTGGTGCCCACCCACCTTTGGTTCCATTCAGCTTCTCCTTTGCCACTTGAATGGAGATTTCAGGTCAATTTTGTGCCCGTTTTTGTATGAAAAAAAATCGCAATTTTTGAGCAATCGCCAGCAAAAATCACCAAAAAAATTCAGGATTTTTGCCCAAATCCTCAGTTATTTGAATATAAAAGTGAAAGATTTTGTTTCCCATCCACCTTTGGGCTCCTCAATGAGGCAGATCCTTTTGGAGGCCGGGATCATCCCCACTTACAGGGACTTGCTGCTGACCTTTGTATTAAAAAAATGCCATTTTCTAAAGCCACAAAACACCTAAAAAATCAGGATTTCTGCCCAAAATCTCTTTTAATTCAGTATAAAAGTGAAATATTTTGTTGCCCACCTACCTTTGGGCTCCTCTATTCAGCTTCTCCTTTGCCACTTGGATGGAGATTTCAGGTCAATTTTGTGGTAATTTTTGTATGAAAAAAATTGCTATTTTTGAGCAACCGCCAGCAATAAAAGCACCCAAAAAATCAGGATTTTGGCCAAAATCCTCAGTTATTTCCATGTAAAATTGAAATATTTTGTTTCCCACCCACCTTTGGGCTCCTCAATGAGGCAGATCCTTTTGGAGGCCGGGATCATCCCCACTTTCAGGGACTTGCTGCTGACCTTTGTATTAAAGAAATGCCATTTTCTAAAGCCACGAAACACCTAAAAAATTGGGATTTTTGCCCAAAACCTTGGTTATTTCAACGTAAAAGTGAAACATTTTGTGTCCCACCCACCTTTGGGCTCCTCAATGAGGCAGATCCTTTTGGAGGCCGGGATCATGCCCACTTTCAGGGACTTGCTGCTGACCCGTTTGCGGGGGAAGGGCGCGCCGGGGGCCGGGGCGGGTGCCTGTGTCGACAGATTTGGGACAGCACCATCAGAGGGGCTGCAGGGCTGCCTGGCACCTCCTGACACCTCCTCTCCTGCTCTGGGAAGCAACTCTTCCTCTAGGTTTGTCACCCTTCTACCTGCTGCCACGTCCTCCTCCTCCTCCTCCTCCTCCTCCTCCTCGGCCCCTGGAGGTTGGGAGGTTTCAAACTCAGCTCCTTCTTCTTCTTCTTCTTCTTCCTCTTCTTCTTCTTCTTCGTCTTCTTCCTCCTCGTCTTCCTCTGCAGACTCCAGGGCTGTCCCTGGGGCTGGGGTGGTTCCTGCAGCCTGGGGGCTGAAGGTGATGGAGGGGCAGAGCTCCTGCACCTTCAGGCGGTAGAATTTGAAGGCGGAGCTGCTTTGGTCCTGGAGGAACCTGGGGGGGAAATAAATTAACCAGGGGAAATTAATTAATTAATGAAAGTGGTGGGGGATTGTAAGGGAAAAAAGGTTGAGGGGAATAGGGTGAGAAATGCAGGGGAAAGTGAGGTTGGAGAAGAAGGGGAAGTAAGGGCGAAAAAATAGGGAAAATCAGGTCCAAAATCCAGGGAAAATAAGGTCAAAAGTCCAAGGAAAATAAAGTCAAAAATCCAGGGAAATAAGGTCGAAAATCCAAGGAAAATAAGGTCGAAAATCCAGGGAAATTGAGGTCAAAAATCCAGGGAAATTGAGGTCAAAAGTCCAAGGAAAATAAAGTCAAAAATCCAGGGAAATTAAGGTCCAAAATCCAAGGAAAATAAGGTCCCAAATCCAGGAAAATAAGGTCCAAAATCCAGGGAAATTAAGGGCAAAAGTCCAAGGAAAATAAAGTCAAAAATCCAGGGAAATAAGGTTGAAAATCCAGGGAAATTGAGGTCGAAAATCCAGGGAAAATAAGGTTGAAAATCCAGGGAAAATATGGTCAAAAATTCCAGAAAACTAAGTCAAAAATCCAAGGAAATTAAGGTCCAAAATCCAAGGAAAATCAGGTCCAAAATCCAGGGAAATAAGGTCGAAAATCCAGGGAAATTGAGGTCAAAAATCCAAGGAAAATTAAGGCAAAAATCCCAGAAAACGAAATCGAAAATCCAAGGAAAATAAGGAGAAAAATCCAGGGAAATCAAGGACAAAAAAAATGCAGGGGAAATAAGGTCCAAAATCCAGGGAATTGAAGGTCCAAAATCCAGGGAATTGAAGGTCCAAAATTCAGGAAAATTAAGGTAAAATTCCAGGGAAATTAAGATCCAAAATCCAAGGAAATTAAGGTCAAATTTCCAGGAAAACTCCATCAAAAATCCAGGGGATATAAGGTCAAAAATCCCAGAAAACTCAGTCAAAAATCCAAGGAAAAGCCAAAAAGTCCAGGGAAATTCAGGTCCAAAATGCAAGGAGAACAAGGTCCAAAAGAGATTTCCTGAGCTGGAATGATGTCAGGTACCAGGAGTAAATCCCTGCTTGGGTTTGGAGGTGTTTTTGGGGGAGAAGTGAGGGATTCCCTCAAATTTTTTATTTCCCCCCCTTAACTGGTGCTCAGCAGCACTTCCCAAATCCTCCTGGGAAGAAGGAACTCCTTGGAAGCATCTGGAAAATTCCAGGTTGAGGATGAGGATGCAAAAGAGATCAATTCATCTCTAAGGGGAGTTTTGCCTGAGGTATTTCAGATATCATTAATCACCGTTAATTCATTAATCACCATTCATTCATTAATCACCATTAATTAGGGAGAACTGCCCACCCCAAAATCCTCTGTCCCTAAACCCTTTAAATCCAGAGATTTCAGCCCCAAATCATTCATTAATCACCATTAATTAATTAATCACCATTCACCAGGGAGAACTGCCCCCTTGCCAAAATCCTCAGTCCCTAAACCCATCAAACCCAGAGATTTCAGCCCAAAATCATTCATTAATCACCATTAATTAATTAATCACCATTAACCAGGGAGAACTGCCCCCTTGCCAAAATCCTCAGTCCCTAAACTCATCAAACCCAGAGATTTCAGCCCAAAATCATTCATTAATCACCACTAATCAGGAAGAACTGCTCACCCCAAAATCCTCAGTCCCTAAACCCATAAAATCCAGAGATTTCAGCCCAAAATCATTCATTAATCACCATTAACCAGGGAGAACTGCCCCCCCTCCAAAATCCTGTCCCTAAACTCACCAAACCCAGAGATTTCAGCCCAAAATCATTCATTAATCACCATTCACCAGGGAGAACTGCCCACCCCCAAATCCTCTGTCCCTAAACCCATCAAACCCAGAGATTTCAGCCCAAAATCATTCATTAATCACCATTAATTAATTAATCACCATTAATCAGGGAGAATTGTCCCCCCCTAAAATCCTCTGTCCCTAAACCCATCAAACTCAGAGATTTCAGCCCAAAATCATTCATTGATCACCATTAATCAGGGAGAACTGCCCATCCTCCAAAATCCTCTGTGCCTAAACCCACCAAACCCAGAGATTTCAGCCCAAAATCATTCATTAATCATCATTCATTCATTAATCACAATTAATTAGGGAGAACTGCCCACCCCAAAATCCTCAGTCCCTAAACTCATCAAATTCAGAGATTTCAGCCCAAAATCATTCATTAATCAGGGAGAACTGCCCCACCCCCAAAATCCTCTGTCCCTAAACTCATCAAATTCAGAGATTTCAGCCCCAAATCACCATTAATCAGGAAGAACTGCCCACCCCCAAAATCCTCAGTCCCTAAACCCACCAAACCCAGAGATTTCAGCCCAAAATCATTCATTAATCACCATTAATTCATTAATCACCATTCATTCATTCATCACCATTAACCAGGGAGAACTGCCCACCCCCCAAATCCTCAGTCCCTAAACTCACCAAACCCAGAGATTTCAGCCCCAAATCATTCATTAATCAGGTAGAACTGCCCCCTTACCAAAATCCTGTCCCTAAACCCATCAAACCCAGAGATTTCAGCCCAAAATCATTCATTAATCAGGGAGAACTGCCCCCTTACCAAAATTCTGTCCCTAAACCCATCAACCCCAGAGATTCCAGCCCCGAATGGGGGCCCAGGGAGGATTTGGGACTCACCAGAGGTCGGGGTTGTCTGCACTGTTGTCAATGCTGAACTGCTCGATCTCTGGCCCTACCTGAGCCACGAACTTGGCCAGTTTCTCTGCAGTCTCCATGGTCTTGGCATCCACTGCAAGGAAAGAAGGGTCAGGGAGGCCCCCCAGCCTGCAAAGGGCACTGCAGCTGCGAGCTCGCCCGCTTCAGAAAGAGAAAAAAAAAAAAAATGGTATTTGGGCTTCCCAGGAGGAATTTTTTTGGTGGGGAAATGGGTTGTAGAAGGAGGTTTTGGGGGTTTTTGGTTATTTTTTTCCTGGATCTGGTCAAAGTGGTGATGGGGACGTCTCCAGATTTGCATATATGCAAATATTTGCTCTGTAATTAAGCCAGGTGCAGGCTGGGCCTGGCCTCCCTGCATTGAGGGGCTGGAACTGGGCTGGAAGTCTTGGGTTTGAGGTCCAAAGAGGAGGCAGAGAGAGGAGGAGGGACGGGAGATTTAAAGTTGAAATTCGTTGTCAAATTTGAGATTTAACATTTCAAATCAACTCCTATGCTTGTGGGTTGGTTTTTATAACCTGATAGCACTGAAAACCCCAAATCCAACCCCAAAAATCCTCACTCACCACCAGGAAACTGAGAGCCCAAAGGGTTTTTTCCCCTGATAGCACTGCAAACCCCAAATCCAACCCTAAACCCTCACTCACCAACAGGAAACTGAGAGCCCAAAGGGTTTTTTCCCCTGATAGCACTGCAAACCCCAAATCCAACCCTAAACCCTCACTCACCACCAGGAAACTGAGAGCCCAAAGGTGGGGGAAGCTCTGCTGATGATTGAATTGACAGAGACATTTAGGTTGTTTTTTTTTTCTGGATACCATTTAAAACATCAAATCTAGCCCAGTGTTTGGGGTTTTTTTACCCTGATAGCACTGAGAACCCCAAATCCAACCCCAAACCCTCACTCACCAGAGCCCAGAGGTGGGGAAAGCTCTGCTGATGCTGATAAATTGGATTGCAGGAGACATTTAGGATTTTTTTTTTTTTCTGGATCCCATTTAAAACTTCAAACCTAGGCCAGTGTTTGTTTGTTTTTTTTTCCCTGATATCACTGCAAACCCCAAACCCTCACTCACCATCAGGAAACCGAGAACCCAAAGTTGTTTTTTATCCTGGTATCACTGCAAACCCCAAATCCAACCCCAACCCCTCACTCACCAGAGTCCAAAGGTGAGGAAAGCTCTGCTGATGATTGGGTAGCAGGAGACATTTAGGGTGTTTTTTTTCTGGATACCATTTCAATTTTCAAATCTAACCCCAAGTTTGGTTTCTTTTCCCCTGATATCACCGAAAACCCCAACCCCTCACTCACCATCACGGAACTGAGAACCCAAAGTTGTTTTTTTCCCTGGTATCACTGCAAACCCTAATCTAACCCCAACCCCTCACTCACCACCAGAAAACCGAGAACCCAAAGTTGTTTTTTTCCCCTGATACCACAGCAAACCCCAACCCCTCACTCACCATCAGGAAACTGAGAACCCAAAGTTGTTTTTTTTTCCCCTGATACCACAGCAAACCCCAAACCCAACCCCAACCCCTCACTCACCATCACGGAACTGAGAACCCAAAGTTGTTTTTTTCCCTGATATCACTGCAAACCCCAAATCCAACCCCTGACTCACCATCAGGGAACTGAGAACCCAGAGGTGAGGAAAGCTCTGCTGATGACTGAATTGACAGAGAAATCTAGGTTTGTTTTTTTTTTCTGGATCCCATTTAAAACTTCAAATCTAGCTCAGTGTTTGTTTGTTTTTTTCTCTGATACCACAGCAAACCCCAACCCCAAGCCCAACCCCTGACTCACCATCAGGAAACTGAGAGCCCAAAGGTTTTTTTTCTCTGATATCACTGCAAACCCCAAATCCAACCCCAAACCCTCACTCACCAGAGCCCAGAGGTGGGGGAAGCTCTGTTGATGCTGATAAATTGGACTGCAGGAGAAGTTTAGGGTTTTCTTTTCTGGATACCATTTAAAACTTCAAATCTAACCCCGTATCCAGTTTTGTTTTTTCCCCTGATATCACTGAAAACCTCAACCCCTCACTCACCACCAGGAAACTGAGAACCCAAAGTTGTTTTTTTTCCCCTGATACCACTGCAAACCCCAAACCCAACCCCAACCCCTCACTCACCATCAGGAAACTGGAGAGCCCAAAGGTGGGGAAAGCTCTGCTGATGCTGATAAATTGGATTGCAGGAGACATTTAGGGTTTGGGGTTTTTTCTGGATCCCATTTAAAACTTCGAAGCTAATCCCATGTTCGTTTTTTTCCCCCTGATACCACTGCAAACCCCAACCCCAAGCCCAACCCCTCACTCACCATCAGGGAACTGCGAGCCCAGGGCTGGGGGAAGCTCTGCTGATGCTGATAAATTGAATTGCAGGAGAAATTTAGGTGGGTTCTTTTCTGGATACCATTTAAAACTTCAAATCTAACCCTGTGTTTGTTTTGGTTTTTTTCCTGATATCACTGAAAACTGCAAACCCTCACTCACCAACAGGAAACTGAGAGCCCAAAGTTGATTTTTTTCCCCTGATACCACTGCAAACCCCAACCCCAAGCCCAACCCTTCACTCACCATCAGGAAACTGAGAATTCAAAGGTGGGGGCAGCTCTGCTGAGCCCTCAGGCTCTGCTCTCCCCTCTACTGCCCCGGGGCTCTCCGAGCTGCCCCCTTGGCTGGCCGGGCTGGCCCCCAGGGCAGGGCTGGGGCTGGGCTCTGCCTGGGGCACCTTTGGAAGGTTTTTCTCTGGCTGTTTCAGCACTGTCCCAGCTGAGAGCAGGGTCTGGGTGCCCGTGCTGGCTCTCCTCACCCTCCTGGCTCTGCTGGCACGCAGCAGAGGGGAGATTGCAGTTTTTTTTTTCCTCCTGAAGAGTTTCCTTTTGATGCTGGCCACCCTCCGGGCGTAGAGCAGCGCCCTGAGGGACTCGGGGGCGGCTCCTTGCCCGGCCAGGCTGCCCCTCTGCACCTCGGAGAGCCTCAGCCTGAAGTATTTGTACTCCAGGCTCTCCTCGTCTGACAGGAACCTGGGGGGAAAATAAATAAATAAACACAGAGAGGAAAGGTCAGCTGGAAATCCTCATTTTTTTACAGCAAAAAAAACCCAAAACGTCCTCAGCGATCCGGCTTTTTTGTGGGGTTTTTGTTTTTTGGTTGGTTGGTTTTTTGGGCTTTTTGTGGGGTTTTGGGTTGGTTTTTTTGTGGGTTTTTTGTGGGTTTTTGTGGGTTTTTTTGAGTTTTTTGGGGGGTTTTTTGGGGTTTTTTTGAGTTTTTTGGGGGGTTTTAGGGAGGGTGTTGGGTTGGGTTTTTTTTTTGAAAAAATTTGAAATATCTGTAGTCCAGGCTCTCCTCATCTGACAGGAACCTGGGGGAAAATAATAAACACAGAGAGGGAAGATCAATGAAATGAAAAATCTTTGGTTTTTAAAGCAAAAAAACCCCAAAACATCCTCAGCGATCCGGCTTTTTTGTGGGGTTTTTGTTTTTTGGTTGGTTGGTTTTTTGGGGGTTTTTTTGAGGTTTTTTGGGGGTTTTTGTGGGTTTTTTTTTGAGTTTTTTGTGGGGTTTTTGTGGGTTTTTTGAGTTTTTTGGGGGGTTTTAGGGGGGGGGTTGGGTTGGGTTTTTTTTTTTTAAAAATTTGAAATATTTGTACTCCAGGCTCTCCTCGTCGGACAGGAACCTGGGGAAAATAATAAACACAGAGAGGGAAGATCAGCTGGAAATCTTCATTTTTTAAAGCAAAAAAAACCCCAAAACGTCCTCAGCGATCCGGCTTTTTTGTGGGGTTTTTGTTTTTTGGTTGGTTGGTTTTTTGGGCTTTTTGTGGGGTTTTGGGTTGGTTTTTTTGTGGGTTTTTGTGGGTTTTTTTGAGTTTTTTGGGGGGTTTTTTGGGTTTTTTTTGAGTTTTTTGGGGGGTTTTAGGGAGGGTGTTGGGTTGGGGTTTTTTTTGAAAAAAATTGAAATATTTGTAGTCCAGGCTCTCCTCATCTGACAGGAACCTGGGGGAAAATAATAAACACAGAGAGGGAAGATCAATGAAATGAAAAATCTTTGGTTTTTAAAGCAAAAAAACCCCAAAACATCCTCAGCGATCCGGCTTTTTTGTGGGGTTTTTGTTTTTTGGTTGGGTGGTTTTTTGGGGATTTTTTGGGCTTTTTGTGGGGTTTTGGGTTGGGGTTTTTGAGGTTTTTTGGGGTTTTTTGTGGGGTTTGGGTTTTTTTTTTTTGAGGTTTTTTGGGGATTTTTCAGTTGGGTTTTTTTTTTGAAAAAATTTGAAATATTTGTACTCCAGGCTCTCCTCGTCTGACAGGAACCTGGGGGAAAATAATAAACACAGAGAGGGAAGATCAATGAAATGAAAAATCTTTGTTTTTTAAAGCAAAAAAACCCCAAAACGTCCTCCAGCGATCCGGCTTTTTTGTGGGGTTTTTGTTTTTTGGTTGGGTGGGGTTTTGGTGGTTTTTTTGAGGTTTTTTGTGGGGTTTTTTGAGGTTTTTGGGGTTTTTTGTGGGTTTTTTGGGGTTTTTTTGAGTTTTTTGGGGGGTTTTGGGTTGAGGTTTTTTTTTTGAAAAAATTTGTAATATTTGTACTCCAGGCTCTCCTCATCTGACAGGAACGTGGGGGAAAATAAATAAATAAACACAGAGAGGAATGATCAATGAAATGGAAATTTTCGTTTTTTAAAGCAAAAAAAAAAAATCCCAAAACGTCCTCAACGATCTGGGTTTTTGTGGGGTTTTTGTTTTTTGGTTGGTTGGGTTTTTAGGGTTTTTTTGTGGGTTTTTTTGTGGATTTGGGGGGGGGTTTGAGGTTTTTTGGGGGTTTTGGGGGTTTTTTTTGAGGTTTTCTGGGAGGTTTTTGGGTTGGTTTTTTTTTATTATTTTTTGGGGGGGTTTTTTGTGGGTTTGGGGGGGGGGTTGAGGTTTTCTGGGGGTTTTGGGGTTGGTTTTTTTGAGTTTTTTTGGGGTTCTTTTGTGGGTTTTGGGGGTTTTGGGGTTGGTTTTTTTGAATTTTTTGGGGCTTTTTTTGTGGGTTTTGGGTTGTGGTTTGGTTTTTTGTTTTTTTGGGTTTTTTTGAGGTTTTTTGGGGGTTTTTTGTGGTTTTTTTCTCTGTTCAGCACCAGGCTGAGAACCTCGAATTCCTGGGAGCGACAAGCAGCAAGGAAAGTGTGCCAAGGAAATAAATAATGGAGGGGGTCTGACAGCAATTTGGGTCATTAATCAATTAATCAGAGGGGCTGTCACACACACCTGGAGATGTCTCAGCTCCCCCTTCCCTCCTGGAATCCTAAATCCTAAAAATGCAAATTGCTTTGAATTTGGCTCCACAAAGAGCCATTATTGGCACATCAAAAGCACCAGGATCGTTTTCTAGGGATAACAAGCTTCAGGAAAACATCCCCCCCAAAAAAACAAACAAACAAACAAAAAAGCTGTATTTTCACACCATTCTCACACCATTTTTAAAGAATTTTTTGAAATTTTTTTTGTATTTTCACCCCATTTTTAAAGAATTTTTTTGTTTGGTTTTTTTTTTTGTATTTTCACATCATTTTTAAAGACTTTTTTGGGGTTTTTTTCATATTTTCACACCATTTTTAAAGAATTTTTTGGTGTTTTTTTTTTTGTATTTTCACACGATTATTTAAAATTTTGGGGGTTTTTTTTGTATTTTTCACACCATTATTTAAAAATTTTGGGGTTTTTTTGGTATTTTCACACCATTTTAAAATAATTTTTTGGGTTTTTTTGGTATTTTCACACCATTTTAAAATTTTTGGGGGTTTTTTTGGTATTTTCACACAGTTTTTAAAAAATTGTTGGGGTTTCTTTGGTATTTTCACACAATTTTTTAAAAAATGTTGGGGTTTTTTTGGTATTTTCACGTCATTTTTAAAGAATTTTTTGGGTTTTTTGGGTTTTTTTTTGTATTTTCACATCATTTTTAACCCCACCAGGGGCTTTGATCTTTGCCATTGAGTGAAACAAAATGAAATTTGAATTCAATTTACACCCACCAGTACTCGGGGTGGTTCTTCTGGGCATTCCTGTCCTTGGCAGACAAAGCTCCTGACACGATGCTGCTCACCAGCTGCTCGATGGTGGCCACCACCTTCCTGTCAGCTCGCTGGGGGGCTGTGGGGAGAAAGAAATAAAAAAAAAAAAAGAATTAAAAAAAAAAAGGTCTCGTTCGTTGTTTTGTCCTCATCGGTAGAGCAGCAAGACTTGGGGATTTTTTTAGATTTTTTTTGTATTTTCACACCATTCTTAAATTTTTTGGGGGTTCCCTCCCTGTCCAGCCCTGATTTTGGATTTATCTGGAATTCCCTCCCTGTCCAGCCCTGATTTTGGATATATCTGGAATTCCTTCCCTGTCCAACCCTGATTTGGATCCACCTGGAACTCCTTCTCTGCCCCAGCCCTGATTTGGATCCACCTGGAATTCTCTCCCTGTCCAACACTGATTTGGATCCACCTGGAATTCCCTCCCTGTCCAACCCTGATTTGAATTTATCTGGGAATTCTCTCCCTGCCCAGCCCTGACTTGGATTCACCTGGAATTCTCTCCCTGTCCAACACTGATTTGGATCCACCTGGAATTCCCTCCCTGTCCAGCCCTGATTTGGATTTATCTGGGAATTCTCTCCCTGTCCAACCCTGATTTGGATCCACCTGGAATTCCCTCCCTGTCCAGCCCTGATTTGGATCCACCGGGAATTCCCTCCCTGTCCAACCCTGATTTGGATCCACCTGGAATTCCCTCCCTGTCCAACCCTGATTTTGGATCCACCTGGAATTCCCTCCCTGTCCAGCCCTGATTTGGATCCACCTGGAATTCCCTCCCTGTCCAACCCTGATTTGGATCCACCTGGAATTCCCTCCCTGTCCAACCCTGATTTGGTTCCACCTGGAATTCCCTCCCTGTCCAACCCTGATTTGGATCCACCTGGAATTCCCTCCCTGTCCAGCCCTGATTTGGATTTATCTGGAATTCCCTCCCTGCCCAGCCCTGATTTTGGATCCACCTGGAATTCCCTCCCTGCCCAACCTGATTTTGGATCCACCTGGAATTCCCTCCCTGTCCAACCCTGATTTGGATCCACCTGGAATTCCGTCCCTGTCCAGCCCTGATTTGGATTTATCTGGAATTCCCTCCCTGCCCAACCCTGATTTGGATTCACCTGGAATTCCCTCCCTGTCCAGCCCTGATTTGGATCCACCGGGAATTCCCTCCCTGTCCAACCCTGATTTTGGATTTATCTAGAATTCCCTCCCTGTCCCAGCCCCAATTTGGATTTATCTGGAATTCCCTCCCTGTCCCAGCCCTGATTTTGGATTTACCTGGAATTCTCTCCCTGCCCAACCCTTATTTTGGATCCACCTGGAATTCCCTCCCTGTCCAACCCTGATTTTGGATTCACCTGGAATTCCCTCCCTGTCCCAGCCCTGATTTGGATCCACCTGGAATTCCCGCCCTGTCCAACCCTGATTTGGATCCACCTGGAATTCCCTCCCTGCCCAGCCCTGATTTGGATCCACCTGGAATTCCCTCCCTGCCCAGCCCTGATTTGGATCCCCCTGGAATTCCCTCCCTGTCCCAGCAGACAGTGGGATTCACCTGGAATTCCCTCCCTGTCCCAGCCCTGACTTTGGATCCACCTGGAATTCCCTCCCTGTCCCAGCAGAGTGGGATCCACCTGGAATTCCCTTCCTTCCCAGCCCTGATTTGAATTTTCACCTGGAATTCCCTCCCTGCCCAGCCCTGATTTTGGATCCACCTGGAACTCCTTCTCTGTCCAACCCTGATTTGGATCCACCTGGAACTCCTGCCCCGAGGAAACCATAAACCACCACCCCCACCCCGCCAAGCCCCCCCCGGCAGCTCCCTCCCCGTTACCTTTGCTGTCTGGGGCAGCTGCCTGGAGCTGCTCCGCGCCCTCTGCCCTTTTCATCTGGATGGGGTAGCCGCTCTTCTCCAGCCACGCCTTCAGGTTCTCGATGTACTCCCTGCCGAAGAGCGTCGAGTCGTCGAAATTGGGGAAGGCCGTGGGCGCCGGGGCCATCTCCTGCAGCCCCACGGCCTCCAGGATCTTCTCCTGCCTGAACACCGAGGCCAGGGCGAAGGTCTGGCCCAGCAGGGCCAGGGATTTCCTGCACAGGGACACGGTGGTCTCGAAGGCGCCGGCCATCTCGCGGGGGTTGCCGAAGCCGCTGGTTTTGAGGCTGAGCTCGTAGGCGTTGCAGGCCATCAGCAGCGGCGTCACCCCCTTCAGCAGCCGGTCCTGCAGCCTCATGATGTACTTGTCGAAGGGCTTGATGATCTCGAAGAAGCAGTTCTTGGTCTTCACCGCCCCTTTGTCCAGCAGCATGTTCAGGAACTCGTTGTCCACCTTGGGGGTCTTCAGGGCGGCGTGCTGCAGGCTCTTGATGGTGAAGAAGCAGTAGTCCCTGTGCTCGGGCCGCAGGGAGCACTTGAAGGAGGCCAGCATCTTGGCGCAGGTCTCGGTCTCCAGCTCGAAGAGGGCCCCGAAGAGGCGCGAGAACTCGGCGTCGTTCTTGATGGCGTGGAAGCCGGCCCACTTGATGATCTCGATGCCGAAGGTGGAGAAGATGTCCGACTTGTCCACCAGGTCGAAGCTGAGGTTCCTGAAGAGGTGGGTGGGCTTTGGCAGCCGCAGGATGGCTCTCTGGGCCGCCAGGGGGTGCGGGGGCAGCTTGGGGCGCTGCTGCAGGGGCGCCGGCCTCTGCCCGGGGTGCTCGGCCGCTTCCAGAGGCTGATCCAGAGCTTTGGGGGGATCCGGGCCCGGCTGCGCCTTCTTCACGTTCCACTTCTTCAGCGGGGGGCTCTTGAGGTCTCCTTTGAAGGCTTTGGGTTTCACCACCCCCCTGGTGAGGCGCTTGCCCCTCAGCACTCTCCCCCTGCCCAGGCCCCCCCTGCGCAGACGGAACTCGCCGTCCCCAAACTCCCCCTGGTACTCCTGCCCCTCGGCACCGCCAAACTCCTCCTCCAGCAGCCCGGGCGACCTGAAATCCCCAAGACCCCCGAGGAGGAGCCGAACTCGGGCGGCTCCTGCGCCTCCCAGGACTCGGAGGGGCCGTAGCCCTGCTGGGGGCCGTACTCCCCCCGGTAGGGGCGGCCCTGCTGTCCGTACTCCCGGCCGGCAGCGCCGGGGTGGTGCCCGTACTCCCTGCCCGGGGGGAACTCCCGGCTCTGGGCGGCGGGGCGCCCGTAATCCCGGCCGAACTCCCGCTCCCGGCGGGGGAAGTGTTCGTGGAAGTAATTCTCCTTGCGGAGCAGGGGGCTGCCGCCTCGGTAGGAAGGGCCGGGGTAGCTCTCCCCGGGGTAATCCTGCCCGGGGTAATCCTGCCCGGGGTAGCTCTCCCCGGGATAATCCTCCCCGGGATAATCCTCCCCGGGCTCCTCGCCCCACTCCTCGGGCTGCGAGTTGGCGGGAGGGAACCGCCCGTCGTTGTGGAAGCTCTCGTTGTAGCGGGGCCGGGGCAGAGGCCTGGAGTGAGCTGGGGAGGGAAAGAAAACGTTCAGAGGCTTCAAAAGGGTCCAAAAAAGTCGAAATTTCTGATGGAAATCCACGTGGCTGGCTCCGGGATATTCCCATCCCCACATTCCAACCCCTGCATAGGTTGAGGAGCTTGAGCTCTCCCCTAAATCAAATTTTTCTCTGCTCCTCACTCTCTCAAGTCTTGATCTCCTACAGGAGCTCAAGCTCTCCCCAAAATCAAATTTTTCTTTGCTCCTCTCCTTCTCAAGTCTGATCTCCTACAGGAGCTCAAGCTCTCCCCAAAATCAAATTTTTCTTTGCTCCTCTCCATCTCAAGTCTGATCTTCTACAGGAGCTCAAGTTCTCCCCTAAATCAAATTTTTCTCTGCTCCTCTCCTTCTCAAGCCTTGATCCTCTGCTGGCGCTCCTGAGGCACAAAAGCCATCACTGCCCTGAGCTTTCAGCTTCCCCAGAATTACAATTGTCCAAGAGCTCCAAGACCATCGACTCCAAGCTCTGGGCAATCCCCACCTCGTCCCCCAGGTCAGGATTCCCAGCAGGAATTCCACGGCTGGACAGAAACTCAGTAGCTTCTCCAAACCCAACCACAATCATCTCATCATTGCAGGAGATTCCAGTGTTTCTCATTAGCCACAATCTCTTCTCCCCAGTCCCTGAAGTTCCATTCAGAAAGTAAAGAATGCTTGGAAGAAATGGGAGTGTTCAAGATAAATTATTTCTTCAGGGCTCATAGAACTCTAAAAACAACAGATTTCATTTTGAAGCTCACCTGTGAACGTCCATCCCTGTGACTGCAATCCAAGCCTCTTGCTGGACATTTTATATTTCAAATTTAGGAGGCAAAATAATTTGGGGATCACGTTTTGTGTTACCTTCCTGAGGTCAGTGCCCCTCTTTGAGCTTTTCCCCCCCAAATAACACCAACCACAAAGACCCAAAGGCTCCCACATTTATTTCACTTATCAGCCATCACCAGAATTCCATCCTGCAGCAACGTCCCTGGAGACCTGGCTGAAATTGGACCCACTCCCTGATGCCGAACAGAATTCCTTTGTCTGAATTCCCATTTTTTTTTCCCTCCCACCCCCCCATTACGGTGTCAGCCCTCTTCCAGCTGTTCGCCTCTCCCATTAAAAAAACGGATGTGGAAAAAAACCCCGGCAGCAGGCGGATAAATGGCAGGCGACGCCGGGCTGCTCCCGTCACCGCGTCCCTCCCTACCTTTGAAATGATGGATGGGGTCCCCGCCGGCATCGCCGCGCTCCATGCGGTACCGCTTAACTTTGTCCTGCACCACGGCCTCGAACGTCTCGCGGGTGATCCTCCGAGAGGCCATCTTCCCCCTCACGGCGCGGGGCACGGCACGGCACGGCACGGCACGGCACGGCACGGCACGGCACGGCACGGCACGGCCTGACGCGGGCCCGGGGTCCCGCCGCGGCCTGAGGGGGAGGCGCAGCCTGAGGGGAAGCCTCACGCTTCCCCACCGCCGCCGCCCCCCGCGCAGCGCCGGGAGGAGGAGCCGGAGCGGAGCCGGAGCAGAGCCCGAGCCCGGCCCGCCCTCACCGAGGCGGCCGCGGCGCCGCCGCCGCCTCCTCCCGCCACACCGGGGCCGCCCGCTGGCCACGCCCCCTTCGCCGGTAACCACGCCTCCTCCCGCTAATGGCCACGCCCCCTTCGCCGGTAACCACGCCTCCTCCCGCTAATAGCCACGCCCCTCCCGCCGATCCCGGGCCTCACGGAGAGCGCGGCTGGTCACGCCCCCTTTTTTAGGCCACGCCCCAAATCGGTCCAAACCGCGCCTCGCCCTGACAGTGACCCCGCCCCCTCAGACGTTAACCACGCCCCCGGGCCCCGCCGCGCTTGCGCCGCGCGGAGCCGCCTCATCCCCTGCAGGCGGTGCGGGCGCGGGGCGGTACTAACGGTGCGGGCGCGCTGCCGGTAAGCGGGACGGGAGCGAGGGGAGCGGCCCGCGGCCTCCCGCTCTAAGGGAGCAGCCGCTGCCCTGCGGGCGCGCCCGGGCACGCTGCGCTGACTGCGCGTGCGTGGGAGCGGCCGGGCGCGGGAGCGTTGCGCATGCGCGCTGCGGCGCCCCGCGCTCTTTTTCTCTCGGTGCGAGGGCGAGCGGCGCGAGTTTGGGCGGCGGCGCATGCGCAGAAGGGGCGGGGCTCGCGTACGGCGGCCGAGTGGGGCCGTCCCGCCCTCGCCTTTTGTCCGGCGGGGGCGGCCGGCGGGAGCCCAGGTGGGTCGTGAGGGGGAGCGGGGCCGTGGGTGCAGCCCCGGGGCTCCCACAGCACCGCCGCCTTCCTTCGGGGCCCTCTCCGCGTGGCTGGGAGCTGCGGGGTGGGATCCCGCAGGCTGGCGGGGCCCGTTGAGGGGGTGCGGGATGCGGCGGGGCCGGGGGAAGCGGGGCAGGGCGGGCTGAGGGCCCGGTGCCGTACCCTCCGTGCTGCAGCGAGAGCCCTGTCAGGGTGACAGCTCCTGAAACCCCATCCAAACCCCGAAATGCTGCTGGAATGCCTCCTTATCCCTTTTAATTGCCGCATTTTCACCACTAAATAAAAAACCGGCCATGCCTTTGACTGTATATTTTCCATCCAGCGCTGCGAGCTTTTGTCTTGAGGAAGAACAAACCCCTTGCTTTGTTTCTGATTGGCGTTAGAAGGTTTTGCACCGAAATGAGCAGTGCTGTCTCTCTCTCTGGACAGCAGGACAGGGAGGTGGATCCATCCCATCCCAGGAAAATGGGGTCCAAGCAGATCGCCCAGGAGACGTTTGATGAGGCGGTGCAGGAGAACATCACCGAGTTTGAGATGGACCCAGAGGAGGCTGTCAGGGAAGCTGTGCAGCAGTTCGAGTCCCAAGGTACCGTGCATTTGGCAGCTCGGGCTGCTGCAGGCTGGGCTTTCACAAATCCAAAGGTTTGGGAGAATCCTGCAGGCAAAGGTGGGATGGTGCAGCCTTGGAAAGGAGCCTTTGTGAAGTGGAACAGAGGCACCATTAATGCTGACCTGGTTTTCTGGATTAATTATGACTGCAAAACTGCTTAGAGGGGAAGCTGGAGGGCGAAATTTGGTCAGTGAAATTAAATTCCTTCTTTTTCCCCCCCCTTCAGCTGACATCTAGCTTTGCTCTGGGCTGAATTTGACCTTACAGGCAGAATTGAACGTTTCAGCATCTTTACAACAAGTTCATCTTTGTTCTCTGAGGTTAACTTGGCAGCTTTTCCCCAAGAACTGGAACTAATATTGATTTGACTCTCATTATCCTGGGACCAATATTAAGCTTGGTTTTGCTTCCCCTTTTAGGTGTGGACCTGAGCAACATCGTGAAAGCTGTGAGACCTCCTGCCTCCGAGAACGGCCAGAGGCAGAAGCATCAAATCCTGCTGGTAGGAGCACAGATTGGGTGCTGAGGGTGAGGGTTATGTAAGAACAACATCAGTACTAGGCCAGCTTCTGCCTCTGCCCCGTTTCTCTGGGAACTCTTCAAGCAGTTAATCCCATTTATTCTGCAAATACACAGAATTCCAAGAGCTCCCTTGCGCTTTTCAGGGAAGGATCTGGGTGAGTGAGGCTCTGCTCCCGGGGGCAGGAATGGCCTCAGGCTGTGCCAGGTGGGACATCAGGAGGGATTTCCTCGTGGGAAGGGTGGCAGGGGCTGTCCAGGCAGGTTTGGGGGTCTCCATCCCTGGAGGTGTCCCAAGGAGTGACAGGATGTGGCACTCAGTGCCAGCAGGCTGGGGATCAGTTCTGTTTATCCCAGGTTCCTCCCAGCCCTGTCCAACGTGGCTGTGGGCACTTCCAGAGCTGGAAGGTGCTGGTTGCCCCCAGTTCACCTGGTGCTGGTCAGGCTGGTGCCTGCTGGAGGGGTGACAGGGGTGACAGAGGGCAGCCCCTGGCCCCTCCAAGGGCTCTGTGCACGCAGCCCAAACGCTGCTCTCCGGCACAACCATTGCCCCCGTAACACCAGACTGATTTTCAGCTTAAAAACTGAGCAGTTTGTTCCTGTTCCTGCCTGGCTCAGGTGCAGGGCTAACCCCTGGTGTGTCCCACAGACCCTGGACTCCCTGGGCAGGGACGTGGCTGAGCTGCCTGAGCAGCTCTTGGCCTTTGTGGTGCAGTGTGAGGAGCAGCTCGCTCCTGTAACACCAGACTGATTTTCAGCTTAAAACTGAACAGTTTGCTCTTGTTCCTGCCTGGCTCAGGTGCAGAGCTAACCCCTGGTGTGTCCCACAGCTCTGGGCAGAGCCGTGGCTGAGCCACATGTGGCCCAGCTGCCTGAGCATCTCTCAGCCTTCATGGCACAGTGCAAGGAGCAGCTCGCTCCCATAGCACCAAACTGATTTTCCACTCAAAGCTGAACAGTTTGCTCTTGTTCCTGCACATCTCAGGTGCAGAGCTAACTCCTGGTGTGTCCCACAGACCCTGGATTCCCTGGGCAGAGCTGTGGCAGAGGCAGGCATGGCCCAGCTGCCTGAGCAGCTCTCGGCCTTTGTGGTGCAGTGTGAGGAGCAGCTCACTCCTGTAGCACCAAAGTTTTTCAGCTTAAAACTGAACAGTTTGCTCTTGTTCCTGCCTGGCTCAGGTGCAGAGCTAACCGCTGGTGTGTCCTACAGCTCTGGGCAGAGCCATGGCAGAGGCAGACGTGGCTGAGCTGCCTGAGCATCTCTCAGCCTTCGTGGCACAGTGCAAGGAGCAGCTCGCTCCCATAACACCAAACTGATTTTCCACTTAAAAACTGAACTGATTGCTCTTGTTCCTGCACATCTCAGGTGCAGAACTGACCCCTGGTGTGTCCCACAGACCCTGGATTCCCTGGCTAGAGCCGTGGCTGAGCCACATGTGGCCCAGCTGCCCGAGCATCTCAGCCTTCGTGGCACAGTGCAAGGAGCAGCTCGCTCCCATAACACCAGACTGATTTTCCACTCAAAGCTGAAGAGCTTGCTCTTGTTCCTGCACATCTCAGGTGCAGGACTAACCCCTGGTGTGTCCCACAGACCCTGGATTCCCTGGGCACAGCCGTGGCAGAGGCAGACGTGGCCCAGCTGCCCGAGCAGCTCTCGGCCTTCGCGGCGCAGTGCAAGGAGCAGCTCGCCTTCCGCTACCTGGCCGGCCAGAAGGGCGCCTACCCCGTGGTGTTCTCCGCCTGCCAGCTGGCTGCAGGGGACAGGGATTTGCTGCTCCAGGCCCTCTGCACGCTGTCGGCGCTGCTGGACGGGCAGCCCGACCTGCTGGACGCGGCGGGGCGGGAGCTGGTGCTGCGGAGCCTGCGGGAGCGGCGGGAGGACGCGGAGCTGGCGCTGGCCGGGCTGCGCTGCGTGCGCCACGCCTGCCTCAAGCACGAGCGGAACCGGCAGGACTTTGTCAAGGCCGGGATCCTCCCCCTCCTCACCGGGGCCATCGTGCAGCACGGCCGCAGCGCCGAGGTGGTCAGGACGGCGGCCTCGGCCCTCAGGGTGATGACCTTCGACGATGACATCCGTGTGCCCTTCGGGCACGCCCACGACCACGCCAAGATGATTGTGCTGGAGAACGATGGGTTGAGAGTCCTCATCGAAGCTGCAAAAGGTAGGAGGGTTAACCCCCGGGGGGGTTTGTCCTGCTGGGGATTTCTTCTCTCATTGTCTCGGGAATGGCTTGTGATTTCTTCTCTCATTGTCGTTGGTAACTTGAAGCTCCTCAGAGGTGATTCGGAATTTTGTCACTCAGCTGGGGTTTAATTCTACCGATGAAGTGTGTCCTGAGAGAGACAGAAAGTGCCACCGTGGTGCTGCAGTCGGGTTATCAGAGCAGTTTCTCACTGTATTTAGGAAGGATTTTACAGCTTTAGGGGCCTCTTGTCTCTGCTGAGGTGCTTCTTGCCCAGAGAAAACCTTGTGACTCTGGCTAGGAACAGAGTGAGCAGTCTCATCTCTCCTGTTTTATATATAAAAAGAAACACACTGTTTGCTATTTCATTAATCAAAGCAAACCCCCTGAATTCTGCATTAATTACTCCATCCCTCCCCTCTCCCCCACAGCCTTCAGGGATAACTCGGGGGTTCTCAGCGAGCTCTGTGCCACCCTCTCCCGCCTCTCTGTCAGGAACGAGTTCTGCCAGGACATTGTGGACCTGGGGGGCTTGAATTTGATGGTGACTCTGCTGGCTGACTGCATGGAGCACCCGGTGAGCAGTGGGGAGTGCTTGGGAATTGTTTTGGGGATTGCTTGGAGGGAGCAGCATCTCATTCTGAGGAATTTTAATGAGTGAGCCTCAGCCTGTGCAGTGTTTTTAGCTGCAATCAGGGTTGAAACCCCTCTGATCCCTATTTCCAGCCATGTGTGCAGGATTAAATGCTCTGCAGGTAAAAAATTTGGGAGCTTCTTGCTCAGAATTGTCCCTGTGTCCTCCAGCAGCAGAAAAAGCTGAATGTTTGGTTTCCCACCATTCCAGCTCAGGAGGATTTAGATGCTCAGGTGCCAGGCAGCAAGGTATTTAAAGAGCTTAAGCCATAATGTGCACCAGCCTCACCATCTTTAGTTATTCTCAAGACTTGGTCAAGGTTACTAAAACACAAGCAGTGCCAGATTAAGGAAGACGAGCCTAAAAAAACCAAAATACCAAGAATACAAAAATGAGATAAAAAAAGACCCACAGAAAGATCACCTGTAACCAATCAGGTTTCCTAACAAATGCATGCTAAACATGCACAGGCAAAAAGACCAATCAAATAATGTGTAAATTGTGATCTTTAAATGTATAAAAGCAGCTTAATGAAACAATAAACAACTTCTACTCAATCATACTGGTTGTGTGTCCAGATGTCCCAATCTCCAACAGCCTCAGAGGCTGATGTCTGATTTTTTTTTTTAAGCTTTCAGAAGTTTAAGTTTAAGCTGGCAGAAGTTTTCAAGGTCCCCTTGTGGCAAGGGAGTGACTGAGGGCAGAGCTTTTGTAGCTGATAATTGCCAGGAACTGGGGATGTTCTGCTTTGCTTCCCAAGCTCTCAGAGCTCTCTCTGCTGCTTTCTGAAGTCTGGATTTGAGCTCTGCTGCTGTTTCTCTGCCCGGTTCAGGACGTGGTGAATCCTAAAAAATGCATGCTAAAGGCATAGACAGAATAAAATGGCCAATCAAATAATGTGTGAACACGTAAATAGTGATGCTAAAATGTATAAAAATAGCTTGATATAAACAACTTCTACTCAATCATATTGGTTGGGATACGTGGACACACAATCTCCTACAGCCCCAGAGGCTGATGTCTGATTTTAACTTTCACGGGCAGAAGTTTTCAAGGTCTCCTTGTGTGGCAAGGGAGTGACTGAGGGCAGAGCTCTTGCAGCAGGAACTGGGGATGTTCTGCTTTGCTCCCCAAGCTCTCAGAGCTCTCTCTGCTGCTCTGTGAGCTCTGGTTTGAGCTCTGCTGCTTTTTCTCTGCCCGTTCAGGACATGGTGAATCCCAAAAAATGCATGCTAAAGGCATAGACAGAATAAAAAGGCCAATCAAACAATGTGTGAACACGTAAATAGTGATCCTAAAATGTATAAAAGCAGCTTGATGAAACAATAAACAACTTCTACTCAAACATATTGGTTGGGACACCTGGACACACAATCTCCTACAGTCCCAGAGGTTGATGTCTGATTTTAAGTTCCACGGGCAGAAGTTTTCAAGGTCCCCTTGTGGCAAGGGAGTGACTGAGGGCAGAGCTTTTGTAGCTGATAACTGCCAGGAACTGGGGATGTTCTGCTTTGCTCCCCAAGCTCTCAGAGCTCTCTCTGCTGCTCTGTGAGCTCTGGTTTGAGCTGTGCTGCTGTCTCTGCCCGTGCAGGACGTGGTGAGGCAGGTGCTCAGCGCCATCCGCGCCGTGGCCGGCAACGACGACGTCAAGGACGCCATCGTGGAGGCCGGGGCCACCGAGCTGATCGTGCTGGCCATCAGCCAGCACCTGGGCAACCCTCAGGTACCCTGCAGGGCCTTGGAATTCCCTCTGGGGTGGGCAGGGAGCTCAGCTGGGGCTGCAGGACGTGGGTGGTGGATGGGCCTTGAGGGCTCGGCTGTGGAGCGCGCGCCGGGCCAGAAGTTGTGTGAGTTTAGGGAGAAAATTCACACAACTTCCACCACGTGGTGGTTTATTTTTCTCATCCCTGAGTCAGATGGGTAGTGGGGACTGTGTTTTACACCTCTGGCAGGCCAAACCCAGAATCACAAAGGTTGGAAATGCCTCTAAGATCGTGATCCCAACCCTCCCTTTGCTTCACGTGCCGGAGCAGCGGGACAAAACGACCAAAACAAACCCCAGAAAGGGCCATAAAAAGCCAAGAGAGAGCCCCCTTTGGTGTGGCTGGAGGGCAGGCTGGCAGGCAGTGAGGTGCCCCCCTGTGTGTGTTGCAGATCTGCGAGCAGGGCTGTGCAGCCCTGTGCATGCTGGCCCTGCGCAAGCCCGAGAACTGCAGCGTCATCATGGAGGGCGGCGGGGCCCTGGCAGCTCTGCAGGCCATGAAGGCTCACCCACGGGAGGTGGCTGTCCAGGTATGTCCCTCACAGCACCTGCCCGGCCAGGCAGGACACCCTTGGCCTCTGGGAATCTGGTTTTTTGGGGTTTTTCCCCTCCTCTTTTACTCATCAAGCTCTGGTGGGTTTTGAGCACGTTGGGAAGGCAGCGGCTCCATGCAGCCCCTCCACGTTTGGCAGATCTGCTCAGAGCAAAGCTTGGTTTGGGTTTCAAATCCACCTGAATTGCAGGTTCTTAAAACTCACACTCCTCTTCCAGGCATTCCCTTTGCTCCTGGGAGCAGCAGGATGGGGATGGGCTCTTTCCAACCCATCCATTCTCCAGAGTCAAACAAACCCCCTGCCATGGCAAGGAGATTGCCTCTGGTTTCCCCTGCAGGATCTCTGTCCACCTTTGTGCTTTCCAGAGCATTAAAAAATGGAAAAATATTTTCTGAAGGAGTGGTTTAAGTGCCTGGAACAGGATGGGAAGGTGGGGCTGCTGCACTGGAGAATTCTTAAGTGTTATTTAAAAATTAATTGGCATTGCCTGATTGGCGTTGGAGATTTGCACAGAGCTCTGGTTGTCTAAACTTCAGCAGGGAACGACATCCCTGGATTTTATTCTTCCAGGGCACAGTTGGTTGCTCTCTGTAGCATCTCACATTGGGGTTTCTCAGGAAATTCTCTTGAGCTGATCTGCTTTGTGTGTGCCAAAACCTTCCATGGCTGGGCTTCCCTCAAAATCCACTGACCCCAGGGCTTCCCTCAAAATCCACTGACCCCAGGGCTTCCCTCAAAATCCACTGACCCCAGGGCTTCTCTCAAAATCCACTGACCCAGGGCTTCCCTAAAATATCCACTGATGGCTCTTGTTTCCTACAAAATTTACTGATCCCTGTGCTTCCCTACAAAATCCACTGATCCCTGGGTTTCCATAGAAAATGCTCTGATTCCTGTGCTTCCCTCAAAACCCAGTGTTCCCAGTGCTTCCCTCAGAATCCACTGATCCCTGTGCTTCCCTGAAAATCCCCTGACCCCAGGGCTTCCTGACAAAACCCAGTGACCCCTCTGGTTCCCTACAAAACCCAGTGACCCAGGGCTTCCCTACAAAACCCACTGACCCCTGTGCTTCCCTCAAAATTCCCTGACCTCAGGGCATCCCTCAAAACCCACTGACCCCTGTGCTTCCCCAAAAAATCCACTGATCCCTGGGTTTCCATATAAAAGTCTCTGATTCCTGTGCTTCCCTCAAAACCCAGTGACCCCTCTGGTTCCCTACAGCCCCCAGTGACCCCTCTGGTGCCCTCAAAATCCACTGACCCCTGGGTTTCCATACAAAATTCTCTGATTCCTGTGCTTCCCTGGAAATCCCCTGACCCCTCTGGTTCCCTACAGCCCCCCAGTGACCTCTCTGGTTCCCTACAACACCCAGTGACCCCTGTGCTTCCCTCAAAATCCCCTGACCCCAGGGCTTCCCTACAAAACCCACTGACCCCTGTGCTTCCCTCAAAATTCCCTGACCTCAGGGCATCCCTCAAAACCCACTGACCCCTGTGCTTGCCTAAAAAATCCACTGATCCCTGGGTTTCCATAGAAAAGTCTCTGATTCCTGTGCTTCCCTCAAAACCCAGTGACCCCTCTGGTTCCCTGCAGCCCCCAGTGACCCCTCTGGTGCCCTCAAAACCCACTGACCCCTGTGCTTCCCCAAAAAATCCACTGATCCCTGGGTTTCCATACAAAATTCTCTGATTCCTGTGCTTCCCTGAAAATCCCCTGACCCCAGGGCTTCCCTACAAAACCCAGTGACCCCCCTGGCACCCAGTGACCCCTCTGGCTCCCTACAACACCCACTGACCCCCCTGGCCCCCTGCAGCCCCCGGTGACCCCTGTGCTTCCCTCAAAAATCCACTCATCCCTGTCCTTCCCTGCAGCTCCCAGTGACCCCCCCCGGCCCCCTGCAGCCCCCAGTGACCCCCCTGGCCCCCAGTGACCCCCCTGGCCCCCTGCAGCCCCCAGTGACCCCCCTGGCCCCCTGCAGCCCCCAGTGACCCCCCTGCAGCCCCCAGTGACCCCTGTCCTTCCCTGCAGCCCCCCAGTGACCCCCCCTGGCCCCCTGCAGCCCCCAGTGACCCTCCCTGGCCCCCCGCAGCCCCCGGTGACCCCTGTGCTTCCCTCAAAAATCCACTCATCCCTGTCCTTCCCTGCAGCCCCCCAGTGACCCCCCTGGCCCCCTGCAGCCCCCAGTGACCCCCCTGGCCCCCTGCAGCCCCCAGTGATCCCCCTGGCCCCCTGCAGCCCCCAGTGACCCCCCTGGCCCCTGCAGCCCCCAGTGACCCCCCTGCAGCCCCCAGTGACCCCTGTCCTTCCCTGCAGCCCCCAGTGACCCCCCTGGCCCCCTGCAGCCCCCCAGTGACCCCCCTGGCCCCCCACAGCCCCCGGTGACCCCTGTGCTTGCCCTGTCCCAGAAACAGGCCTGCATGCTGATCCGGAACCTGGTGTCTCGCAGCCGGGATTTCTCCCGGCCCATCCTGGAGATGGGCGCCGAGGATCTGATCACGGAGGCGCGGGCGGCGCACAGGGACTGCGACGACGTGGCCAGGGCGGCCCTCAGGGACCTGGGCTGCCAGGTGGAGCTGCGGGAGCTGTGGACCGGCCAGAAGGGCGGCCTGGCTCAGTGAGCCGGGAGGATCCGAGCTGTCTCCGCCCCTGGAATCCCGTGGGAGGAGCGGCCCGGCGCTGGAACATCCGAAGCGATGGGAGGCTGCAGGGAGCTTTTTTTTTGTTTTTTTCCCCTCCTCGGGAGCTACAGCTGAAAACGGCTTTCTGCATTCACAGGCTGCAAAATCAACTCTGTGTAGTGATCATTCCCTGGGTCATCTCACGGCTGAGGATGATCTGCTCCCCCCTGAGCTGCCGGGGCTGTTCCCCTGCTCTGATCCCCGTGGTGGCAGCAGGAGGGGCTCTCTGCTGCCCAGAGCTTTTGGCTGCTGGTTCCCGTGTGTCCCCGTGCTCGGGGGCTGCAGGAGGAGGGATCTCCCAGCATTGTGCTCCCTCTGTCCCTCTTCTGTCCCTGCTGACCCCGCTCCTGTGTCGCTGCTTCCTTGGGGGTTTTTCCTCCAGTTTTAAACAGAACAAACAAACCAACAGCAAAGTGAGGATTTGGGATGGGCTCCAAAGGAAGCATCCAGGAGGAAAGTTGGTGTTCTCCCTCAGGGAGAGGAGCAGGGCAGGGGGTGGGAATGCCAGAGTGGGGCCAGGCTGGCGCTGCAGGGAGCCCTGGGCATCCCAGGCTCTGTCACCTCGTGGGACTGCCCTGCATCCAGGAACAATTTAACCCCAGTGAAGAGGCCAAGAACCTCATGGGCTGAGGCAGAACCGTGGATTTGTGGGCAGAGCAGGCCCCAGAAAGGCTCTCAAGTCTCAGCTCAAGGCTGTTGTGCCAGCCCTGCTCTGGTGCTGAGCCCCTGCGCCGCTGCCGCCGCTGTTTTTGTGAGTGGATGTTTTTAATGTGATATTCTCTGTAGAAATGGTGACCTGATAAAACATAACAAACCTTCCAGGGCTGGCTGGCTCTTTTGGGGAGCCTTTTTTTTTTTTTTTTTGTGGCAGGAGAAGCGAGGTGGTGGGAAATGCCTTCAGTGCCCGAGTTTGTGAGTGAAACCTCCTGCAGCCCCGCGGATTGCAAAGGTCAGCGCGTTCCGCAGAGCTTGCTACCCCCGGGGAGGAGGAGGAGGAGAGGCTGCCTGGCCCCTCCCTGCCTGCTGGGGGAAGAGCTGAGGGCTTTGTGCGCTGCTCTGACCCCGGGCTGGGTGAGCAGACCCTGCTCCTTCACGGCAGCGTGGGCAGGAGCTGGTGGAAAGATGCACAGCTGCGTTTTGGGGAGAATCAGACTGCCGAGGGCAGCGTGTGGCTCCCATCTTTGCCTTTCTGCTGGGTTTGGGGTGGGGGAAAGGCAGCCCCAAAGGCTGCGGGAGGATCAAGCAGGGGCTTCCCCGCGGGATTTCGTTTCCTTCCCCTTTAACCGAGAGGTGCTGGAGCTGAGCTCGCACCTCCAGCCCCTGCGCTGTGAGCCCTGCGGGGCCGCGGGGCCGGGATCCCCGGGCTGGGATCCCCGGGCGCTCCCCGGTGTGATCGGGCGGGATCTCCGCTCCCCGCACCGGTGCTGAACGGGGCAGGATTGTCGCTCCCCGAGCCGGGCACTCGGCAGGGCTCCCGGTGGGGCTGTCCGGGCTCCCCGATGTGGCTGTCCGTGTCCCCGATGTGGCTGTCCGGGCTCCCCGGTGGGTCTGTCCGTGTCCCGGTGGGTCTGTCCGTGTCCCCGGCGGGTCTGTCCGTGTCCCCCGTGGGTCTGTCCGTGCCCCGGTGGGTCTGTCCGTGTCCCTCGGTGGGGCTGTCCGTGTCCCTCGGTGGGTCTGTCCGTGTCCCCGGTGGGTCTGTCCGTGCCCCGGTGGGTCTGTCCGTGTCTCCCGGTGGGTCTGTCCGTGTCCCCGGTGGGTCTGTCCGTGTCCCCCGTGGGTCTGTCCGTGTCCCCGCTGAGTCTGTCCGTGTCCCCGGTGGGTCTGTCCGTGCCCCGGTGGGTCTGTCCGTGTCCCCCGGTGGGTCTGTCCGTGTCCCCGTGGGTCTGTCCGTGTTCCCCGCGGGTCTGTCCGTGTCCCCGCGGGGCTCCCCGGGCAGTCCCCCCGGGCCCGGCCCCGCTCCGCCCCGCACCGAGCGCTCCCGCCCCGCCCCTCGCCGCTACCGGCGCCCCGCCCCTCGCCTCTTTCCCCGCCCCTCCCTCATCCCATTGGCCGACCCCCCTGTCAATCTTCACCGCGCAGCCAGTCCTGGCGCACGGCCCTGCCCCCGCCGCGCCGATTGGCCGCGCCCCTGGGCGGGCCCAGCCTCCCGCGGCGCAGCGGGGGCGGCCTGGCGGCGGCGGACGCGGCCGGGGCGGACGCGCAGCGGAGCCGGTGAGTGCGGGACGGGCCCGGAGCGGCCCCGCCGCGGGCGCTGACGCGGCCCCAGCGCCCCGGCCCGGCTCCCGAGGCCCGCACGGCCGCGCGCGTTGCGGCGGCGCGAGGCTCCGGGTGACATTGCCGGGGGTCACCCGGTGCCGGCCGGGCCCGCGGGGCTCTGGCGCGGCTCCCGGGTGTCGCGGCCGCCTCGGGGTTGCGGGGGTGCGGCGGGATCCGGGGCCGGGCTGAGCTGCCGGGGAGCGGCGGCGGCCTTGGCTGTGTTGGCCCCGGGCTGCGGCTCCGCGCGGGAGGCCCGGCCCGGGCTGCGTGAGGGCTGCGCTCCCTGCGCCTTTCCCTGATCATTCCCTGCTCATTCCCTGCTCATTCCCTTGCTCGTTTCCCCTGCTTATTCCCCTGCTCATTCCCCTGCTCCTCTCCCTGCTCCTTCCCCTGCTCCCTTCCCTGTTCCTTCCCCTGCTCCCTTCCCTGTTCCTTCCCCTGCTCCCTTCCCTGCTCATTCCCCTGCTCCCTTCCCTGCTCATTCCCTGGCTCGTTTTCCCTGCTTATTCCCCTGCTCATTCCCCTGCTCCTTCCCCTGCTCCTCTCCCTGCCTTCCCTGCCTGCTTTACCTACCCGCTCTCCCTGTTTCCTTGCGTCTTCCCTGCCTGTTTTCCCTGCCTTTCCCGCCCCTGCTTTCCCTGGTTTTCCACCCTTTCCCGGCCCCAACCTGCCCTGCTCCCACCTTGCCATCCCCTCTCCGTGCCCTGTCACCTTTCCCACCCTTTCCCGGTGTCCTTTTTCCTGCCACCTTCCCACCCTGTCCCAGTGTCCCTTCCCCTGCCCCCTTTCCCACCCTGTCCCGTGTCCCTTTCCCTGCCACCTTTCCAGCCTGTCCTGTGTCCCGTGTCCCTTTTCCTGCCACCTTTCCTAGCCCGTCCCGTGTCCCTTCCCCTGTCCGTGTTTCTGTCCCTCTCTCGCTCCCAGCCGGCCTCAGCCAAACGCGCCGCTCCCAGATGCCAAATGCGATTTTTATCCCGTTTATTTAAACGGCTGAGGAGCTGAAAAAAAGGCGAAGCGACGTTTCTGTGCCGAGGGACAGGTCCAGGGGGCTCGGGAGGTGCTGAACGCTGCCCTCTCCCCCCGCAGCAGAACCAAAGAACCTCCCAGGGCAGGGCTCAATTCCCGGGTTTGCCTTCCCAGGTGGGACTGGCCGGAGCCCCTTGGCCCGGCCTGGGGCTGTACCGTGCTCGGACCGATGGAAAGTGCTGGAAATGCCCGTGCGGGGTCACTCGGAGCCGGCCCCGCCGTGTGCGGAGGGGGAATTGGCTGTTCCAGCCGAGCCCTCGGGGCTGCTGACCTTCAACCCGGGCTCCCCTCGGGGCTGGAGGTGTCAGGGATGTGCTTTTGTCTGTGCTAATGGATTTTTTTTTCCCTTTTTTTTTTTGTGTGTCGTGATGGATTATTTTCCCCTTTTTTTGTGTATGTTCATGGATTTTTTTCCCTTTTCGTGTGTGTGTGTTGATGGATTTTTTCCCCTTTTTTAGTGTGTGTTGATGGTGGGTTTTTTCCTTTTTTTGTGTGTGTTGATGGTGGGTTTTTTCCTTCTTTAGTGTGTGTTGATGGTGGGTTTTTTCCTTTTTTTGTGTGTGTTGATGGATTTTTTTCCCCTTTTTTCATGAGTGTGTTGATGGTGTTTTTTTACCTCCTGGCCGATGATTTGGAGTGGGTTTGGAAGCTGCTGTCACTTTGGGTTCTCCTGCATCACATTCAGTGCAGAGCCGTGTGTGGAGGTTTGGCTGCTCCTCCCGTGTTTTCGCTGCGGTTTTGGTGGATTTTTGGAGCATTTTGAAAACTTCCTGGGTTTTAAGCCACTCCAGGTTGGAGCAGAAGAGAAAAAAACATCTGAGGGAAGGAGAGGCTGCAGTCAGGGCTGGTTTAATCACACCAACAACCTGTGGGTGAAGGGATTTAAAAATAATCGTGGCTGAAACACCAGGGCTGGATTCCAGCTCCCTCTGGGCATCCTCACACAGCTCTGAATATTCCATTTATTTTTGTCCCCCCCTCCCAAGCCCAAATGATTGTTTAGGGCCACAAACGCCGAGGAAGAGGGGCCGGGAGTGTTGGATTTCAGCAGGGATCCTCTGGCTGCTCCAGACAAGGGAATTTGGCAACCCCGGGAGCTGCAAGAATTTCACTTTGCTTGTCCTGCAGCTGCTGCCCTGCCTTGCACGGGCTCCAGGTGCTTTTGGTGTGTCAGATTTGCCTTTTGGAGGTTGCATAAAACTCAAACCACAGCCCTGAGCTGGTGGGTTTGGTACAGGTCAGACAGGTTTGCTGTCAGCAAAAAAAAAAAAAAACCACCCTCAGGAAAGCAGGAATAATTATTTTTTTTTTGAGTCGCTTTGCTGCTAGTTGGAGGAGTATTTTTATTTCTTTTATTTTTATTCAGGTTTTGTGTGTGAAAATCGTACCAATGCTTCACTCTGCAGCGCTGCCTGGGTTTCCCGGGTGATCCAGGAGGATTCCTGGGGAAGGAGATCCTTGGGAAAGGATTCAGGCCTGGGTTTCCCGGGTGATCCAGGAGGATTCCCGGGGAAGGAGATCCTTGGGAAAGGATTCAGCCTGGAGGGGAGAGGTGAAGTGCAGAGCAAACAGCTCCCCCAAGGTCGCCAAATGCACCAGGCTCGGAGGAGCTCTTGGCTTGGCTGCTGCTTGAAATGCACTTTGCTGCTGTTGTTGCACGGTCGGGGGGAAGCTCTGGGTGCTCTGATCTGCCAGGAGATCACCAAAGGGAGCTGGAATCAGGAATCCCAGGGGGTGGCTGAGAGCAGGTCCTGCCAGGGTGAGAGCAGGTCCTGCCAGGGTGAGAGCAGGTCCTGCCAGGGTCAGTGCAGGTCCTGCCAGGGTCTCAGTGCAGGTCCTGCCAGGGTCTCAGTGCAGGTCCTGCCAGGGTCTCAGTGCAGGTCCTGCCAGGGTCTCAGTGCAGGTCCTGCCAGGGTCTCAGTGCAGGTCCTGCCAGGGTCAGTGCGGGTCCTGCCAGGGTCTCAGTGCAGGTCCTGCCAGGGTCGGTCAGTGCAGGTCCTGCCAGGGTCAGTCAGTGCAGGTCCTGCCAGGGTCGGTGCGGGTCCTGCCAGGGTCGGTGCGGGTCCTGCCAGGGTCTCAGTGCAGGTCCTGCCAGGGTCTCAGTGCAGGTCCTGCCAGGGTCTCAGTGCAGGTCCTGCCAGGGTCTCAGTGCAGGTCCTGCCAGGGTCGGTGCAGGTCCTGCCAGGGTCTCAGTGCAGGTCCTGCCAGGGTCTCAGTGCAGGTCCTGCCAGGGTGAGAGCAGGTCCTGCCAGGGTCTCAGTGCAGGTCCTGCCAGGGTCTCAGTGCAGGTCCTGCCAGGGTCTCAGTGCAGGTCCTGCCAGGGTCTCAGTGCAGGTCCTGCCAGGGTCAGTGCAGGTCCTGCCAGGGTCAGTCAGTGCAGGTCCTGCCAGGGTCAGTGCAGGTCCTGCCAGGGTCAGTGCAGGTCCTGCCAGGGTCAGTGCAGGTCCTGCCAGGGTCAGTCAGTGCAGGTCCTGCCAGGGTCAGTGCAGGTCCTGCCAGGGTCAGTCAGTGCAGGTCCTGCCAGGGTCAGTGCAGGTCCTGCCAGGGTCAGTCGGTGCAGGTCCTGCCAGGGTCGCTGCAGGTCCTGCCAGGGTCTCAGTGCAGGTCCTGCCAGGGTCTCAGTGCAGGTCCTGCCAGGGTCTCAGTGCAGGTCCTGCCAGGGTCTCAGTGCAGGTCCTGCCAGGCTCGGTGCAGGTCCTGCCAGGGTCTCAGTGCAGGTCCTGCCAGGGTCTCAGTGCAGGTCCTGCCAGGCTCGGTGCAGGTCCTGCCAGGGTCAGTCAGTGCAGGTCCTGCCAGGGTCTCAGTGCAGGTCCTGCCAGGGTCAGTGCAGGTCCTGCCAGGGTCAGTGCAGGTCCTGCCAGGGTCAGTCAGTGCAGGTCCTGCCAGGGTCGGTGCAGGTCCTGCCAGGGTCGGTGCAGGTCCTGCCAGGGTCAGTGCAGGTCCTGCCAGGCTCAGTGCAGGTCCTGCCAGGGTCCGGGCAGGGGGAGCAGGGGCTGGGCAGGGCTCCAGGCAGGGGCAGAGCTGCAGAGGTTTTTCCCTGAGGAAATGGCATTTCCTTGGCACACTCCTGCCTCCTTCCCCTTCACCATGGCAGGCTTGAATTCTCCCTTTCCCTTTTTTATTTTCTTGCTTTTGTTTTGGTTTGTTTCTCAGAGATTGAAGCTGTTGGGGAGCTCAGAGCTGTTCTTGTAATCCCTCATTCTGTGCTGAAGCAGTTCCTGGCAAACTCGTAGGGACTGAGGGCTGCCTCTGTCCCAAATAACCCCGGGTTTAAATCCCTCTGTGCTGGCATTTGTCCCTTTGGGGACCTCCTGGGTGGCTTTGGGGACATCCAGCTCAACGCACGATGGGAAAATTCTGATAATATTCCATTGATCACATTTCATCAAATATTTTATTTATTTATTTATACATTTCATTTATTATATTTCATTTATTTTATTTCATTATTTTATGTCATTATTTTATGTCATTATTTTATTTCATTATTTTATTCCATTATTATATTCCATTATTATATTCCATTATTATATTCCATTATTATATTCCATTATTTTATTTCATTATTTTATTTCATTTATTTTATTCCATTATTTTATTCCATTATTTTATTCCATTATTTTATTCCATTATTTTATTCCATTATTTTATTCCATTATTTTATTCCATTAGGTGAAATTCATTTGGCGAAATTTAATTTTTAAAATATATTTTAAATGTTTTATTTAAATATTTCGTTTCTATCTCATTTGATAATATTTTACCAGCGTTCCTTTAGGATATTTCCTCGGGGCAGGGGGGGTGGAAAAAAACCAAACAAAAAGCAACTTTGTGGAGCTCAGGGAGGGGTTGCAGAGTGGGTTGGTTTTTTTTTTCTTGGAAAAGGAAAAGAATTGTGCCCTCCCTGAGATAAAGCCGGCTGCAGATAAGAGCTGCTCCTCGGTTTGTGCCTGAGGAACAGAGCTCTGCTCTCCCTGGGCAAGATTCCCTCTGCTCCTTCCCAGCTCCCTGGGAATAATGGGGATAATGGGAATAATTGGAATGGAGCTGCCCCGGGAGCTCAGCCCGGGCTGGAACCATTGCCCGGTGCCCTGGCTTGGGGCAGAACCTCTGAAACCGGGCCAGGGATTCCAGTTTTTATTCACTTTGGTTGGGAGGGCTGAGTTGCTGCAGGGGAGGAGGCAGGAGCAGCTTTTATTTGTGCTCCGGAGCAGAGTGCACCTAAAAGGATTGAACTAGCCCAGAAGAATTGAACTAGCCTAAAAGAATTGAACTAGCTTAAAAGAATTGAACTAGCCTAAAAGGATTGAACTAGCCCAGAAGAATTGAACTAGCTTAAAAGAATTGAACCAGCCTAAAAGAATTGAGCTAACCTAAAAGAATTGAACTAGCTTAAAAGAATTGAACCAACTTAAAAGAGTTGAACTAGCTTAAAAGATTGAACTAGCTTAAAAGATTGAACTAGCTTAAAAGATTGAACTAGCTTAAAAAATTGAACTAGCTTAAAAGAATTGAACTAGCTTAAAAGAATCGAACTTTAAAAAGTTTAAACCTCGGAAAAAGTTTAAACCTCAAGAAAAGTTTAACCTCAAAAAAAAGTTTAAACCTCAAGAAAAGTTTAAACCTCAAAAAAAGTTTAAACCTCAAAAAAAGTTTAAACCTCAGAAAAAGTTTAAACCTCAAAAAATTTAAGCTTCAAAAACAAATTGAAGCTCTTCCAGAAATTGTAATTCAGTGATTTTTCCAGGCAATGATCCCTTCAATGATTTCTGTCCCTTCTGGGAGGGAGGAGGAGCCCAGGCCGTTCCCAGCTGATGTGCTGGGCTCGGGTTTGTGCAGAGCTGCAGCAGCTGAGGCTGCAGGGTTGATGTTTAACAGCTTCATCCGACTGGAAGGCAGAGCTGCACCTCGGGGGGAGAGTTCATCCCCTTCTGAGCAGCCCAGCCCTTGTTTTTCCCTGATTCCCCCTGATTTTCTGGGCTGGGTTTGCTCCGAGGCTGCAGCATCTCCCTCCCTGGCAGCCTCAGCCGAACAAGAAACATCGAGGGGAATTTAATTGAGCAACTTCCCCTGCCAGGGAAAGGTGTGAAAATTCCTGCAGGGTTTTGTTCCTTCCTAATTTCATTGTGTGCTTTCATTGATGGTGGTAATGACATAATCAAATTTAAAAAAAAAAAAAAAAGGGAGTTGTAAAAGGGATTTTAACTAAATTAAGTTGGAGCCCTGGCTTCATCTTCATCCTGTGTGGGTGAGCTGGGTGTGGGATTTGCTTTGGTGCAATTCCCAATTATTGAATTAAAAACTCTTGGAAGTTTCCCTCTCTGTCTTTTCTCTCCTCACACTAAATTCCTCCTGTTGATTTTTTTGACTGCACCGAATTTTGTGGGCACCAAGGCCCAGCTTTGCCATTCCTCTGCTCCTCCAAGCTTTTATTTTTTTTTTCTTTTTTCATCCTCCCTGCTGGGGTTTTGCAGGGGGCACAGCAAACATTTCTCAGCAAATAGGGGCTGTTTGCTTTGCAGTTTGTCTGTCCCTGCTGGGGACAGGAGAGGGAGAATTCTTTCAGAGCTCCCAGAGCTTTGGGACAGGGCTAAATTCACATATTTGGGTTTATTTTAGGAATCACAGAATTTTTCAGGTGGGAAGAGACCTTTAGGTTCAAGTGCTGTGAAATCCTTTCAGGGGTGAGGACTCTGCCAACCTTTTCCATGAAGAAATTTTCCCTAAAATCCAACCTGAACCTCCCCTGGCACAACCTGAGGCTGTTCCCTCAGAGCCCAACCAGCCCCCACTCCTGGAATCCTGGAATGGTTTGGGTTGGGAAAAGCCTTAAAAATCCTCAAATTCCTCCCTTTTTTCCCCCAATATTTCAGATCTCTTTGCTGTTGATCTGCCCTGGGAAAATCCAGAAAGCAGGAATTTCAGGCAGCTCGTGAAGCCAAACTTTTCCATAAAGTTTTAATTTGGTTTTATGGAATTGCTGGATGATCCCTGAACCTTCAGCACCATTTAAAATCCTTTTAATTTCGCTTCATTTTTAATTGTTCCCACCCCCAATTTGTGTTTGTTTTTTCGTTGAGATGCTGCTCCCTGGAACTCACTGGCCCTTCTGCTGAGCAATTAATAATTTTGGGATCATTTCAGAGATTCCAAAGATGGAGCTTCCCAATTTTCCCAATTTGGGGAATAATCTTTGATCCATGGCTGAGTTCCATTCTGGATCTGAGTGTGGAGTAAATGCTTTGTACTCTCAATAAATGCTCCTGAATTTTGGTGTAAAAACCCAGAGTCAGTTACTCACCAACCCTTAACTCCCAAAATCCCCTTTTCCAGTGATTTTCCCCTCTTTTTTCCCCTCAGGGAATGCTTTGCTCTGCAGCCCTGAGCAGTTCAGGATCCAGATGTGTGACAGGGCCTTGTGTAACTCCTATAAAAATAACCCAGGAGTGGCTTAGGAAAAAAACACATTTAATCCCCAGTTTGGGGTTGTTTTTTTTTTTTTTTTTTTTTTCCTGGCTTTGTAAACACAAGGAATGACTGTGTGGGGAGAGATCCAAAATACAGGGATTTAACAAAAATATCCAGCTGCTCCACGTGGCTTTTGCTGGGTTACTTAATGAGTGAGTCAGGTTGATGTAGATGCAAAATAATGGCTGGTTTTTAATAGCCAGACACTGCAAAGTGACACCAAAACCTTCAATTCGGATTAAGTTTTAAGGTGATTTTTGTTTTCTATGGCTCCAGTGTGAATTATTGGTCAAAATAACCCCCTGAGCTCAGAATCCAGCCAAAGTCCAAAATAAAATGCAGCTTTGAGGCCAGCAAAAGGGAATGAAAACAATAAATAAATAAATGCTGGTTTGCATTTGAGGCTCTGCGTGTTGAGGGCAGATTTGATGTGTAAAATGGAGCATATAAACAGGTGTTTGTAGGCTCAGGGCAGTGGGCACTAAAAATAAAAAAGGAATGTGTCTCCACAGGATAAAAGGGAATCTTGTGGAGTAAATGGATTTCATCTTCATGCAAAAAAAAAAAAAACAACAAAACTCCAGCCTTAATAACATCACTTCAATTTGGCAGATTTCCTTTCAGGCCTCTCTTTCTCAATCATTGTCTTGGAAAAGAAAGTGGCATTTTGCATTCCTAAGCCCTTTAGCACGATTTCTATTTTTTTGGAGGGTTATTTTTGGCAGGGAGAAATCTGATATTGTGACCTACATTCCTTTATTCCAGGCAGGGCAGGGATAACATCCCCACCTGTGATTTCCTTCACGCTTTGCCTGAGAGAAAAGGAAATTTTACAATGCATTTCTCCAGGCCTGGGAGATAAGGAGGAATGAGAAGGGAAGGAAATGACTGCAGGTCATTAATTAGAAATAATTAGAAATCATTAAGTGTGTTCTTCAAGTGCCAAATAATTATGGATCATCTGTGCTCGTGATGCTCGTGGGAGTTTTTGTTCGCTTGGTCTGAGGTGAGGGAATTTTTCAGGTGGTGCCAGGTGTTCTCTATCCCGTTAAAATGTGGAGTTCTCCCTCCCTGAGTTTCCAGAACAGCCTCAGGAATTGGGAATCTGGGGATTTGTGTTTTCCCAGAGGTTTGGGAAGGAAGGAGAAGCTTCGGGGCGACCCAATCGCGGCCTTGAGGGCCTGAGGGGGACGACAAAAAAAGAGGGAGGGAGGCAATTTCCAAGGGCCTGGAGTGCCAGGAAAAGGGGGAACGGCTTCAGACTGGAAAAGGGGAATATGGGTGGGACCTTGGGAAGGAGTTTTCAGCTGTGGGAAGGAATTTTGGTGGTGATGGAATTCCCAGAGAAGCCTGGAAGGGCCCAAGGCCGGCCTGGAGCAATGCGAGGCGGTGGAAGGTGTGGGGTGGGATGAGATGACCCTAAAAGTCCTTCCCAACCCAACCCATCCTGAATTTTGGGATGATTTAAGGCCTCCAGGTGTGTTTTTCCCCACTTTGGAGCGAGGATGAGGCTCCTTCATCCCAAATTGGTCACACCGGAGTTCAGCCAAGGCTGAGCCGTCTCCGCTTTGTGTTTCAAATCTGCCAGGCAGGCCTGGGAAATGAGGGCTGGCATTCATTCATGAGGGGAAAAAAACCAGGTCAGCAAGTCTGCAAGGTGCTGACAAGCATAAAGTACCTGAGATTGTTTAAAAAAGGAGGAAAAAAGAGGCTGGAAATGTTTTGTTTGGGTTTTTTTTCCCCAGTAAATGAAATGTCGTGCCCGAGGTTTCGCAGGCATCGCAGGGAGGGAACTGCTGAGGGCAAGAGGTGCCTGAATCCAGGAATTCTCATTTCCTAATAAAACATTCCCTGGAAGGTTTAACCTTCCAGGGCGGGGCTGTTGTGGAGCAACTTTGTGGATTAGAAAAGTGATTTTTGTCCAGGGCCACCTCAGGGTTTATCACAATTCCACTCTTGAATATTCCGGGTTGAAAAAGCTGCAGCATAAAAGGCAGAAATAGCAGAAAGTCAGAGCTGAACAAGCGAATTGTTCCATTTAAATAGAATTATTTCTTCACCCACACTCTGCAGCCAAGGTCAGGCTGACCTTTCCTCTCGTAGGGCGGGTTTGGGACATCTCAGAGCAGGAAAAACCTGTGCAAACCACCCTGGGAGGAAAGGGAATCCTAAGAGGCACCAGATCAAATCCCAGGATGGCCTGTGTGGCACGTGTGAGGCACTGGATCCCTCTCTTCCCAAAAATAACCTCCACTTGCTGCTGGCTGGCCTTGTGGGCTCGTTCCTGGCACTATTTTTTCCCCCTTTTCCAGAGGGTTTTAAATTTCCACCTTCCTTCTCCAGTGTCTCGTTGCTCAGCAGTCCCAAGGAGCCACCAGAATCCTCACAGGGAGAGGGCAGGATTGGCTCCTTTTCCCTGGAAATGATGGATATTGTGGTGTTTTGTCTCAGCTGAGTTCTTTGTGGGGTGAGAAGAGTGGGTATGAATGGCACAGTTTTTACCAAAACACCCCCTCCTAAAACTCCATTTACACCTTAAAGGAAGGGAATGGCAGCAGGATCCTGGAAATGCCTTTTTTCTGGGAATTGGGAGAGGGTTTTCCCACAGAAAGTGCCCCTGGGGGTGGGTCAGTGCCCCTCCCCGTGGGATATTCCCCACCTTTGACGTTTTTCCTTTGGGTTTTGGGTTCTGTTTAGGAGCTGTAGCTCTCCTGCCCCCGTGGGAGTGTGACTGGTATGGGTAATGGTGTGAGAGAAGGTCCAGTGGAATTCCAGAGGGATGTGGAGCCCGTCACGGCCCGAATTCCAGCAGAGGTGAGAGCGGGAGCTGGGCTGGGAATGCAGAGCAGCTCCAGGGAGGGGGTTCTGCCCTGCTCAGGTGGGATCCCACCTGGAGTTCTGCATCCTGGAGGGGGAATGTGGATGTGGAGGTGTTGGAGCGAGTTCAGAGGAGGCACCAGGATGATCACGGGGAGGGAGCAGCTCTGCTCTGGGGAAAAGCTGGGAAAATTGGGATTGTCCAGCCTGGAAAAGCTCCAGGGTCACCTGATTGTGACCTTCCAGTGCCTGAAGGAGCCACAAGAAACGTGGAGAGAGACTTTGGACAAGGGATGGAGTCCCAGACCACAGGGAATGGCTTCCCACTGCACAGGGCAGGGATGGATGGGACATTGGGCAGGAATTCCTGGCTGGGAGGGTGGGGAGGGGCTGAGATGGAATTCCCAGAGAGCTGGGGCTGCCCCTGGATCCCTGGAAGTGTCCAAGGCTGGAAAAGTGAAGCTCCAGGGAAACCTTGGAGCTGCTTCCAGAGCCTAAAAGGGCTCCAGGAGAGCTGGAGAGGGATTTGGGATGAGGGATGGAGGGACAGGACACGGGGAATGGCTTCAAACTGGGAAAAGAGGAATCTGGGTGGGATATTGGGAAGGAACTCCTGTCTGGGAGGGTGGGGAGGGGCTGGGCTGGAATTCCCAGAGCAGCTGTGGCTGCCCCTGGATCCCTGGAAATGTCCAAGACCAGCTTGGAGCAGCCTGGCACGGTGGAAGATCTCCGTGCCCACGGGATGGGATGAATTTCAAGATCCTTCCAACCCAAACCAGGCTGGGGTTTGAGCTCTGGGCTCCCCTCTGAGGGGACCCAGACATTCCCATCCCCTTGGGACAACTCCCAGCCCAGGGTGGAGTGGCAGAGCTGCAGCAGGGCCCCCATCCCTGCTCCTGGGCTGGTTGGGATCCCTGGGAGGAGGAGGTGATGCTGAACCTTGCTCTGCTTTAGCCCAACTCCAGGGGCTGAAGTTCAGCTCTGCTCGGCTGCCCTGGCACCCAGGCACGGCTGGGGAGGGGGAATGGAGCTGATCACGGGGGTTGGGGTCATAAACATTAACTCTGGGGTTGGGAAAGGTCCTGAAAACAGGGGAAATGTTAACTCCTCTGGTACACAGAGTGTCAGAAGTTCACACATCCAGCCTGGGCTTGTTCTCACTCCAGAACCTCCACGGGGTTGGGTTTCCTGGCGTTTTTGTTACTCTCTGTGGGAGAAAAATGCTGATTTCATAAATCTGAGCTGTGGCAGGAATGCCAAGAGCAAAATCCTTCTCATTCCACCCATCAGAGGGGGGAAAACTGCCTGGGATTTATCCTCAGGAGCTTGGGAATGATGTGGGAATAGGGTTTGGGTGCTTCTCTTCCAGAAACTCCCCTTCTGTCCGTGCTTAAGTTGTGGGGAGGAGAAATCACAGGGGGAGAAAACAGCACATGCAAGAGGAACTCTTGGAATTTTGCCTCACTATCCAACCAGCATTTCACTGTGCTGGAAATCCAGTGAAACATTTTGACCCAAATCCTGGCCCTGGGGCAAATGCTGCAGAAAAGATGAAATATTATTCCTTTGGGATTGATTTCTTTCCCCCCACTATCCAATGCTTTTTTTTCCTTTTTTTCCAGGATAACCAGGAGAAGAAGAAAGTGCTGAACTCCCTGATGTCCGGGGCACTGGCTGGGGCTGTGGCTAAAACTGCAGTGGCTCCTCTGGACAGGACAAAAATCATGTTCCAAGGTGAGTCCCATGGGCTTTTCCCAGGTTTTTTTTTAGAACTTTGAGCCCTCTGAGCTTCTGATCTGCTCCTCCAGCTCCTTTTCCAGGAGAGGTGGAGACTCTGGGAAGAGGGAACTGGGCTGTGGGAGTTCCCTGCTGAGGGCTGGCTGCCCAAATTGTGTCAGCTCTCCCCAGAGTGGGAGGGCAGAAGGCATCCCTGAGCTGCTGCATCCCTGGATCTGTGTCCTCTGGCAGCCCTGAATTGTAACAAGAAACAAAACTCCTCTGCCTGGAATAGAGAATTTCCCTGTGTTTAGCAGGATTTGGGGATTTGGGGATCTGTTGCAGTGCAATTCCTCCAATTATTCCAAGGGGAACAAGCCTTTAATTCAGTGGGCATTTGGGGAAGGCAAGAATTTTAAATCTGGTGACGTCCCAGATTAACTGGATTGGGCTCCTCTCTAATCCCTGGCTGACATTTCATTTGGAATTGGTTTTTACTGACATGATTTTCATCCTGGGCAGAGGAAGGAGCTCTGGGATTGCTGGGATATGGATCAGGGAGGCTGGGACATGAATTTGGGGGTTTTCCCACCAAAACCACACACCCAGGTTGGTTTTAGGGTGGAAATATCAGGAGCAGGGCTGAGGGGGAAGGCACAGAGCTGAGCCAGGGAATCACCTGGGATTTGGACAGCCCACCTTCCTAAAAATCCCTGCGTGCTTCAGCCTGTCCCAGGGGCTGGAAAGGATGGGGTTAAAATGTTCCAATGGGAACAATTCCTTGGGATCTGATGGATTTTTTTAGGTTCTTGCTCTCCTAAGGGGATTTTATTCCCTGTCTGTGAGGAAGGAAAACATCTTCGGATCATCAGAGCGATGCCTTGACTGACACCACTCAGGGCTTTGGTGTTGGGCACCTTTCCTGGTGGTTTGGGGACCTTTCCTGGTGGTTTGAGGACCTTTTCTAATGTTTTGGAGACCTTTTCTAATGGTTTAGGATTTTTTGTAGCCTTTTTGGGACCTTTCCTTGTGATTTTGGGACCATTTCTAGCGCTCCTTTCCGTCCCCCAACCCAGACAGGAGTTGTTCCAGCATTGATAAGGAATTAAATCCGGGATCTGATCCCTCTCCTGGCTTTCTGAGTGCTTGTTCCCTGTGCATTCCAGCTTTTCCACACGTGCTGTGCCCTCGTGTGTGTGATCCAAATGTTCCTGCCTGGCCTCGAGGAGATGAATTTGGGTTTGGGGAAGGGTCACAAAGGTTTGGGATAGTGGAGAGTGTCCATGGCAGAGGGGTGGAACTGGATGAGCTTTCCCAACCCAGACCATCCCACAATTCAATAAATTCCCCTGTGGCAGAGGGAAAAAAACCTTCTCAAAGGAGCAAAACCACCCTGGGAACCATCGCTGCTTATCGAGGTGGTTTTATTCCTTAAAACAACAACCAAAAAAATCAAAACAAAAGCGTGGAATTGCACAGAGGAGCAGCAGTGAGGGGAAAAAAATGGATTTGCATGGAATTGTTGGATACACTCCAGAGCCTCCCAAGGTCTCAGATGAGCGAGGAAGGAGCTGCAGCAGCCCCTTAATTGGAGCCAGGTTTCATTAAAGCTTCTCCAGCCAGGGATTTCCCCCCTTTCCTTGGGCAGAGCTGCCAAACAAACCCTGCTCCCCAAATCCTGCCTCGTGCATTCCACGGGGAAGGAGGTTTGCTGTCACTTTGGATGGATGCAAAGGGGAGGGGGGAAAAAGAAAAATAAAAATCAGGGAGTTGATTTGAGCTGTGCTGGGATGGAGCTGCTCTTGCGTGGAGCCTCGCTCTCTCCTGGCTGGGGTCTGGAATTAGGCTGGGCTCTGGGCATGGAAATGCTCTGAGAAATGAGTGAATGCTGCACTTTGCATGTTTTCCCTTTAATTGATTGGTTTGATTTTTTCATTTATTCCACGCAAACTGAATTTTCCTAACAGGCAGTGGGGGAAAAAAAATGGACTTTTGGGCTAAATGATGGGAGTGTTCAGGAGACAAAGAATCTCTATTTCCTCTTCCATTCGTTCTTTTCCTTTTATTTTTATCCCTTTAGCCAAAACACCTGTTTATTCATCCCTTATTTAGGGATTCATGGATCAGATATTAATTTTTATGTCTTTCAAGCCCTAATCTTCTTTTTTTTATTTTTTTTAGTGTCTTCAAAAAGATTTTCTGCCAAGGTGAGGTGATGTCTGTCTGCTGTTGCCCTGAAGTGTTTGATTAATCTTTTGTTGGCCTTTATTTCACTTTTTTTGGGATTTCTCAGCAGCATTCCATGAAAACATAGAGGGAATGGTGTTGTTAATTGTAAGATTAATTAGGACAGTGATTGCTGGGGGGAAGATTCAAACTCCAGGTTGTACCTGTGGTGTGACAATAAATGTGACATCACTCAGGGCTTTGATGTTGGGGACCTTTCCTGGTGATTTGGGGACCTTTTCTAATGTTTTGAGGACCTTTTCTAGTGATTTAGAATTTTTTGTAGTCATTTTGGGACCTTTCCTTGTGATTTCAGGACCATTTCTAGCGCTCCTTTCCTTCCCCCAACCCAGACAGGAGTTGTTCCAGCATTGATAAGGAATTAAATCTGGGACCTGATCCTTCTCCTGGCTTTCTGAGTGCTTGTTCCCTGTGCATTCCAGCTTTTCCACACATGCTGTGCCCTCGTGTGTGTGATCCAAATGTTCCTGCCTGGCCTCGAGGAGATGAATTTGGGTTTGGGGAAGGGTCACAAAATGGACTGCAGATCACGAGGTCTCACACTTCTAAAAGTTTTGGTGTGAACAGAGCTGGAGAGTAAAGTAGATATTTATTAAAAGGCCTTTAAGGATACATCTTGGGCAGGAGAAGAGCTTGGTCAGGGCTACACCCAAGGTGGACCCAAAATGGTCACAAAGTGGACCCAAAATGGACACAAAATGAACCCAAAATGGGCACAAAATGGAGCCAAAATGGGCACAAAATGGGCTCCAAATGGTCCCCAAATGTACCAGTGACCTGTGGGGGTCGTGTTTCCCACAGGAAGCTCACGGGCTGGTTTGTCCCCGCAGGAAGCCTACAGGCTGATTTATCACACCTACCTCAACGAGGGCTTCTGGAGCCTCTGGAGAGGGAATTCGGCCACCATGGTGCGGGTGATCCCCTACGCCGCCATCCAGTTCTGCGCCCACGAGGAGTACAAGCAGATCCTGGGGAATTACTACGGATTCCAGGGAAAGTAAGAGGCAGCAGGGCCGGGGTTCCTGCCGGGATCCCCGGGTCCCGCCGGGATCCCCGGGTCCTGGAGGGTGGAGCAGACGCCGGAGCGTGGGAAGCTCCAAGATGGCGCTCCAGGATGTGACGGGGATGCTTTGACCTGGCAGCTCTATGGGGAAAGCTCTGAGGTGGAGGTTCTGAGGGGAAGCTCTGAGGGGAAAGCTGTGAGGAGAAGCTCCAAGATGGAAGCTGTGAGGTGGAATCTGTGAGGGGAAGCTCCCAGATGGAAGCTGTGAGGGGGAAGTTTTGAGGGGGAAGCTCCAAGATGGAAGCTGTGAGGGGGAAGGTCCAAGATGGAAGCTGTGAGGGGGAAGTTTTGAGGGGGAAGGTCCAAGATGGAAGCTGTGAGGGGGAAGTTTTGAGGGGGAAGCTCCAAGACGGAAGCTGTGAGGGGGAAGTTCTGAGGGAGAAGCTCTGAAGGGAAGCTCCAGCGTGGAAGCTCCAAGATGGAAGCTGGGAGGGGGAAGTTCTGAGGGGGAAACTCCAGGGTGGAAGCTGTGAGGGGGAAGCTCCAAGATGGAAGCTCTGAGGGGGAAGTTCTGAGGGAGAAGCTCTGAGGGGAAGCTCCAAGATGGAAGCTCTGAGGGGGAAGTTCTGAGGGAAAAGTTCTGAGGGGGAAGCTCCAGGGTGGAAACTGTGAGGGGGAAGTTCCAAGGGAGAAACTCTGAGGGGAAGCTCCAGGGTGGAAGCTCCAAGATGGAAGCTCCAAGGGGGAACCTTTCAGGGGGAGCTCCAGAGAGGCAGCCCCGCGTGCCAGCCCCTTTGGGATGGGGTTTGAGGTGCCGAGGGAAGGGCCCATTCTGTGAGGACACAGCCCTGCCGTGTCCAGGCCTGAGCAAGAAGTGGCCTGGACGTGGAACGAGCAACTCCCAGCACTAGAAATGGGTCAGCAAAACAAAGAGCAGGAGAAGCAGCAGCTCCAGCCCAGCCCTGAGCCTCTTCTCCCCAAGGATGCCCCGCTGTGGGATGGCTGGGAGTGCCCATTCCCAGCAGCCAGGTGGGATTTGCAGCTGCAGGTGACGTTTGGTCTCTTCTCTCACCTCACTCCAGGGCACTGACGCCGTTCCCTCGCTTCATTGCTGGCTCCCTGGCTGGCACCACGGCTGCCATGGTCACCTACCCGCTGGACATGGTCCGTGCCCGCATGGCTGTCACGCCCAAGGAGATGTAAGCGCCTCCTGCACAACTTTTGGGGGTTTTTATAAGGTCACCTGGCTTTGTTGGCGTTTTTTGGGGTCATTTCGTGCTGGGAGCCTTTGGTGGAATAAAGCCCCGGGGTCTGAGCAGCGATTCCATGCCCAGAGGTGTGGATGTGGGTATGTGGGTGGAGATGGATGCTGGGAGACCCAAGAGACAGCACAGCAAGGCTGTGGGAGAGCTGAAATCCCCTCTGAGCTGCCCGATGAACTCGGAGCTGAATTAATTAGACGGATTAATTGGCTAATCCATCAGGGCAGCCCTGCTGGGAGCACCCTGACCAGCGCAGGTCTGCTCTCCCCGTGTCCCCACGCCAGGTACAGCAGCATTGTCCATGTCTTCATCCGGATATCGCGGGAGGAGGGGCTGAAAACCTTGTACAGGGGCTTCACACCCACCATCCTGGGCGTCATCCCCTACGCCGGCCTCAGCTTCTTCACCTACGAGACGCTGAAGAAAGTCCACGCAGGTAACTCGGGGCTTTGGGCAGCTCCAGGTGTTGGGGTGGAGGGGTCTGAGGGCTCCTCCGGGTGGTGTGAGCTGCAGGAAGGCTGTGCCTGTCGTGTGGAGGGGAGGGAAAAAAGTGGAATTTCCAGGTGGAGAGTGCACTAAAGTTGAGAGCAAAACCTCGGGAGTTGTACCTGTGACACGTCAGTGAATGTGACATCACTCAGGGTTTTGTCCTGTGGGACCTTTTCTGGTGATTTGGGGACCTTTTCTTGTGATTTTGGAGCCGTTTCTAATGATTTTAGGGACCTTTTCTAATGATTTTGCTTGGGAACTCAACCCAGGGAACAAAACCTCAGGAAGAAATGTTGGGGAGCAAAACTTGGGGAGCAAAACTTGGGGAACAAAACTTAGGAGCTCAGCCTGGGGAGCAAAACCTTGGGAGTTCAACCTGGGGAACAAAACCTCAGGAGAGCAAAACTTGGGGAACAACACTTAGGAGCTCAACCTGAGGAGCAAGTCTTGGGGAACAAAACTTAGGAGCTCAACCTGAGGAGCAAATCTTGGGGAACAAAACTTGGGGAACAAAACTTAGGAGCTCAACCTGGGGAGCAAAACCTTGGGAGCAAAACCTGGGGAAAACAAAACTTGGGAGTTCAGCCTGGGGAACAAAACCTCAGGAAAGCAAAACTTGGGGAGCAAATCTTGGGCGTTCAACCTGGGAAACAAAACCTCAGGAGGGCAACCTGGGGACCAAAACTTGGGGAACAAAACCTGGTGGAAAACAAAACCTGGGGAGCAAAACCTGGTGAATGAAACCTCAGGAACAAAACCTGGTGAATAAAACCTCAGGAACAAAACCTTGGGAGCAAAACCTGGGGGACAAGACCTGTGGAACGAAATCTGGGGAAAACAAAACTTGGGAGCTCAACGTGGGGAGCAAAACCTGGGGAGCAAAAACTTGGGAGAGCAACCTGGGGATCGAAACTTGGGGAACGAAACTTGGGGAACAAACCTTGGGAGTTCAACCTGGGGAGCAAAACCTCAGGAGAGCAACTTGGGGAGCAAAACCCGGGGAGCAAAACCTGGTGAATAAAACCTCAGGAACAAAACCTTGGGAACAAAATCTGGGGAAAACAAAACTTGAGTGTTCAACCTGGGGAGCAAAACCTTGGGAGTTCAACCTGGGAAACAAAACCTCAGGAGAGCAACCTGGGGACCAAAACCTGGTGAAAAACAAAACCTGGGGAGCGCAACCCGGGGAGAACAAAACCCGGGTAAGGCAAGGTGGCGAGCGCACAGCCTCGGGGAGCAAACCTCCCTCCCTGCACCCCGAACTCCCCGCGGATCCCAAGCAGTTCCCCCCCGTCTCCCCGCAGAGCACAGCGGCAGGGCGCAGCCCTCGCCCCCGGAGCGGCTGCTGTTCGGGGCGTGCGCCGGCCTGATCGGCCAGTCGGCCTCGTACCCGCTGGACGTGGTGCGGCGCCGCATGCAGACGGCCGGCGTGCTGGGCCACACCTACAGCTCCATCCTGCTGACCATGCGCGACATCGTGCGCGAGGAGGGACTGGTGCGGGGGCTCTACAAGGGGCTCAGCATGAACTGGGTGAAGGGCCCCATCGCCGTGGGCATCAGCTTCACCACCTTCGACCTGACGCAGATCCTGCTGCGCAAGCTGCAGGACGGCCCCGGCCCGCAGAGGTAGTGGCTTCTAACCTGTAGAAACAATTAATTCTTCTTCCCTGGCCTCCCACGTGCTCCTGCAGCTGAGAACTCGCCCGTTTGTTGGGGGTTTTGTTGGGGTTTTTTTTTGTCCTGTTCCTGGATTATTCTTTTTTTTCCCCCCCCGTTTTTAATTTGGAAGCCTAACTGTTCCCTAAGTGAAAAAATCCCCGATCCTGCAGAGCAGAGTCCTCCAAAGCAGCTGCCTCACCCTTCTGATGGACTCTGCCCCCAGGAGTGGAGCCTCCCCACCCCACCTGTGCTGCTCCTGGCTCCTCACCTGGCTCTGCGTGGGCGGATGGAAGCCGTGGGTGACGGCAGAGGGGGCTCGGAGCTGTTGGGAATGACCCCCCTGGATCTGGGAAGTGGCAGCTCCCTGCAGCCTGCCAAGTGCAATATCCCTGGGGAACTCCAGACCCCTCTGGGCTGTGCAAGCAGGGCAGGCCCAGGACGCTGCGCTCCTTCCTGAGCTGGATGTTTGCTGTGGCTGGGAGTGCTGCCCTTTCCCCGTGAACTCCCCTTGGGTTTGGGCTGAGCTGCATCCCTGTCCCTCGTTTGTGGTGTCCCTCTGAGATTACTGAAGACTGGAGGCAGCAGAGGAGGGGAGCTCTGAGCCCTTTCCACGAAGGAGATTTCCCTCTGCGTGAGCAAGGGCTGTGCCTGGCTCCCCAAACTGGATCCACTGCAGCTGCCTTGGTGTTTCTGTGCTGCCCTGCCCTGGGGAAGGCAGCGTTCTCCAGGCGTGGGTGCCCTGAGGAAGGAGCTGTCCCAGCCTCCAGCACCCCCTGTGTTTTATTCAGTATTACTGCTGCTCTATGCACCGTGTCTGAACAAATCCTGCTGCAGCCTGGGCTTTGTTCCCCAGGATTTTTTTTTGGGCTGTCCCTGGGAGCTGAGCCCAGCTCCTGGACATGCTGGTTGTCCTTGTTGGTACCTGCTGTGTAGGTGGTGTCACCTCTGCTCGTTAACTCATCCCCTCATCCCTGAAATTCCTCTTGGGATTCAATCCCCGTGGGCACCACGGCCTTGGCCCTGCAGTGCCAAGCCCTTCCAGCTGGGATTCGACAGCAAATGGTCCAGAACCTCTCAGTGTTCCTCTTCCAAATCAGTTTTTCAGGGAAATGGAGATTCTGTCGGTGGATGATGCATCCAGAGGTCAGAGCAGACTTCAGACTCCTCTGATGATCAGATGACACAAACCAAGGTGGAAAAATCCCTTTCCAGAGAGTCCAGAATGTAAAGGGAAAAAGAAAAAAGAAAAAAAGAAAAAAAAAAAGATTTAGCTTAAAACCTGTCCTTTCCTGGTTGTTGTGTATTTTGGCTGTCCTGGCCAGATGGGAATGGAAGGAATTGCACGAGGGGGCAGGAGCAGCCTTCTCCTTTCTTTTTTTGTCTTTTGCACTTCTTTGGAGCAGGAACCTGCTCCTGATGCCAAATATTTCCTTAGGAATCAGGGAATGTGGGAATGGCACTGGAGTGTTGGCACACAGATCATTCCCAGGGGCTGGGATGGGGCAGCCTGGAACTGGGACTGAACCCCAGGAATCCTGGAACTGGGACTGAACCCCAGGAACTCTGGAACTGGGACTGAACCCCAGGAATTCTGGAACTGGGATTGAACCCCAGGGATTCTGGAACTGGGACTGAACCCCAGGAATTCTGGAACTGGGATTGAACCCCAGAAATTCTGGAACTGGGACTGAACCCCAGGAACTCTGGAACTGGGACTGAACCCCAGGAACTCTGGAACTGGGATTTACCCCCAGGAATCCTGGAACTGGGATTGAACCCCAGGAATCCTGGAACTGGGATTGAACCCCAGGAACTCTGGAACTGGGATTGAACCCCAGGAATTCTGGAACTGGGATTGAACCCCAGGAACTCTGGAACTGGGATTGAACCCCAGGAATCCTGGAACTGGGATTGAACCCCAGGAATTCTGGAACTGGGATTGAACCCCAGGAATTCTGGAACTGGGATTGAACCCCAGGAATTCTGGAACTGGGATTTTTAACCCCAGGGATCCTGGAACTAGGATTTAGCCCCAGGAATTCTGTCCCCAAGCCCAGCAGCAGGGCGACAGCATTCCCTGATTTACCTGGGAATTAAAGCTCCCTGGGCTTTTGGGAGGCTCTGGAGGTGCTGGCCACGAGTTCTGTGTCATTTTTTTGGGAGGAGGGGAGGCTGCTGGAAGAGGCTCAGCTCTGCTCTCCCTTCCCTCAGCTCCCCATTGCTTTTCTCCAATGGAGAAGCCCATTATCCTGCTCCTGTCCCCATGCAGAGGGTGGCACTTCCAGCAGCGTTCATGTCCCCCTGTCCCGCCCCTCCCTCGTCCCCCTCCGAGCTGGGAGGAGCAGGAATCCCAGGAAAAGCTGTTCCCTAATTAGCAGCTGCACCTGATTGCAGCCCAGCAGAATCCCAGCCCTTTTCCTGCAGGATCTGCAGGCTGGGTGCTGCTCCAGGGGCAGAGCTTTGGATTCAGCCTGGGATGGTTTTGGTGCTTCTGTTTCTCGGAGTGTGTGGCTGCTTTGGGTTGGGTTAAAAAGCTTTTGTTCGCCCTGGTTTGGTTTTATTTTGGTTTTATTTTTTTTTTTTTTGGTTGTATTTTGAACGTAGAAAAAGGGAAACAGAGTGTTCCCTTTTCCCTGCATGGATTCAGACACGTTCCAGATCCTTTTCCTGAGGTGTGCTGGCCAGGAAGAGCTCTGAGAAAGAAACAACTCAAAAACAGAAGTTTCCCCTTTTTTTTTTTTCCCCTTTTTTTTCCTTTCCTGCAATTCCCTACTTTTTTTCATCATTTCATTCCTCTCAAATTTGATTTCCCACCCACCTTCCTCACGGATCCTTAAAAGCATCACCACCAATTTTGTGCTTTTTGGTTTTGTTTTCCTCTCCCTCCTCCTGCTTCTCCCTGCACCTTGAGCCCCGCACTGGCACTTCGAGAAAACCAGGTCCAAAAAAAAAAAAAAGCACCCAGAAGGTCAAAATTGCAGCTTTTTTGGTGTTTTCCCAACAGCCCAGCCACGTTTCCCCCTCACAGCCTGGAGTTCCAGGCACCCCGGGGTGGTTCTGGGGGAGTTTCCTGAGCTCCTTGTCTGCTTTGGCATCTTCACTTTACACCTTGGAGGGGCTGATTCCCTCTTTTCCCCCCCTTTTCCCCCCCTTTTCCCCCCCTTTTTCCCCCCTTTTCCCCACTTTTTTCTCTTTTCCCCCCCTTTTTTCCCCCCTTTTTTCCCCCCTTTTTCCCCCTTTTTTCCCCTTTTCTCCCCCATTTTCTCCCCTTTCTCTCCCCCTTTCTCTCCCCCTCTCTCTCCCCCTTTTTTCTCCCCCTTTTTCTCCCCCTTTTCCTCCCCCTTTTTCTCCCCCTTTCCCCCTTTTTCCCTTCCTTTTCCCCCTTTTCCCCCTTTTTCCCCCCTTTTTCCCCCTTTTTCCCCCTTTTTTCTCCCCTTTTTTCCCCCTTTTTCCCCTTTTTTCCCCTTTTTTTCCCCTTTCCCCCCCCTTTTTTTCCTCCCCCTTTTCCCCCTTTTCCCCTTTTTTTTTCCCTTTTCCCTCCACTTTCCCCTCTTTTTTTCCCATTTCCCCCCAAACCACCACCAGCTCCAGGCTGTCCCAGCACCGGTCACTGCCTGTGTGGTCTATGCATCGATTAATTAGCACAAACACTGTTAATTAATTGCCTTCTTTCCCGTGTCCTCACCATCGGGGTGTGTGTGCGTGTGTCGATTCCGAGGGCTTTTCTTGGATCTGGAGTTCTATTTTATTGCAGTGAAGACACTTTGTTACATAATGTTTATATATTTGAAGATTTGTGCCAAGAGAGGATGTATATTTAATAAAAAATACCACGGACTGCCGGGCTCTGCCTGCAACACTTCGGGGGGATTTGGGGGGATTTTTTGGGGGGATTTTGGGATTTTTTTTGAGGGGTTTGTCAGGAGATTTTTGAGGGGTTTTTCTGGGCGGTTGTGAGGGATTTTTTGGGGGGATTATGAAGAGTTTTTAAGGCGATTTTGGGCGGGATATGAGGGGTTTTGAGGGGTTGGGAGGATTTTTTGAGGGGTTGTGAGGAGATTTTGGGGTGGGGGTGTGAGGATTTTTGAGGGGTTTATTTTGGGGAGGGGTTATGAGGATTTTTGAGGGGTTATGTGGAGATTTTGGGGAGGGGTGTGAGGATTTTTGAGGGGTTATGTGGAGATTTTAGGCAGGGGTGTGAGGATTTTTTGAGGGGTTATGTGGAGATTTTAGGGAGGGGTTATGAGGATTTTTGAGGGGTTATGTGGAGATTTTGGGGTGGGGGTGTGAGGATTTTTGAGGGGTTATGTGGAGATTTTGGGGAGGGGGTGTGAGGATTTTTTGAGGGGTTATGTGGAGATTTTGGGGTGGGGTGTGAGGATTTTTTGAGGGGTTATTTGGAGATTTTGGGGTGGGGGTGTGAGGATTTTTGAGGGGTTATGTGGAGATTTTGGGGTGGGGGTGTGAGGATTTTTTGAGGGGTTTATTTTGGGGAGGCTTGTGAGGGTTTTTGGAGGGGTTGTGAGGATTTCTGAGGGGGTTATTTTGGTGTGAGGAGTTTTTGAGTTTATTTGGGGGAGGATTTGAAGCTTTTTTTTGTTTTTTGAGGGTTTTTCGGTCGGCTGTGCCCCCTTGAGCACCCAAACCTCGTGTCCTGCGGGTCGGGGCTGTGCTGGAAGTCGGGAGGATCCCGGAGGATCCCCGGGGGCTCGGGGCGGTCCCGGGGCTGAGCTGTCGCTGTCGCTGTCGCCGGCGCGGTGGCAGCAGGTGGCACTGTCGGCTCAGGCACAGCCCGGTGTCCCCGCTGCTCCCGGCTTTGGGGTGACAGTGCAGTGACAGCGAGGCGACAGCAGCGACACTCCCGAGTAACCGCCGCTCCTGTCCTGGGGGAAAGGGAGGCTCGGGATGGGGTTAAACCCGGCTGGGGCTAAACCCGGCTGGGATCAAACCCGGCTGGGGTTAAACCCGGCTGGGATCAAACCCGGCTGGGGCTAAACCCGGCTGGGATCAAACCCGGCTGGGGTTTTGGGGCTGGTCCCTGTCCCCAGCTGAGGGAATCGTCCCTTCCCTGTGCCCGGGAATCACCCACCCGCCTTCCTCAGCTCCCAAATCCCCTCAGCTCCCGGCGGGAACAGCTCCGGGGATCCCATTTGGGGTGGGAATGGGGTCGGAGAGGATTCCCCGCATCGATCCCTGTCAGGGATTTTATTTGGGATCAAATGGGTGGGAGAGGATTCCCTGCATCGATCCCTGTCAGGGATCCCGTTTGGGGTAGAAATGGGGTGGGATAGGGTTCCCTGCAGCCCTCCCAGGCGGGCAGGAGCTCCAGCCCAGCCGAGCGATCCCCGCGGGATCTCCGGGAGCCCAACGGGATCCCCCGGAGCAACAAAACCTCCTGGGCCCGCCTGTGCCCCGCTCCCGGCCCTGGGCAAAAAACCACAAAACCCAGAATCAAACTCAGTTTCCTGAGAAGGGCTGAGCTGGGCCGGGCTGGGCTGGGCTCAGCTGGGCTGGGCTGGGCTGAGCCGTTCCGGGCTGAGCCGTTCTGGGCTGGGCTCCGCCGCTGCCCGCGGCCGTGTCTGCCGCTGCCGGCTGCTCGATCTGTCACTGTCGCCGCCGGGCAGGGTCACCCGTCTGGGCAGCTCCCCGGGGACGCTCCGTCTGCGTGTCTGCGAGCCCCGCCAGCCCCGGCCTTAGCAACCGGCCCGGGGGACAGCGACAAATGAGCCCGGGGACAGCGGCACCGCCCCGCCCGCCACAGGTCCCTCCGCATCCCAACCCTGCGCCACAAAGGACAAACGAGCCCCAGGAGTTCGGGGTTTGGTGTTTTTCGGGTTCTGTGCTGCCCAGGATGCAGCTCTGACACAAAACAAATCCCGTTCCTGCTGCACACCGAGGAGAGCTCCCAGCCCCAAAACGCAAACAAGGGAGGGAGGAACAGGGATGGGACCTCCCAGCCCGGAGCTGGAACTGGACAATTAAACCCCAATGTGCAAATGGACCAAAAGTGATCAAAGTGTGAGACCTCATGACCGGGGGCCCAATTTGGGACTATTTTGAGTCCATTTTATGACCATTCTGTGCCCATTTTGGGACCATTCTGTGCCCATTGTGGGACCATTTTGGGACCATTCTGTGCCAATTCTGCGACCATTTTGTGCCCACCCTGGGTGCAGCCCCGTCCAGGCTCCTGTCCTGCCCAAGGTGCACCCCAAACCTCTTTCAATCAATCAATCTCTGCTTTATTCTCCAGCTCTGCCCAGCCTGTCCCAGCTCAGCCTTCCCACCCTGCCCCTCCGTTTGGGGCAGCTCCCAAATTCCCTCCGGGCTGGGCGGGCTTTGGATTCCTCCCGCTTTTGTTCGGGTTTTTGTTTGTTGTGTCTTGGTTTGTTTGTTTTGGCAGCGGTTTTGTGTTGTGGTGTTTTTGTTTGTTGTTGTTTTTGGTGGGAGGGCTGTCTTCTTTTCGTTGTTTTTGGTTGGGGGTATTTTTGTGTTGTTTTTGTTTTCAGGGGTTTTTGTTGCTTTTTGGGTTTTTTTTGTGTTTGGCGGGGGGAGTGTTTTGTTGTTATTTTTGGTGTTGTCGTTGTTGTTGGAGGGGTTGGTTGGTCTTGTTGTTGTTTTGGAGGGAGTTTGTTCGTTGGTTTTAATTTTTTTGTTTGTTTTTCTCAAATATGCACGCCGAGGATTCCCGGGAAGCAGGAGGAGGAGGAGGAGGAGGAGGAGGAGGAGGAGGAGGAGGAGGAGGAGGAGGAGGAGGAGGAGGAGGAGGAGGAGGAGGAGGAGGAGGAGGAGGAGGAGGCTGGATTAGCCCAGTTAACACCGGGCCCAGGCTGCCTCCTCCTCCTCCTGCAGAGGGAATTAAGCCCATTACAAGGCCATCAAACGGGGATATTTGAACCCAAACAAGGACATCAAATGGGATCAGAGCCCCCGGCCCTTTCTCCCCCGCTAATCCTGTTTCACGCAGCTGCACCAGCACCCACCGCGGGGGCACAGCTCAGCTCACAGGGACCCTGTCCCCGTGTCCCCCCTGCCACTGTCACCACCCCGGGGTGACCCCAGGGACAGGGACCCCCGGTGGGGTGAGCTGAGCTCTCCTCCTGCAGGATTGGAGCAGCACCCTGTGACCTGCTCAGGGCTTTGGGGACACCAGGAGCACCTTTGGGGACACCAGGAGCACCTTTGGGGACACAAGGAGCAGCTTTGGGGACACCAGGAGCAGCTTTGGGGACACCAGGGGCAGCTTTGGGGACACCAAGAGCACCTTTGGGGACACCAGGAGCAGCTTTGGGGCACCAAGAGCACCTTTGGGGACACCAGGAGCACCTTTGGGGACACCAGGAGCAGCTTTGGGGTGACAACGACGCTGGTGTCACTCGTTTATTGTGGAGCAGCCCCCACCCCGAGGCTGCTGGGCCCCAGGGGTCACACCCAGACCCTACAAAAACCCCCCAAAACCTCTGCTGGCCACTGCAGGGGCCACTCCTGTGTCCCCAGGAGCTGCTGCCCCTCCAGGAGAAGGCAGCACTGGGGTGTCCCCCCCAGCAGGGGCAGGCACGGCGGTGACACGCCCGGCCTGGTGGCACCCATGTCCCCAAAGAGGGACACGCAGCTCGTCCCAGTCCCTCCCAGTCCCTCCCAGTCAGGAGGCTGCCAGGTAGCGGTGGAAGTAGAGGCCGAAGAGGCTGGTGACCAGCTGGCAGGCGGCCACCCACCAGGTGAGGAAGGAGAAGAGTCCTCGGAAGAGGAGCGGGGTGAAGATGCAGCCCAGGAGCCCCGAGATCTCCTGCACCACCTCCTGCACCTCCGGGTCACCGTCACCGTCACCCCCGGGGCGTGGCGGGGCCACCGGCGCCGCTGGGGACACGGCCGGGGCCTCGGGGTACAGCCCCCAGGAGAGCTGGCCTGGGGGACAGAGGGGACAGATCTGGGGGTCCCTGTGGGACAGGGGACAGCTCTGGGGGGATCCTTGTGGGACACAGGGGACAGCTCTGGGGGTCCCTGTGGGACGGAGGGGACAGGTCTGGGGTGTCCCTGTGGGACAGGGGGAACAGATGTGGGGGGATCTCTGTGGGACAGGGGACAGGTTTCAGGATCTTTGTGGAACAGGTCTGGGGGTCCCTGTGCCCCAGCCCAGCTGGTGGCAGAGTCCCAGCACTGAGTTTGTCCCCACTGCAAACCAGAGCAGGCACAGAACCGTGGGATGTCCTGAGCTGCCAGGCCCTGGGAGTTGGGGACAATCTGGGCACTGATGACATCCCAACAACGTCCAGGCTCCTCCTGCCCATCCCAAAGCCCAAACCCACCCCAAACCCATCCCAAACCCCAAACCCATCCCAAACCCATCCCAAAGCCCAAACCCACCCCAAGCCCACCCCAAACCCACCCCAAACCCACCCCAAGGCCCTCACCCAGCGTTTTCAGCAGCAGGGTGCAGTGCAGGCTGAGGATGATGGGCCCCAGGTACTGCAGGCTGACCACGGACACGTAGCAGTAAATCCTGGAGATCTGCAGGAACCCCGGGAATCCCCAGCGGGAATCCCACCATGGGGAGGGGACCCCCATCCCGATCCCCATCCCACCCCAACCCCAATCCCTTTCTGATCCCAACTGCGCCCCAATCCTGATCCCAGCCCAGTCCCTTTCCTGATCCCGATCCCAATTCCACCCCAATCCCCTTCCTGCTCCCAATCCCTTTTCTTTTCCCTTTCCTGTCTCCCGTTCCCATTCCCTCTCCTGCTCCCTCTCCCATTCCCATTCCCATCCCTGTTCCCGTTCCCGTTCCCTGCCCCATTCCCATTCCCATTCCCATTCCCATTCCAATCCCCATTCCCTGCCCCATTCCTGTTCCCATTCCCTGCCCCGTTCCCATTCCCATCCCCATCCCCATCCCCATCCCCATCCCCATCCCCATCCCCATCCCCAATCCCATCCCCATTCCCGTCCCTCTCCCATTCCCATTCCCGTTCCCGTTCCCTGCCCCATTCCCATCCCCATCCCCATCCCCATCCCCGTCCCCTCTCCCGTCCCCACCTTGCGCTGGATGTCCCTGGCCAGGACCCTGCCCGCCTGGCGCTGCCGGGGCCGCGCTGCCAGCCCCAGGTACGCCTGCAGGTGCGGGCGCGTCCCCAGCAGCCGCAGCAGCGCCAGCGCCAGCAGCGCCCAGAGCCGCAGCGAGTCAAAGGAGAGCCTGGGGACATGGGGACACCGTGGGGGCACTGTGGGGCTGGCACCGGGGACAGCGGGGACAGGGGGACACCGCGGGGCTGGCACTGGGGACAGCAGGGACACCGCGGGGACACCGGGGACACAGGGACACTGTGGGGCTGGCACCAGGGACACGGGGACATGGGGACACCTCAGGGCTGGCACTGGGGACAGCGGGGACACTGCAGGGACACCGCAGGGCTGGCACTGGGGACACGGGGACACCGCGGGGACACGGGGTCACAGCGGGGACACCGGGGACAGCAGGGACATGGTGGGGCTGGCACCAGGGACAGCAGGTGTAGTGGGGACACCACAGGGCTGGCACCGGGGACATCGGGGACACAGGGACACTGCGGGACTGGCACCAGGGACAGCAGGGACTGCAGGGACACCGCGGGGCTGGCACCGGGGACATGGGGACATGGGGACACCACGGGGCTGGCACCGGCACCGGTGACATCGCGGGGACACAGGGACACAGGGTGTGGGGACACAGGGGGGCACAGGGGACATTGCGGGGGACAGGGGGTGTCATAGGGACCATTGGGGGTCACAGGGGTCATTGGGGGTTACAGGGAACATTGGAGGGGCAGTGGGGGTCACAGGGGCCATTGGGGACATTGTGGGGACACTGTCACAGGGGTCACCAGGGGATGGGACAGCCCCGTGCCTCAGTGTCCCCCAGGTGTCCCCCAGGTGTCCCCAGGTGCCCCACTCACATCGGCAGCGAGCCCAGCGGGGCCTGGAGCAGATCCCGGGACAGCGGCCGGACCCAGAGCAGCAGCACCAGCACAGGAGACACGAACCCGGCGTGCAGCAGGAGCCTGGCAGGGAGCGGGGCTGTCACTTGCCCCACAGAGACCCCACGGACCCCACAGAGCCCCCACAGAGACCCCACGGACCCCACAGAGCCCACAGGGACCTCATGGACCCCACAGAGACCCCACGGACCCCACAGAGCCCACAGAGACCCAACAGAGACCCCAGAGACCCCCCCTGCCCCTCCCCTCCCACCCCAAACCTCCCCCAGAGCTGGAGGGTCCCGGCACTGAGCCCTCCCTCCCCCGCTGTCCCCCCCAGGTGTCCCCAGGTGCCACCCAACTGTGTCAGGGGCCTGTCCTCTGCCATCCTGAGCGCGTCCAGGTGAGTCTGTGCCAGGCGCAGCCCCGGGAAGGTCAGGCAGGCGCCCAGGAAGGAGCACAGGGCCACCAGCCCCAGCTTGAAGGTCAGCTTGGCCAGGGGCAGCCTGGGGACACAGCAGGGACAGGGACAGGCTGGGGACACTGCAGGGACAGGGACAGGGACAGCGCAGGGACAGGGACAGGGACAGAGCAGGGACAGGGACAGGGACAGGCTGGGGACACTGCAGGGACAGGGACAGGCTGGAGACACAGAGCAGGGACAGGGCTGGGGATGGGGACATGGCAGGGACAGGGACAGGGACAGGGACAGGGACACACAGCAGGGACACTGCCGGGGCTGCTGTCCCTGTGCCCGCTGAGCCCCCGCCCCACAGTGTCCCCACGAAGGGGCTCTGTCCCCGTGTCCCCCCCTGCCCCACTCACGTCCACTCCCAGCCCCGGGGCTTCAGGATGGGCTCCAGGTTAGCGGCGACTGCGGCCAGGCCTGGGGGAGTGACCAGGGAGGAGTGACCACAGGGGAGTGACCAGGGAGGAGAGACCCCCAGGAGTGGGGAGTGACCGCTGTGAGCAGGGAGTGACCCCTGGCAGTGGGGAGTGACCCCCAGGAGTGCAGTGACCCCCCAGGAGTGAGGAGTGACCCCCACATGTACAGTGACCCCTGGCAGTGGGGAGTGACCCCCGTGAGTGCAGTGACCCCCACGAGTGGGGAGTGACCCCTGTGAGTGGGGAGTGACCCCTGGCAGAGAAGTGACCCCCAGGAGTGGGAAGTTACCCCCGTGAGTGCAGTGACCCCCACGAGTGGGGAGTGACCCCCAGGCCTGCAGTGCCCCCACGCCAGGCCCCCAGTGCCCCCCTGTCCCTGTCCCTGTCCCCCACCGGGCTCCAGGCCGAACTCCAGGATCTCCTCGCGCACCACCAGGGCGCCCATGGCCAGCAGGAGGAAGAGGAGGGCGAAGCTGAGGCAGACCGAGCGCTCCCCGCCCTCCTCCGAGCTGAAGTAATGCCGCAGAACCATCCAGAAAACCTTCCTGGGGCGGGCACGGCCGTCAAGGAACCCACCGGGGACACCAGGGGACCCCCAACCCCCCCCCCAAACATCCCCTCCTCCTCCCCTCCCCCTCAGCGGGGCAGAACTCGGCACCAATAACCCCAAAATCCATTTCTACGCCTCAGAGCTGTCGCTCTGTTTTGCCAAAGTTCTGCTCCAGCCTCCTGACCTTGGACATTTCTGTGGTGGAGATTCTCACCTGCTTTTGGTGTCAATAACGCAATCATTTATATGATTGTAAATGTATGTATTTATATAAAAATATCCTTGTATCATTATTCATTATGTTAAATGCCCTTGCATTATTTATTATATTAAATGTCCTTATTTATATATATTTCTATATTTCTACATTTATTTCTATATTTCTATATTTATTTCTATATGTCTATATGTCTATATTTTTATATTTCTATATTTCTATAGTTCTATAGTTATATAGTTATATATTTATTTATTTATATAAATATATATTTCTATATTTCTATAGTTATATAGTTATATATTTATATATTTATAAAGTATATATTTATATATTTCTATAGTTATATATTTATATATCTATATATTTATATAGTTAAATATTTATATATTTATATAAATATATATTTATAAAATATATAAATATATAAATATATAAACATATAAATATATATTGATGATGATGATGATGATGAAGAAATAATAATAATTATTTTGCATCCCTCTCTGGAGGAGGAGAAAACTGATGGACTGTTGGTTTGACCAGCGTGGTTGGAGAGAAAGATTTTCATCCTGCAGTCCACGGTCACTGCTGGAATTCTATAAATTCTATCAATGTCCAGGTCTGTAAATCAACTTCCCTTTTTTTTTTACCTCGGACACCTCAGTGCCTGAGTGCTGTCCATTCGTGCCGTGCTGGGACACCTGGACTCCAAACAGCAAACACCAGCAGGCTGAAGAGCAGAACCCCAGAAAAACACAGAGCAACGAGCTGGGAGGGGAAAAACTCCAAACAACCAGGGTGGGTTCCCCCTCCTGCCAGGGCCCCCCAAACCAAGGAGGATACAGGGAGAAGAGCAGGGTCAGCAGGCACCAGAGCACGCCCAGGTTGGGCTCCCTGGCCGGGCTGCCCAGGCTGGAGTAGCCCTCGCTGAAGGCGTAGACGGCGCCGGCGTAGACGGAGAAATCCACGAACCACTGGTACTCCAGGAAATAGCGCAGCACTGGGGCAGGGGGGGACATGGGGGGGACACAGGGGGGGCACAGGGGGACACAGGGGGACATGGGGGGACATGGGGGCACGGGGGGACATGTGGGGACATGGGGGACATGGAGGGGACATGGGGGGACATGGGGGGGACATGGGGGAACATGGGGGGGACATGGGGGGACACGGGAGGAGCACATGGGGGACACGTGGGGACACAGGGGGACATGGGGGGACAACGTCGGGGACATGGGGGGACATGTGAGGGGGCATGGGGGGACATGGGGGGACACGGGAGAAGCACGTTGGGGACACGTGGAGACACAGGGGGGCACGTGGGGGCATGTGGGGACACGTGGGGGACACGGGGGAACATGTGGGGACACGGGGGGGCACGTGAGGGACACAGGGGGACACAGGGGGACAACGTGGGGGACATGGGGGGACACGTGGGGGGGCATGGGGGACACAGGGGGGGCACAGGGGAGCATGGGGGGGCATGGGGGGCACAGGGGAGCATGTGGCGGCACAGGGGGACACAGGGGGACACGTGGGGGACACATGGGGACACAGGGGAGCATGTGGGGACAATGTGGGGGCAGATGGAGACACGGGGGGAGCACATGGGGACATGGTGGGACAGTGGGGGCACGGGGGGACAACGTCACCACCCTGGGGACACCCCCGGAGGGTCCCCAGGGTGTCCTGGGGAGGGGGGCACAGGGTGCTGCTGTTTGTTACCCAGGGCGTCCACAGCAGTGATGGGGCTGGTGTCCAGCTGCAGGTCGATGTCACCGGGCACCGAGAGGGGTTTGTCCTCGGCCACCCCGTTGGTCCTCCTGCGGGGACAGCCCGGAGCTGGCTCTGCCCCTCGTGCCACCCCACGGGGAGGAAACAACCCCACGGTGTTAAATAAATAACTCCTTCCTAACATCTCTAGCCTGCACCGCTCCTCTCTGGGTTTAAAGCCATCCCACCCTGCCGTGTATGAAAAGTCCTTTTTTCTGCCCATATAAAAAATCCTTTTCCCTCTCCTTTTATCAGAAGGTGAGCAATCCCAGGAAATGCCCTCAGGGGTTTCAGGGCAGAGCATTGAAGATTTCAGTGTGAATTGAAAATCATTTCAGTCATCTGGGATCCACCCAGCCCTGGGGAGGGATGGGCAGAGATGGGCAGGGGTGGGGCAGGGATGGACAGGGATGGACAGGGATGGGGCAGGGATGGACAGGGATGGACACAGATGGACATCTGTACCCTCTGGGGTGACCCCCGCTGTCCCCAACCCCGAATATCCCCCAGCCCCTCCCGCCCCGGGGGTGACCCCGGCTGACCTGTCCCTCCTGCCCTTGGGGCGCTGCTTCCCGGCCAGGGCGCAGAGCTCCTCGTCCGTGGGGTGTTTGTACCGGTACAGGCTGGGGGGACAGCACGGGGGGGACACTGCTGGGTGTCCCCAGGCCCGGGGGGACAGGGACAGGGACAGGGACACGGACAGGGACAGGGACAGGGCCGTACCTGCCGTTGCAGAGCAGCCAGCGGGCGAAGGAGCAGTGCGGGGCCATCCTGTGCATCAGGCTGGCGGCCAGCAGGGTGACCACCACCTGCACCCCCATCACCGCCTGCGGGGACAGCCGCGGGTCACTCCGGGGACACCCCCGGCCAGCCCAGGGAGGCTGTGCCCGGCTCTGTCCCCGCGCGGGGACACCCGGGGGGGGGCCATGGATGTGAAAGCCACGGGCAGGGACCCCCCCCAGGGTGGCACTCCAGGCTGGGACCCCCGGGCAGTGACCCCCTGGCCATGGTCACTGTGGGAACTCTGGACAGTGACCCCCTGGCCATGGTCACCCCGGGACCCCCGGGCAGTGACCCCCTGGCCATGGTCACCCCGGGACCCCCCGGGCAGTGACCCCCTGGCCATGGTCACCCCGGGACCCCCGGGCAGTGACCCCCTGGCCATGGTCACCCCGGGACCCCCGGGCAGTGACCCCCTGGCCATGGTCACTGTGGGACCCCCCGGGCAGTGACCCCCTGGCCATGGTCACCCCGGGACCCCCCGGGCAGTGACCCCCTGGCCATGGTCACCCCGGGACCCCCCGGGCAGTGACCCCCTGGCCATGGTCACTGTGGGACCCCCCGGGCAGTGACCCCCTGGCCATGGTCACCCCGGGACCCCCCGGGCAGTGACCCCCTGGCCATGGTCACCCCGGGACCCCCCGGCCGTGCCAAACCCTGGGAACCCCGGGCAGTGACCCCTGGCCATGGTCACCCCGGGACCCCCGGGCAGTGACCCCCTGGCCATGGTCACCCCGGGACCCCCGGGCAGTGACCCCCTGGCCATGGTCACTGTGGGAACCCCCGGGCAGTGACCCCCTGGCCATGGTCACCCCGGGACCCCTGGGCAGTGACCCCCTGGCCATGGTCACCCCGGGACCCCCGGGCAGTGACCCCCTGGCCGTGGTCACTGTGGGAACCCCCGGGCAGTGACCCCCTGGCCATGGTCACCCTGGGACCCCCGGGCAGTGACCCCCTGGCCGTGGTCACTGTGGGACCCCCGGGCAGTGACCCCCTGGCCATGGTCACCCCGGGACCCCCCCGGGCAGTGACCCCCTGGCCGTGGTCACTGTGGGACCCCCGGGCAGTGACCCCCTGGCCATGGTCACCCCGGGACCCCCGGGCAGTGACCCCCTGGCCATGGTCACCCCGGGACCCCCCGGCCGTGCCCAACCCTGGGACCCCCGGGCTGGGACCCCCTAGACCCGCACCCCCCGGGCAGCCTGGCCATGCACCCACCCCCGCTCAGAGCCCTCCCCGGGGCCGGCCCCTCGCACTCCCCGCTCACAACCCCCGGTCCGGCCCCGGTCCGGTCCCGGTCCAGCCCCGGTCCCGCCCGCTCCGGCCCCGGCCCCGGCCCGTGCCCACCATGCCGGGGGTCAGCGCAAAGGCGCCCGCAGGAAGCCCCCTTCGGCCACGCCCCCTGCAGCCACGCCCCTCCCGTCACCCAATCCGCCGTGGTTTCCCCATTGATTGGCAGATTGTTGACCAATGACGAGACGGCTGTGGGAGGGGGGGCGGGCTCTGCGCGGCGCGCGGTTCCGCGGGCGCGGCCTCTCGGGAGCGGCTGGACCGCGGGTTCGAGTCCCGGCTGCGCCGCGGCCCCGCGCCGGGTGCCGATAATATCGATAATATCGATAATATCGATCATTAATCACATCCGCGCGTGTCCCCTCAGTCCCGCCGTGGGCTCACCCCGGAGAAACGCCAGGGACCCACCAGAGCAGCTCCCGCACTCCCCCTCCTCAGCTGACCCGCACAAACCAGACCCGACTCGGGGGAAATGAATTTAATTTATTAACAATAAAAGCAAAGCAGGATAATGAGGGGTAAACGGAAATCTCAGTTCCACCTCCCAAACCCCAGTACCAGGACACAAATCCCAGTGCCAGGGCTCAAATCCCAGTTCTATCACTCACATCCCAGTTCCACCACCCAAATCCCAGTGCCAGGACACAAATCCCAGTTCCACCACCCAAATCTCAGTTCCACCACCCAAATCCCAGTTCCACCACCCACATCCTAGCTCAATCACCCAAATCCCAGTGCCAGGACACAAATCCCAGTTCCGTCACCCAAATCCCAGTTCCACCACCCAAATCCCAGTCCCACCACCCACATCCCAGTTCCACCACCCAAATCCCTGTGCCAGGACCCAAATCGCAGTTCCATCACCCACATCCCAGTTCCATCACCCAAATCCCAATTCCACCGCCTAAATCCCAGTTCCACCACCCAAATCCCAGTGCCAGGACCCAAATCCCAGTGCCAGGACACAAATCCCAGTTCCACCACTCACATCCCAGTTCCACCACCCAAATCTCAGTCCCACCACCCCCATCCCGGTGCCAGGCCCCTCTCCCCAGGACGTGCGATCGCCCCAGCCCATCCCGGCCTCCCGGGGGCCGGGCGGGTGCCGGTGCGGGCGGCGCCGCCGTTCCCGGGGCTGCCGTGGGGTCTCCATCCCCCCGGGGTCTCCATCCCCCCGGACACGGGAGGCGCTCCCTGCCAGATGTCGCTTCCTGCCCGTGCCCGGAGCACCCCCCGAGGGCTCGGGGTACCCGGGGTTTGGGCGGGGGGGACACCCCAAACCCCCTCCCCGGGGCAGCCCCGCGTGTGCCCCCCACAGCTGCAGCCAGCAGCCCCTGCGCCGATGGGACTCGGGGCCAAAAATCCCCCGAATTCCCCCCAAATCACCCAGTTCTGGCTGCCAGAGGCCAGGGAAGCAGCCTGCTCTGTCACCTTTGCTGTTTCCATGCCATGGGACTCCAAAATCCCCCGAAATTCCCCCAAATTGCCCCAAAATCACCCAGTCCTGCCTGCCAGACTCCGGGCACGCCACCTGCTCTGTCACCTTCAGTACCTCCATGCTCTGGGCACCCCAAAATCCCTCAAATTCCCCCAAATTTCCCCAAAATCCCCCAAATCTCCCCAATTTTTACACCGGCACTGCCCAAATCGGGACGAACGCGGAGCCCCGGGACCCCCTCAGCCCCCAGGGCGGCGCTTTCAGCCACAAAAAAAAACAAAACAAAAACAAAAACAAAAAAAACAAACCCAAAACAAAACCAAAAAAAACAAAACCCCGAGGGGAAGGTGGAAGATGGATGCTCCGAGCACCCCCAGCCCCGCCGGCCTCCCCCGGGGGGACACAAAAGCGCCTTTGAGCGCCGATTTTCCACCGCTGCCCATTTGCATCAGCAAAGGGAGCGCCCGCCGCGGGACACCGCGGGCTCACCCCCGGCTCGGGGCGTCCCCAAAACCTCCCACCCCCCCCAAAAAAAACCCAAAAACTGGGGAGGGAGGCGGGGAAAAATTTCCATTTCATCCGAGGTGATTCGGTGCTGGCATCACCTCCTGGGGACACTTCCCCACTTCTTGTCCCTTTGCGTTGATTCCTCCCCGACCCAAGCAGCAGCAACTCGCCAGAAAAAAAAAATTAAAAATTAAAAAAAAAAAAACCAACACAAAAACAAAACAAAACAAAACAAAACAAAACAAAACAAAAAAACAAAACAAACAAACAAAAAAAACCAAAAACCAAAAAAAAACCACAAAAAAAACCAAAAAAAAACCACAAAAAAAAAAAAAAAAAAAAGAGAGAGAGAGAGAAAAAAAAAGAAAAGAAAAAAAATAAAAGAAAAAAAAAATCAAAGAAAAAACTCCAAGTTTCCCGTGGCGCACAAAGGCGGCCGGCCGGGCATTGTCCCGGGGCTGCATCGCATTACCCGGGGCCGGCGCGGGGATCTCTCGTATTTCACGCTCCATGGAGCAGCTGCCCGCGTGTATTTTCTGGGTTGCACTTTTAGCATGACAAAAGGGAGAGGGCCTGTGAACTCCTTGCTCTTCAGACCTCTCCGACACGTCCCCCCCGAGCGGAGCCCCCCTCGGTTAGCATAACAAACTGCCACGCTTCCCCTTCCCCAGCCGCCTCGCCTGGTTCCCTCTTCTATTTGGTTTATTTTAATTTTTTTTTAATTTTTGGGGGTTTTTTTTTAATTTTTTGGGGGGGTTGTGGGATTTTTTGGGGTTTTTTGGGGTTTTTTTGTTTGTTTGTTTTGGGGTTTTTTTGTTGTTTTTTTGTTTGGTTGGTCTTTTGGGGTTTTGTTTGTTTGTTTGGTTGGTTTGTTTTGTGGTTTTTTGTTTGTTTGTGTTTTTTGTTTTGTTTTCTTTTGGGTTTTTTTGTTGGTTTTTTTTTTTTTGGTTGGTTGGTTGGTTGGTTTTTTGGGTTTTTTGTGGTTTTTTTGTTTGTTTGTTTGGTTGGTTGTTTTGTTTTTTGTTTGTTTGTGGTTTTTGTTTTGGTTTTTTCGGGGTTTTTTGGTTGGTTGGTTTGTTGGTTTTTTGGTGTTTTGGGTTTTTTTGTATTTTTTTTTGTTTGGTTGGTTGGTTGGTTTTTCGTTTGGTTTTTTGTTTGTTTGTGGTTTTTGTTTTGGTTTTTTTGCGGTTTTTTTCGTTGGTTGGTTGGTTGATTTTTTGGTTTTTCGGGTTTTTTCCCCCCTCCCCGTTCAAGGCACAGCTCAATATTCGGGTGGGGAATTTCGGGGATGTCCTCACCCGGGTTTGTCCCGGCTCTTTGGTGCCGTTTTTTGGTGGGACGGACCCGGTGTCACCGAGCTCTGCCTGCCGGAGCCTCGAAATTGGGTTAAAAAAGGGGAAAATCGGGAGTTGTGGGGTTGGAACGAGGCTCAGCGGGGGCTTGTTGGGGCTGGAGAAACCTGGTCCTGTCCCAAACCCATCTCACCTGTCCCAAACCCATCCCACCTGTCCCCAACCTGTCCCAAACCTGTCCCCAAGTTGTCCCCAAACCGTCCCCCTGTCCCCACCGGGGTCACCCCAATCCAAGAGGGTCCAGAGGCCGTTCCCAGCTCGGGGATTGGGAACGAGGAGAGGAAAAAGGAGCCAGGCCCAGGTGGGACATCCCTGTCCCCTCCTGCCTGTGTCCCCCAGCCCCAAAGGGACAGGGATTGTCCCCTCGGGGCTGTCACCGCCTCCCCTCCGCGGGGCTGGGAGAGGAAAATTCATTTTTGGGGGAGGCAAAACCCCCTGGGCAGGGAGCTCTGCAGGGGCCGGGGGGTCCTGCAAGGAAAAAGGGACAGAACTGCATCAGACACCAGGCTGGGACAGGCTGGCAGCTCCCAAGGCTTTAATGCTCTGGAATTTTTTTCCATCTGGAATTTTTTCCCTCTGGAATTCTTTCCCTCTGGAATTCTTCCCCTCTGAAATTTTTCCCCTCTGGAATTCTTTCCTCTAGAATTCTTTCCCTCTGGAATTTCTTCCCCCTCTGGATTTTTTTTCCCTCTGGAATTCTTTCCCTCTGGAATTCTTTTCCCTCTAGAATTCTTTCCCCTCTGGAATTTCTTCCCCCTCTGAAATTCTTTCCCTCTGGAATTTTTTCCCTCTGGAATTTCTTCCCCCTCTCGATTTTTTTCCCTCTGGAATTTTTTTCCCTCTGGAATTCTTTCCCCTCTGGAATTTCTTCCCCCTCTGGATTTTTTTCCCTCTGGAATTCTTTTCCCTCTGGGATTCTTTCCCTCTGGATTTTTTTTCCCTCTGGAATTCTTTCCCCTCTGGATTCTTTCCCTCCCCCTTGGTGGCTCCAGGCCCGGTCCTGGCGGTGCCTCGGGCCGGGTGGCTCCGTGTCCTCGCTGCGGTGTCACCTGGCTGTCACCTGGCCCAGGTGGGGTGGATCCCCCACCCCGGGCGGGAATTCCGCGCTCCCGGCCCGGCCCCGCCTCCTGTCCGGCCTCTCTCGGTCACCCGGAGGCCACCGTGTCCCCTCCGGTCACCTGCGGGTGGGACAGAGCGCGGTGAGCCCGGTGCCAGCCCGGGGAGAGGCAGGAGATGTCCCCAAGGGGCACCCGGGGGTGTCCCCAAATCCCAAATCCCATCCCGGGTCCCGCTGTCCCCTCCCGGCCTCGGGGACATCCCAAGGGACAGGCGGGGGTTGGGGTCAGGGGGTGGGGACACCGCGGGACACCGGGAAAGGCGCCGGTGACAATTCCCGGGAGTTGGGGACAGGTGACACCGGGGCCGGGCGCTGGCGGCTCCTCACCCCTGTCCCGTCCCTGTCACCGCTGCTGCCACCGGGGGTCCCGGCCAGGGGGGTGCTCAGCCCAGAGCCCGGACAGGCCCTGGGGATGGGCAGGGATGGACACACCCCGTGTCACCTGCTGTCCCCAGGGATGGCCCTGCTCCCAGTTCCCAGTTCCCAATTCCCAATTCCCAGTTCCCAGTTCCCATTTCCCAATTCCCAATTCCCAATTCCCAATTCCCAGTTCCCAGTTCCCAGTTCCCAATTCCCAATTCCCCATTCCCTGTTCCCAGTTCCCAGTTCCCAATTCCCCATTCCCAGTTCCCAGTTCCCAGTCCCCAATTCCCAATCCCCAATTCCCCATTCACAATTCCCATTTCCCAGTTCCCAATTCCCAATTCCCATGTGTCAAATCCCAATTCCCAATTCCCAAATCCCCATTCCCAATCCCCAATTCCCATTTCCCAATTCCCCATTCCCAATTCCCAATTCCCAAATCCCCATTCCCAATCCCCAATTCCCATTTCCCCATTCCCAATTCCCAATTCCCAATCCCCAATCCATTCCCACCTCCCAGCTCCCCCCAGGTTATTCCAGCCTCTCCCTCCCATTGCCCTGCGTGGCCAGAGCATAAATTCCCAATAATTAATTGGAATTAATTACTTGGGATCATTAATTGGGGTCAGCGTGGTGCTCACTCTGTCTCCGTGATCCCGAGGAAATCTCTGCCCCATCCCAGCTGGAACGGGAAGAGCTGGATCCCTTTGAGTTGGGAAGAGATGGATCCTCTGAACCTGGATCTGTTTATCTGGATCTCTTTCATTTTGGAAGAGCTGGATCTGTTTCATCTGGGAAGAGCTGGATCTGTTTCATCTGGATCTGTTCAGTCTGGGAAGAGTTGGATCTGTTTGATTTGAAAAGAGATGGATCTGTTTAATCTGGATCTGTTTAATCTGGATCTGTTTATCTGGATCTCTTTAATCTGGCAAGAGCTGGGTCTGTTTGATTTGAGAAGAGATGGATTTTTTAATCTGGATCTGTTTCATCTGGATCTGTTCAGTCTGGATCTGTTTATCTGGATCTCTTTAATTTTGGAAGAGCTGGATCTGTTTATCTGGGAAGAGCTGGATCTGTTTATCTGGGAAGAGCTGAATCTGTTTATCTGGATCTGTTTAATCTGGATCTGTTTATCTGGATCTCTTTAATCTGGGAAGAGCTGGATCTGTTTGATTTGGGAAGAGCTGGATTTTTTAATCTGGATCTGTTCAGTCCAGATCTCTTTAATCTGGCAAGATGAACCTGGATCTGTCCCAGGGCAATTTTAACAAACAAACCAAGGAATTCCGGGCAGGAAACCCAGGATTTCTCATTTCTGGAAATGCTCAATTTTCCCCTCACGGAATAATCAGGACCTGAGGGGATTTTTGGGGTAAAACCGACCCCAAACCCCCCCACGCTTTCCAGGGCACGAGAAGAGCTGGAACCTCCTCGCTCCCCTGGGGAAAATCCTGGATTCCAACGTGGATTTGGCACTTCCAGGAGGGGAAAACGCCAGGGAAAGGAGGGAATTGGGAGTTCCCGGGGGTCTGCGCTCCCTCCCGGCCCTCACTGGAGCGCCCAGAATTCATTTCAATAAATTTCCAGAGGGATTAATTAATTAATTCCACCTCAGCGGGGAAGGGAGGAGGAGGAGGAGGAGGAGGAGGAGGAGGAGGAGGAGGAGGAGGAGGAGGAGGAGGAGGAGGAGGAGGAGGAGCAAGGGGCTCCATCCCGCCCTCCCCAGTTTTGGGAATGTTTGGGAATGTCCCAACCCTTTGCTGCCGAGGCCGGGAATCCAAACCCTCCCCGAGTTCCAGAACTTTCCCAGCAGCCATCCCAAAAAAAAAGCCATTTCAGGGGAGAAATTTGGGATCTGCCAAGGGAATTCCCGGGATGGAAAAGCCACGGGTGGGAGCCTTGTCCAGGGTATTTTGGCCTGAGCCAAAAAAATCCACATTTTGGGCACAAAAAGAAGGATTTTGGGTGCAAGAAGAAGGATTTGGGGGCATGAAAAAAGGGATTTTGGGGTACAAAAAGAGGGATTTGGGGGTGCAAAAAGAAGGGGTTTGGGGCACAAAAAATCTGAGGGGTGGGTTTCAGTTTTTATTTTTGAAACAAACAGAAAAAAGGATCCTTTCCCTTGGTGTTTTCCATGTGAATCCCAATTTTTGGGGCCTTCAGGAGCATTCCCAGCTCCTTCCCTGGTGTTTGTTAAACTTTGGGAACGCGGGGGAAACACGGAAAATCGGCTCATTTGCATAAATTTGGAAAGTCTGGAAATCCCCAGCTGGGCTTGCAGGGATTTTATTTTATTTTATTTTATTTCATTTTATTTTATTTTATTTTTAGGATATCTCCCCCAAAATCTCCTCTTTTCCGAGAAGCTCTGCTGGCTGCTCACCTGTCCCCAGGTGAACCCCGGGCTGGGAGGCTCCAAACATTCCCCAAAATAAAAAAAAAGGGATTTTCCTGGGAGATTCTCCTGGAGTTTCTCTTTGCCACGGGAACCAGGATTGAGAGCCCCAAAGATTCCGAGAGCCTGAAATTGGATTTATTTGGCATTAAATATTTTTTTAAATATTATTATAAATTTATATGAATTATTAGGAATTAATGTAATATACATTAATATATTAATATAAGATATCATGTAAATATAAATATATTATTTTATTTTATTTTTATATTATGTGATATTATATTATATTATGTGATATTATATTATATTATATTATAAATATAAAATGTAAAATATAATATATATTATACAATATATAATATATAATACCTAATATACAACATAATACATAACATAAACATATATGATATTTAATACATTGTATAATATAAATATATAATATATAATATATAATACGTAATATATAATATACAATACGTAATATATAATATATATAATATATAATATATAATATATTATATATTATATAACATATTAATATATAATATAATATATATTATATTATATAATGTAATTGTTATATATAATATATAATATGTTATATATTATACATTATATATTATATATTATATATTAAACATATAACACAATATATTAATAAATAAACCCTAAATAATTTAAATAAATTAAAAATTTACATAAATTAAACAAACAAAAAAAACTCAAATAAAACCCAAAACCGCATTTTTGCCGACAGCACCCCCTCCCCCACCCCCCTGCTCGTGCCTCAGTTTCCCCCCTCCAGCACCCGAGGCCGAGCTTCCCAAAATTCTATAAAACCATTAAACTATCGATGAATTCAATTTAATTTAATAAAAAAAATTTTTAAAAAGGAGGATTTTGACTAGGAAAAAGAAATAAAAAAATAAAAAAATAAAATAAAAAAGGGAGAAAATCCCAACCGGGGCAGCCCCCGTGCCCTTGACCCCGCGGCCGCGGCAGCTGGGCCGGGGCTCAATGGGCGCTTTGTCCCCTCCCGCCGGCCCCGGGATATTTATGGAGCCGCGGTCACCCCGTCCCCGCAGCCCCATCCCCGCACCCGCCGCGATTTATGGCTTTTCCAGCTGCTTTTCCAGCCCTGGCCCCTGCGAGAGGATTTTTTTTTCCCCCCATCCCGGTTTTTTTTCTTTCCCCATCCCGGTTTTCTTCCCCTTTTATTTTTTTTCCCGAAAAAAAATCTGATTTAGAAGTGAACAAGCGGGAGGATTTTACCACTTTTCCCTTCTTTCCCCCCAAAAAATCCGATTTAAAAGCAAACAGGTGGGAGGATTTTCCTGATTTTTCCTCTTTTTTTTCCCCCCAAAAAAACCTGATTTAAAAGCGAACAAGTGGGAGGATTTTTCCCACTTTTCCCAAGTTTTCCAAAACCTCCCTGCTCCTAAAGGGAGGAGAAAGAGGAGGAGGAAGAGGAGGAGGAGGAGGAAGAGGAGGAGGAAACCGGAGCATCCCCGGCACCTCCTGCGGGCCCAGAGCCGCTCCCAACCTTTTCCCGAGAGGAAATCCCTGGATTTTCCCGCTCGGGGCACCCGGCCCAGCCCTGCTGCCTCTGCCCGAGCTGGGGCTGCTCCCGAAAATCTCCCGCAGGCGCCTTCTGTGCCCCTTTCCCAGGGCCTTTCTGGTCCCTTCCCCATCCCCATTCCCCCATTCCCATTCCATTCCCATTCCCCCATTCCTGTTCCCCCATTCCCGTTCCCATTTCCCCATTCCCATCCCCATCCCCATTCCCACTCCCATTCCCATTCCCCATTCCCATTCCATTCCCATTCCCGTTCCCATCCTTATTTTCTGCCCCATTCCCGTTCCCATCCCCATTCCCATTCCCCCATCCCCATTCCCATTCCCCCATTCCCGTTCCCCCATTCCCATTCCCATTCCCCCATCCCCATTCCCATTCCCATTCCCATTCCCATTTTCTGCCCCGTTCCCATCCCCATCCCATTCCCATCCCCATTCCCATCCCAATTCCCATTCCCATTTCCCCATTCCCAACCCCGTTCCCCGGGGCTCCTCCCTCCTGCCGGGCCCCTGGGGGCGGTGGCAGCCGCTGGATCCGGGCTGTCACCTGTGTCCCCTCCTGTCCCCTCCCGCCCTTCCCGGGGATCCCGGGGGACACCACCCCCCTGGGAGGAGTCGGGGAGGATGGGGAGGGGCTGGGAGGCAAAGAAAATTTGGGATTTTGGGGAAAGGTGGAGAAGCAGAGCTCCTTTTAGGGGATCTGTGCTGAGAGGGGATGTGGGGCGGGGCGAGGCGAGGAAGGTTCTGGAAGCATCTTGGCCGAACCCAGGCGGGAAATGCGGATTTCGGAGATCACCCCAAACCACCGAGGGGAAAAATCCCGCCTGGAAAAAACCACCAGGATGGGGTGGGACCCTCACCCAGCTCCCCAAAAATCCCGTCCCCTCTTCCCAGTCTGGTTGGGGTGGGACAGAGATTCCCTTGGGATCACGGAGACAGAGGGAGCAGCACAGTGACCCCAAAATCCTGGGAGTTCTGGGGATTCTGCTGCCCTGATCCCATAAATCCTCTGGGAAGGGGGATCCAGGGGGGGATCAGAATCCTTTGGGATCAGCGGGGAAATCACCTCAAAGCACCAACCCAGCCTGGGAGGGGAAAACAAAACCATCCCCGGGCTCAGGTGGGGAAATCCCACCTGGGGGTCAGCGGGTGGACACAAAAAAAAGGTGGGAATGGGAAAAACTTTAGTTCCCAGTTGGAAAAAAAACAAAAAAATAAACAAAATTCTCTTTTTTTTGGATATTGGGATCTCCTTCAACCCTCAACCTCCACCCAGGGTGGGGTGGGCTCCCCAAAAACCCCTCGGGAAAACCAGCTGGGCTGTCTGGGAAGGGTGGCTGGGACCAGAACTGTGCTGGGAGATCACCTCAAAGCACCAACCCAGCTTGGGGAGGGGGGAAAAACCCAAAAAAACCATCGGGACGGGGCTGGGACCCCCAAAAAACCCCTCAGGAAAAAAATCTGGGCTCTCTGAGAAGAGGATTCTGGGACCAGAACCGTGCTGGGAAATCACCTCAAACAACCAAAAAACCCCAAAAAATCTCAGGAAACACCATCGGGACGGGGTTGGGATCCCAAAAACCCCTCAGGAAAACCAACTGGGGTCTCAAGGAAGGGTGGCTGGGACCAGAACTTTGCTGAGAAATCACCTTGAATCACCAACCCAGCTTGGGAACACGGAAAAAACCCAAAAAATCTCAGGAAACACCATTGGGACGGGGCTGGGACCCCAAAACCCGTCAGGAAAACCAACTGGGGTCTCAGGGAAGGGTGGCTGGGACCAGAACTTTGCTGAGAAATCACCTCAAAGCACCAACCCAGCTTGGGAAGGGGAGAAAAACCCAAAAAAATCTCAGGAAACACCATCGGGATGGAGTTGGGACCCCAAAAAACCCCTCAGGAAAACCAGCTGGGGTCTCAGGGAAGGGTGGCTGGGAAATCACCTCAAAGCACCAACCCAGCTTGGGGACGGGGGAGAAAACCCCAAAAAAACCATCGGGATGGGGTTGGGACCCCCAAAAAACCCTCAGGAAAAAAATCTGGGCTCTCTGAGAAGAGGATTCTGGGACCAGAACCGTGCTGGGAAATCACCTCAAACCACCAAAAAACCCCAAAAAATCTCAGGAAACACCATCAGGACAGGGTTGGGATCCCAAAAACTCCTCAGGAAAACCAACTGGGGTCTCAAGGAAGGGTGGCTGGGACCAGAACTTTGCTGA